>CAVMFT010000136.1:0-370092 GCA_963680785.1 Diplosoma virens
AGTGCAACAATTCATCTAGTAGAAGCCCAATAATCTTAATTTTTTTCTTTGTATATGACTAGTTTGCGACTATACCGAGGTAAGCAGACAGTTTTTAATAAGAGTTTAAAACTAGAAACCATGGTCGGGCAGTGAGCTGGGGTTCGGCGTGCGCTTTAAGAAATGCCACAGGTGGCTTTCTTAGTGTTGTCTATCCACAACTTGATATAAATATATTTCTAGAATTTGGTTGTAGAAGTGAGTGATGCACAATGCCGTTCTTTCAGTGCAGTAATGCATCAAATTGAAGTCTACAATCTTAAAAAAATAATAAAAAAATTCAATCAGGCAGCAAAACTGTGGCATATCCAAAAGCAAGTCGGGTGAATTGCTTGCTGTAGATGGGATCCGGAGTTTCACTGTTAGACAAAGAGAATTCCATTTGTTAGTTGGCAAAGTTCAGCTGACTTGATGCCTGAAATAATTGGTAAGTGGTCTGTTGGAGTGGGACCTACATATCTAGTGACAATGTTTAAGACGAAATTCAAAGTACTGTTCATTAGCGAGCATGTGCGCTGCAAAATAATCAAGTACTCAGTAGACCAAATATAAGGCAACGACGTGACACCGAAAAATATTTTTTGCGCAATGCCATAAGGTGGTGAAAAAACGTTAGCGATTTTTCCAGTTTTACCCGAAGATATATAGGGATCGAACAGAATGGTAAATGTTCATTGTATTGTAAACTTTTAGATCAGGTTTGGCTTCTTGCTTGTTAAAATGAAAAGCTGTCGTCACCGTCTTTGAGTGACTGAGTTTCAACTTTCAAATTTGAAAAAAGTGTGAAAGAGTGAGTACGTCTTGACTGAAAGTTCTTCCAGTTATGAGAAAAGTGCAACAATGCAAGGTACTTTGCATAGGTAAGCCTTTTGAAGATTGTAGAAGTATGTATAGAGGTTAAAAAGAAAATGAGTCAATACCAATCTCAAAGTAACGCCTTTTCTCAGGCATCTAAGCTTGCTTTGTTTGTTGCCAGTAGAAAGGTTAAAATTTGGTTTTGGGCAAGTTCCACGATCATTTTAACCATGTACTTTTAAGACAGAAATCTCAGCAGCTTACAAGTAAGGCCACAATGCCAGAAAGTCATAAGCATTTGTCGGAGCGAGGATTACGACACTGTCCATCTAAGCTTCAAAAAGATCCTCAATGTCTGCTGTATTAAATAACAGAACAAATTGATCTACGATTGACTTTCCGCGTCAAAAACCAGCTTGCTCCCTAGGGAGCAACAAATGAATTATTAGTTTTAATCCCTATTCGTGATGAGTTAAAGGAGTTGAGCTAAGTCTCTCAAGAATTGTTTGGGGTACAGAGAACAGAGATATTGGGTGATAGCTTTTAAAGTTTTCTACAAGTTTTATCAGTTTTGAAATAACGACTACAAGCACTCTTCTTCAGATTTGAGAAATTTTGAATGCACCCAAGCAAAAAAAGAAGTCACATATCTAGGAATTAAAAGTAGCTCCAGCATTGAAAACAGAACGTAGAACTGCTTTCTGATGGGGTTAAAAATGTCTTGGTAAGGCGCTTTCACACCAGATGAATTCAGCAGCAACAAAGTCTTTTCTAATTTGCTCGTTAAAGCAATGTAATCACTGCACTAGACACAGCAAAAATCCCATCGTTTAACTGGCATTCCTAGCACAGGCAAAGCAAAAGTTGGTAATGTAAACCTAGTAGGCGAAAGTCAATCTTTAAAAAAATTTTTTTAATTTATGTTAAAGATTTTTGATGTTAAAAGGAGTTTATGTATTTCATGTATCACAGTTTTGGAGTCGGAGAAAGTATTTTTCATCTCCATCAATCAAAGTTTTCCAATTCCGACTATACGAGATCTAATAATACAACTCCTACTTTAGCATATGTAACAAATTTACCCTAAAATATGCGGAAACGGAAACTCCAACTTAATAGTATATTTACAGTAAAGCAGGGTTGTGGAGTCACAGTCCGCGGAATTGGAGTAGTTTCTTTAAATTTGATCAAGTCAAAGTTGCGAGTGGAAGTCGGTTGTTTAAGTTCGGTGGAGTTGGAAATCGGAGTCCTTAGTGCTTTTGCAGACTTGGATTTACGCTAAATTATTTTACATTTTACATTTTATCTCTCTCTATATATATATTCACCCGACTTGCAGGAAAGCGTCGGAGGCTCTATACATAGAGCAAGCAATTACCCCAACCTGCTTCCGAAGGTTCCAAGATGTTGCTGTCCGGTTGAAGATTTTTATTTTGTTTTTTTAGTTTTATACAGATATGACTAAAATTTAGAACTGCAATGCAAGCTGTCAAGCAAAGAAAAGAGCCGCAGAAGTTTATTACCTAAGGACACAATAGAATGGCGAGAGTAGATTTTAAACCGAGATCATGTTGATCATAATCGTGGCGCTTTAATGCGCTTTAACCACTCAACAATTAAGCCCTCAAGGTTTGTTGTCGTCGTCGTTTGTAGAGGTATCCACTCCAGCAGACAGGACACAAACAGGACTAGGGCCGAGGGTGTATCCTTTTACTACCCCAGGCTTCTGTTCTGCCTGAATCAGATGCTGGCAATTTTGTTATTAAGCCAGCATCGGGTTTCACTATCCAAAACCGTCAGACCTCGTGCTCCGTGTGGTGCCCGATGTATAGGGCACGCTGTTACAACATAGTCTGCGGTTTGCTCAGAGGCGCCGCACTTGCAATTTGGTGAAGGAGCCAGACCCCATTTGTGCATGGACGAATGGAATCACCCAACACCAGTCCGCATGCGGTTAAGCTTAACCCAAGCTGCTCGGGGTAAGCCCATCTCAACAGGCCTCGTACCGGTCCGGGGCACAAAAGCACGGAGGCTGGAAGCACTTTCACAGTACTCCGTTTTCCATTTGTGATTTGTCCATTCAGAAACGTGGATGCCAAGTCTGGCAAGGTTGTCCGAAAGATTCCGCTTACCTGGCACAAACAGTCGTCTGGATCTTAGTCTCACTTGGCGAGTATCTGAGGACCCACTTAAAATACCATACAAGATATGATCGGGGTCCAGAGATCCACGGTAAGCCAAGGAGAGTGTCGCTCCCATTCGGCGAAGCTCAGTTGGCTGGATGCCTGAAAGTACACGTAGGTGGTCCGTTGGAGTGGGACGCAGGCATCCAGTAACTATGCGCAAGGCGTCATTCAAGACACTGTCGATGAGACGAGTATGAGCACTGCAACACCAAATTGGCGCACAGTACTCAGCTGTTGAGTAGACTAGAGATAAGGTGGCTATGCGTAATGTTTTAGCACCAGCACCCCATTCCCGAGCCCACGAGTCGCCTCAGCAGTTTAACGTGCGAGGATAGTTTTCTGCGCAATGCCACTAAATGGTGACGAAACGTGAGCGATCTGTCCAGTTTTGCCCAAGATAAGTAGGGGTTGGACAGAACGGTAAAAGTCTATCGTTGTTGTAGACCTTTAGCTCACGTTTGGCCTCTCGGTTATTTAAGTGAAAGGCTGCCGTCACCGTCTTAGTGTGACTGAGCTTCAACCTCCAAGTCTGGAGATACACTGAAAGTGTGGACATGTCTTGGCTTAAAGTCCCCTCCAAGTCCTTCCAGTTTCAAGAAGAGTGCAACAATGCTAAATCATCAGCATAAGCAAACTTTCTGGAAATCATGAAATGAAGATCGTACGTATAGATGTTAAATAGGAGGTGAACCAAGACCAATCTCTGAGAAACTCCGTTTTTTGAAGACGGCGCAGCCTGCTTTGCTTGCTGTCACCGGTAGTAAGGGTGAAACTCCAATTTTGGACAAGCTCCATAATCATTTTGACCATGTGGTTATCCGGAAGAAATCTCAGCAGCTTGCAGATAAGGTTACGACAGTGTCATAAGCAGCTGTCAGATTGACAAATACGGCACCGGCCTTTTTTTTATCCTCAAAAAATTCTCAATGTTCTGGGTTAGCAGAACAACATGATCTACGATTGACTTCCCGCGTCAAAACCCAGGCTGCTCTTTAGGGAGCAGTGGATCGATTAATGGCTCACCGCATGTCGTCGTCGTCGTCGTTGTCGTTTGAAGGGCATCCACTCCAGGCCAGACACAAACAGGACTGGGGCCGAGGGTGTATCCTTTTACTACCCCAGACTGCTGCACCGCCTGGATCAGATGCTGGTAGTGATGTTATTAAGCCAGCATCGAGTTTCGTCATCCAAAACCGTCAGACCGCGTGCTCCGTGTGGTGCCCGATGTATGGGGCACATTGTTAGTACAGGGTCTGCGGTTTGCTCTAAGGCGCCACACTCGCAATTCGGTGAAGGAGCCAGACCCCATTTGTGCATGGACGAATGGAATCGCCCAACACCAGTCCGCATGCGGTTGAGCTTAACCCAAGCTGCTCGGGGTAAGCCCATCTCAACAGGCCTGGCACTGGTCCCGGGCACAAAAGCACGGAGCCTGGAAGCACTTTCATAGTACTCCGCTTTCCATTTGTGATTTGTCCATTCAGAGGCGCGGATGCCAAGTCTGGCAAGGTTGTCCGAAAGATTCCGCGCAGCTGGCACAAACGGGCGTCTGGATCTTAGTCTCACTTGGCAATTATCTGAGGACCCACTTAAAAGACCATGCAAGATATGATCGGGGTCCAGAGATCCACGGTTAGCCAAGCAGAGTGTCGCTCCCATTTGGTGAAGCTCAGCTGGCTGGATGCCTGAAAGTACACGTAGGTGGTCCGTTGGAGTGGGACGCAGGCATCCAGTAACTATGCGCAAGGCGTCATTCAAGACACTGTCAATGAGGTAAGTGTGATCACTGCGACACCAGACTGGCGCACAGTACTCAGCTGTTGAATAGACTAGAGATAAGGTGGCTATGCGTAGTGTTTTAGCACCAGCACCCCATCCCGAGCCCACGAGTCGCCTCAGCAGTGTGACGAGCGAGGATAGTTTTCTGCGCAATGCCACTAAATGGTGACGAAACGTGAGCGATCTGTCCAGTTTTACCCCAAGGTATGTAGGGGTTGGACAGAACGGTAAAAGTCTACTATTGTTGTAGACCTTTAGCTCACGTTTGACCTCTCGGTTATTTAAGTGAAAGACTGCCGTCACCGTCTTAGTGTGACTGAGCTACAACCTCCAAGTCTGGAGATACGCTGAAAGTGTGGACATGTCTTGGCTTAAGGTCCCCTCCAAGTCCTTGCAGTTTACAGAAGAGTACAACAATGCTAGATCATCAGCATAAGCAAACTTTCTGGAAATCATGGAATGAAGATCGTACGTATAGATGTTAAATAGAAAGAGAGCCAAGACCGATCCCTGAGGAACGCCGTTTTTAAGACGGCGTAGCCTGCTTTGCTTGCTGTCAATGGTAGTAAGGGTGAAACTTCGATTTCGGACAAGCTCCATGATCATTTTGACCATGTGGTTATCCGGAAGTAGTCTCAGCAGCTTGCAGGTAAGGCCACGGTGCCAGACAGTGTCATAAGCAGCTGTCAGATCGATAAATACGGCACCGGCCTTCTTTTTAGCCTCGAAAGAATCCTCGATGTTCTGGGTTAGCAGAACAACTTGATCTACGGTTGACTTCCCGCGTCGGAACCAGCCTGCTCTTTAGGGAGCAGTGGATCGATTAATGGTTCAACGCGGGCGTAGATAAGCCTCTCGAGGATCTTGTAGGGGACACAGAGCAGGGATATCGGTCGATAACTCTTTGGGTCCCCCACGGGCTTTGCTGGTTTTGGGATCGCGACCACAAGCGCTCTTCTCCAGATCTTGGGAATTTTGAGTCGGCGCAAACAGGAAGAGAGGAAGTCACGTAACCAGGACTTCAAAGCAGCTCCGGCATGGAGTATAAGCTCTGGGCAGATGGAATCAGGACCCGGAGCTTTACCTGGTTTTAAGTGCTGAAGGGCAGCAGCAAATTCTCTCTGTGAAAAATTGTCAGAGATATTTACTGCGTCTGGTGTTGTGGCCCTCCAAAGGTCAGACACTTCTTGAAAGACAAGTCGAGATGACTTGCAATCAACAGCCTCGTATTTCCCATTTATAACCAGCTGAGATGCAATAGCATCGGCTGAAACGGAACAATGACGAGGAGAGTGTCGTGACCTACCAGTAAGGTTGTTCAAAATACTCCACGCTTTTCGACCAGAGTGTGAGAAGTCAATGCTCCGAACTGCTTCGGACCATCGATCCCTCCGCTTTCTGTCAAGCTTGGCAAGCAGAGCTGTAGCAGCCAAACTTGAGTCGTCTCCCTGAGGAGACTGCCGAAAGGTTTTATAGAGGGATTCACACTCTGCATCCCAACACGAAATATAGTTATTTCGATACCCGCGTGGGATAGTCTTTTTGGCTGCTTTCTTAATGATGTTACAGAATTCCTGGTAAGCCGCATCCACATCAAGTGAATCAGGCGGCAACAAAGTCTTTGCAAATTTATTCGTCAAAGCAATGTAGTGACTCCATTTGGCCTTGCGGAAGTTCCATCGCTTAACAGGCATGCTTGGCACTGCCATAGCAAACCTTGGTGGTGTAATGAGCGAGGGTCGATGTTGTGACCTGGGGAACTTCTCAAGGACACGTCTATCCGGTAAGCGACTGTTTGGACCTTCGCTAGCGAAAGCTAAATCTGGATTGGTGCCAGTGTTCCAGCGGCCGGAATAAAAACTGGCAGCGTCCTTGGCATTATATAGGAGGGCAAGACAATTAATACTTGCCCAGCCAGCCAAGCACTCACCGTCCGGACTGTTGTCATCATAACCCCAGTCAGCATGACGACAGTTAAAATCGCCAGCGTACAGACAGGGTTGAGGAAACACTGGAAGATCCAGGGTTCGCAATCGCG
The DNA here is from genome assembly GCA_963680785.1 of Diplosoma virens. NCBI lineage: Eukaryota > Metazoa > Chordata > Ascidiacea > Aplousobranchia > Didemnidae > Diplosoma > Diplosoma virens. The sequence goes on from CAVMFT010000136.1 coordinate 6,838, forward strand.
TTGGTGGTGGTTTGTAGACGTTGATTATTTTATAGTCATCAACGTCCACACACAACCACTCGATCTCCGATGTCGGTGGAGATTGGTCCAAAAGCGTGTATCTCAGTCGCTCGTGGACAAACGTGGCAAGGCCATGCTTCCTGCTTAAAAAAGACCCAGCTAGTTGGAAGTGTGGTAGCACCAACTTCTCTGCATCAGTGCAGTGGGTCTCCTGCAGTAGGATGACGAGTGCCTCAGACTGCATAGCGAGGTGATGAAGAACATTCATCTTGATTGCAGTGAGGCCTTCGATGTTCAGCTGAAGAATAGTGGGTCTTCGGAACTTGTTGGCAATGTGCCCTGAAAAGGGCAGTTTTATCCTGACATTGCCCTGTCCTGAAAAGGACGTTTGCCGATTAGCAGACCCACACTGAACATCGGAATGGGTGGATACCCTTCCGTTTTGGTAGGTTCGGTTTCGGTCTGTCATTTTAAAATCAATGAACAGACTTACTCACGGCCCAGGCTGCGTGAAATCACCGCAGGTGTAGATAAGCCTCTCGAGGATCTTGTAGGAGACACAGAGCAGATATATTGGTTGATAACTTTTTGGGTCTCCCAGTCAATGACTTCAAAATATATTTGCATTTTAATAGAGTATATTAAGTATTTTAGTCTTCTTCCTTTTCTTGATCTTTTTAATATTTATAATTTTTAGTGTTAAACTGTTTACTAATGATTGAGAATAAAATGAAATGAATGAATGAATGAATGAATGAATGTACGTCACCAAATTTCTTGATCTTGGACCAGTCACCAACAAAGGCAACACCGCTAAAATTAAATCACGGATACAACGACGGTTACTATAACTGATAAAAGAGAGCCTAATTTCTAAACAAGTGCACAAAGCAATTCGACCCCCTGGTTCTCAGCGATAGCGCATCTATGGTCTTCTGAAAATACACAAAAAGGACGTACCTTTACGTTCGATTTTGTCTATGACCGGATCGGCTCAACATCAGTCAGCTAAATGGCTTACTTCTTTTCTTCAACCTGTTTTCCAAAACCTTTCTTTTAATTGTATATCTGATTCTTTCACCTTTGCAAAAAAATTCAGAAAATTTGCCTTTTCTCCTTCCTCTGTCTTTCTTTGTTCTTTTGACATTTCCAGTCTCTTCACCAATGTTCCTCTTGCTGAAACCATAGAAATCTGCGCCGACACCCTTTACAATGATGAGTCTATGGTGCCATCTTTTCCACGCAACATCTTTGTCGAATTAATTCAGCTAGCCACCTCCTCTCTGGAATTCAACTTCAATAGCAACATGCATCGACAAATCGACAGCGTCGCTACGGGCTCACCGCTCGGTCCAGAATTAGCAAACATTTTTGTTGGCTACCAAGAAGCGAAACTTTTCAACATTGCCAAAAGGCCGTCAGTGTACTTCCGGTACATTGACGACACTTTTGCCGTATTCAACAATGAAGAAGACTGCAACACTTTTCTCACCCACCTCAACTCCTTTTATCCCTCATTACGCTTTACTTACGAAAAGAAATCTAATCACTTTCTCCCCTTCCTGGACGTGTTGGTAGAAAGGCATCATTTGAAATTTCTAACTTCAGTGTACAGGAAACTCACCTTCACCGGCCAGTATCTACAATAAAACTCCTTTAGCTCCCAGAAACGGAAAATCAACTTAATAGGTACTCTTGTTCACAGATCTTTTATGATCTTTTCTAAAAGCAAACTGTACCCATAGCTTGGCAAAATTCGTTCAATTCTGTTAGAAAATCGCTATCCGGAACATGCAATCAATACGGCTTTCAAACAAAAACTTTAAGAACTAAATTTTAACCCGGTTCACACAGTGGAAAAGTGCCCTGTCTACCTGCACATCCCATGGATTGGAAATGTCTTGATAAAGTTCGAAAAGCAGATTACGTCTGCTGTAAAATGCTGCTTTTTCTCGTCAAACCACGAGTTATTTTTAACACCCGACAGTTCTTACCAGCAACTAAGAAAGACGTGTTACCTTCCCATCATGACAGAAATGTTTTTTACCGGTTTGTGTGCCACTGCGATAGTCGATGCATTGGTCGCAGGTCTCAACGCTTAGAAGAGCAAATAAAACAACACGTTCCTAGATTCATCGCCAATCCTCCTGCGTCGCACAACCGCCAAAGTCTTTCCCGCTCTTGCAAGGCCAACATACGCCCACAACAATTTTACGAATGCGCCTTTGGTCAACATCTTCTTGACAACGCCCAATGCGCTCTTCACTACAACAACAAACAATTTTTTATTCTTGCTCGAGGTCGCTCTTTTTTTCAACTTTGTGCTCTTGAAGCAACTTTCATTAAATCTCTTAATGCCCTTCTGTGTAAACAAAAAAATTCGTCTAATTTTTGAAAATTTCTTAATCTTTTCTCTCGTTGGCTAACTTTTTTCAGGCAATGAAAACTCTGCTTTCTTCTTTATGATTCAGTTCGGTCGCATTTCTGCTTTATTCTGATGATTTCCCTTGAAGAGTGTCAGATGAAAAGCTTTGGGAAGAAAAATCTTTTATTTTACGCCATAATACTAATTCCCAAGAATGAAATTCTTTCGACGGCGGAGCTTGCTTCGCTTGCTGTAAAGTAGTAGGAGTAAAACTTCTATTCGGGACAAGCTTTATGATTATTGTAATCCTGTGCTTATCTAACAGAAGTCACAGCAGCTCGCAAGTAAGAACACGGTCCATCACTTTATAACAAATCCAAAAAGTTTTTTACTTAATAATAAAAAAAATGTTTCTAAAAAATTTTTTGTTCTATATTGTTGGGAAACGGCTTTTTGAAGTATTGAAAAGGAAAAATACAACTTTAACTGTGAGAATTACTCATTTACATGCATATTCAAATTGTTTTTATATAAATGAAGAACCATTTTTGGTAAATTTTTGCATAGCTTTAATTTTTATTTATTCTGATTTTTGGAGTAGGCCTGATTTGTCATGTGACGTGTCACATGACGTCAGATTATAAGCAAACTTTCTGGAATAACGTGGAGTTTCTCTGAATAGCGATTAAATTAAGGTTACAATTTACAAGAAGCAATCAGAAGAAAGACGAAAAAAAAGATTACGTAAGGTCAAATTAACCAAAACCTTCCGAAAGACAAAAGCGCGTTCGAGATAAAAGAGACAAAAGAGAAAAAGGAATAAATGCGCTTAGAATTAAAATGAACAACTATACTTCTAAAACAACTTGCAAATAAATTAAATAAATTTAAATTAATTTGGGATTTACAACTACCTAGTCACTATTTTTATGAAAAAAATTACGACATATTAAAATTTGAAACTACTGAAGAAGAAAATTAAGTATAAATTTATGTGGTTGAGATTATACTCGTATTCCGAATGAAGTGTGACAACAGAGTTAATTACATGCTGGTTGTTTCTCATAAGTAGTATCCTAAATATTTATTCTGATGAAAAATTACAAGAATAGGTCTTATTCTGTTTTAATGATTACTCACTTTGACGAGACAATTTTATACTTAAGTCTATAAGTAACCAAGACCATGATTTATAAAAGTATTTCTTTTTTCATCGCATAGGCCCAATTTGGAAATTTTTACCACATGCTTTTGTTTCTTCAATTAGTTTATCAGAATTTAAAAAATCTTTATGATTTCGATTTACATTCCATAATCTCATTAATCTGCAAATTGGTGTATTCTGGACTTTTGGCTTGTAATTGGATTTACTTATATTATTATTTTTTTATTATGTTTATTTTCTCTTCTTTCAAGAGGTTTAAGAATGTGTGGACGTGAATCCAACAACATTGCGTTGTAATCAAAGAAATAAAACTTGTATTAAAATATAGTTAGACTTAAACAATCGGTAAAACTTTCAGCATTTTATCTATTTATTTTATTTCTATATTTATCTTCCTGACTTTCAGGAAAGCGATGGAGGCACTAATACATAGGGAGCGCTGTTACATAGAGAAAGCATGTTTTAGTACAAGTTACTTGTCTCGCCAAAAAAATTAAAAATGGCTAACCAGTGGCAAATACTTGCAGAAAAATGTTTCTTTTTAGTCTACGTCAACTACTGTTCAGTTGGAGTGAAGGACGGAAGAGTAACTGATGCTCAGATGACTGCATCAAGTGAGTTTAAGAGTAATCATTCCGCACACCAGGGAAGATTGGATTATCAAGGAAGTTCTGTTCCTTTCCGCAGCGGTTCATGGACTGCACAAAGTACATAAACTTTTGTTGCTTGCATAAAGGTTTGATTAAAGTCTATTTGAAATGCTATGGAATCTTTATTTATTCGTTAATAGGCATTAGTAAATTACTTTTTTCAATCACTTTCGTTGATGTGGTTTTATATTCAAAGAATATTTTATTAGCGTATCTCCGATGGACTTATTTGTGGTTTAGCAAATGCATATGCTATCATTTTGTAAGAAAAACTTTAACTTTTTCAAGTAAAGTAGTGCATTTGTGCATCACCTATCAATTTACCTTGGTTTACTTACGTCAAGGCTATTATCAAATGCATACTTTGATTTTACTTTATTCAAGATATTTTCATTTAAATAAAATTAAATATTTTGCCTCATTTCAAAAAATATCAGCACATTGAACTAATTTACATCAACCGCTTTTATTTTTGGGGGCTTGTTCAAAATTTGCTTATTCTTTTTATGCTATCGCAACTCATTTTTCATGTTTTTTTTACTTAAGCATTTTTTAACCTTGTTGAAGTATAATGATTTGTAAACAAACTAAACAGCCAAAAGTCATAGGTTTTCTCTATTCAAACTTTTTTTACTTTAGGACCACTTTTTGTCAAGTTCCAACATCAATGCATCACACCAAAAATCATGCTTGTGGTGGAGAAAAATAAAAATTTTTTTCAAAATGCTCTAATAAAAAACCAACAGCTACAAAAACAATAAAATAAAGTTAAAATTTTAATAAGATCTAATACCTGACTTGAAAGGTTCAACCACAGCTTCAAAATCCTAAAAAGCACCATTATCAAAATTTTACAAAGTTGAGAAAAAGAATTTAGAGATCTATGGGCAACAATTTTCTTTTTTTTCTATAATAAAGATTTTTTTTTGGAATAAAAAGTAAGTTTACTATTCTTTAAAAATAGTTACAGGATGTTTAGGAATTTTAACTTATTCCATTACGAACTGCATAAGCATGTAAGTTAAACATAAACTTGAATATTTAAGTTTGAATAATTTTTGATGCAATAGAGTAAAATTTTGCCAAAACATAGGTATTAAATAAAAAGAAATAGGCTATTTGTGGTTGTACGAAATAACACTGGTTAACAAATTTTGACTCAAGTTTTTTATCGGGAATGCAAGTAAACTTTTCTAAATAAATTTTTTGTGTTGATATCAAATTTGCCCTTGTGTTTTCTCTAGCACATTAGGTTTTCAAAATATTTGCATTTTAATACAATATTTTACGTCTTTGAAAATATTTTTAAATTAAACTAAATTTTGTTTTGAAATATCCTATAAGTCCTCATTGTAATCGCTTAAATATATTTTTGTGAAATATAGGAACGTTTTGACCCCTAAAAATCTACAATTCTAACAATAAATAGTAAAATATGTTGCAAATAAACATCACGGAATTACTTATATTGTTGTGATTTTAACAGTAACAGTAAACTTCTTGTATACACTTATACTAATAAAACAATTGTTTCAAGCAAACTCATTGAGTATTTTTTAGTCCGCTTACCCACATACAATATCACTTGTAAAGTTATTTTATTGCTGAGAAGATTACAACAATCGCTTTAAAAGCTTTTGAATACAATTGTGTTAGAATGGCTTTAATCATCGCGGTACACAATCCAGCAATAATCGCCCTTCATTTCTTCATTTCAGAAACTTGGTAGCGTGCCTTTGTTGCTTTTATATCCTTCATTGCTTGTGCTTCCTATTGTTCACCTTTATATATCGTCTTATTGTCCTATCATGGACCGCACCAAGGTTTGTGAAAAAAAATCTAGTTGTAAGTCTAAAAAATGCACTTTTAGGGACATCCGACAACCCATCTCTTCGTACGCTTTAAATAGGTTTTTAACTTCCTCCTAAAATAAAGGTGACGTATTATTGCTCAAAGAGTTTTCACACAGTCACTAAAACGCTTTCCAAGCACACCGTTCAATTGCAGTCAGCGTTTTCTCAGAATTTGGACTCTTTAAGACTTTCTGAGTTTTTGGGCTAAGGCCACAGATGCCTTCTTTCTTTTTCGCTTCAATTATTCGGTGAAACCTGTTACAAGGAATGCGAAGCCATTGGAATTGCTCTTATTTAGTGATTTAACAAAATTTTTCATACATCCCAGTTTTATTTAAAGTGGTGGCATGGCATGATACATCTTTTGGTAAATTGAGATATTTTATATTTTGGATATTTTCAATTTCTGAAGTGTATGGATTTTTTGCTGGCTAGTATCTTTTGATATAGTGCTCTGCAGTAGCACGACTATCCCATAGACAGAGAAAGCAGCAGTGCTTAGTAAATCCTCTTTGGATTTCAATTAAAATGCCGATAATCTTAAGGTTTCCATAAATTTTTTATTTGTAATAACTATATTGAAACGTATTGAAGAAAATTTCAATAATTTCGTAAAATTTCTTTAAATGCACAGAAAATACTGCTGAAGCAGATGGCTTTATATTATTATTATGGAGAAGAACCACTTTGAGACTTTTTTTAGAAAAGTCCAGGAGAAGACGCCACTTACCCGCTATGTGTTCCTCTCCTAATTTTTCAGACAAACTTTTAAGATTATGACAATAACACAGCGTCCCATCCACTCTAAAGACTGTAACAAGTCCATATTACGCCTTCTGTAATCGGTAAAAACCATAACTTTCTCAAGTAAGTTAATTTCTTGTAATCTTATTGCAGCAATTCTGCCTTTTGTTTAAAAAAATGCTAGGTCTCTTACAATATCACTCAAGCATTCTTGAGAAAAGAGAATAGGTTTTAAACTTATTTTTATATCATATTCAGAATCTGTTGAAGTGATAGAAGCAGGGGCACTTCTTTTATCAGAATTCTTTTCAACTTTATCAACAAGAGCTGCAAGCCCATTTTTAGGTGAAAGTATGGTAGGCATTAAAACGTCCTGTAGAACAGGTCTTCGTGCTGAATCTAAATTTGGGTATGCAATCTTCATTCTCTTTTGAACAAAACTCTTTACCATTTACAAGGAAAAAATAACAATCTTGAAAGTGGTCTCTAGATTTCCTTCCAATCATGGAAACAGAAAGACATTGCTGATGTTTGTTTGTTCAGCCAATTTTGGAAGCCGCGTGAGCTAGTGATGCACACTTGATGCGATGTCAAATGCGTATCTTGATCTCCCAATAGACAACCAAAATAGATTTGTATAATTTTTTCAGATCTAACGTGATAGCCTTTCGTTGGAGTTTAAATAAGAAGCTTCCACATATATAGCAAAACAAGTTTGGGCCACACTTTCGTGGCATGATTATTAGACATACAGATAAACAGTAAACTAATCTTCATAAGCTCTCAAATAAAGCAATCAATTTTTACTTCTAAACATTTCCATTAAAGCACTATTACAAAACAATTAAAGCTACCTAACATTGAAAACCTGAAGCACACCACATACGCTCGTAGTTGATTGATATATCACGTATTCAGTAACACGCTTTGTTTCATCAGTTACTACTTATCAGTATTAGTTTACTCACAAACGGAATGCTTTTTGAAACGTCATCGCTAATTACAAAACATGGTGAAATCCGTATTGCGAAAATTTTGGTATGTCATAGGCGTACACACGAGAAAGGGAAAGTTGGGGTCAACACCCCCTTGAGGAATGGTGACAAAAGATATGTACTTATACATATATAACTTATTAGCGACAAGTAGACTATGACACATGACTAAAGGTTTTATTACGCTTTAGTATTTTAAACTTTATTATTAATTTTATTTAAGATTGTGTTTTTAGTCAACACAATTGCATTAATGGTAGCTAATCTGAGTAAAACTTTCAAAATAACAAAATATTAGAACTTAAATCAGGTCTTCCATGCTTTATTTTGATCTCTATTGTTTTGTCACAATACTTGTGCGGGAGATGCAAGCCTATTCTACTTCTCTGTAGGCTACATTGCTATAAAAAGCAAAACAAGTGCTAAGTATTTAAAAAGGATTTTTAAAATATCACAGGCCTACTCCAAAAATCAGATTAAAGCTATGCAAATAAATAAAAATTAAAGCTATGCAAAAATTTACCAAAAATGGTTCTTCATTTATATAAAAACAATTTGAATATGCATGTAAATGAGTAATTCTCACAGTTAAAGTTGTATTTTTCCTTTTCAATACTTCAAAAAGCCGTTTCCCAACAATATAGAACAAAAAATTTTTTAGAAACATTTTTTTTATTATTAAGTAAAAAAACTTTTTGGATTTGTTATAAAGTGATGGACCGTGTTCTTACTTGCGAGCTGCTGTGACTTCTGTTAGATAAGCACAGGATTACAATAATCATAAAGCTTGTCCCGAATAGAAGTTTTACTCCTACTACTTTACAGCAAGCGAAGCAAGCTCCGCCGTCGAAAGAATTTCATTCTTGGGAATTAGTATTATGGCGTAAAATAAAAGATTTTTCTTCCCAAAGCTTTTCATCTGACACTCTTCAAGGGAAATCATCAGAATAAAGCAGAAATGCGACCGAACTGAATCATAAAGAAGAAAGCAGAGTTTTCATTGCCTGAAAAAAGTTAGCCAACGAGAGAAAAGATTAAGAAATTTTCAAAAATTAGACGAATTTTTTTGTTTACACAGAAGGGCATTAAGAGATTTAATGAAAGTTGCTTCAAGAGCACAAAGTTGAAAAAAAGAGCGACCTCGAGCAAGAATAAAAAATTGTTTGTTGTTGTAGTGAAGAGCGCATTGGGCGTTGTCAAGAAGATGTTGACCAAAGGCGCATTCGTAAAATTGTTGTGGGCGTATGTTGGCCTTGCAAGAGCGGGAAAGACTTTGGCGGTTGTGCGACGCAGGAGGATTGGCGATGAATCTAGGAACGTGTTGTTTTATTTGCTCTTCTAAGCGTTGAGACCTGCGACCAATGCATCGACTATCGCAGTGGCACACAAACCGGTAAAAAACATTTCTGTCATGATGGGAAGGTAACACGTCTTTCTTAGTTGCTGGTAAGAACTGTCGGGTGTTAAAAATAACTCGTGGTTTGACGAGAAAAAGCAGCATTTTACAGCAGACGTAATCTGCTTTTCGAACTTTATCAAGACATTTCCAATCCATGGGATGTGCAGGTAGACAGGGCACTTTTCCACTGTGTGAACCGGGTTAAAATTTAGTTCTTAAAGTTTTTGTTTGAAAGCCGTATTGATTGCATGTTCCGGATAGCGATTTTCTAACAGAATTGAACGAATTTTGCCAAGCTATGGGTACAGTTTGCTTTTAGAAAAGATCATAAAAGATCTGTGAACAAGAGTACCTATTAAGTTGATTTTCCGTTTCTGGGAGCTAAAGGAGTTTTATTGTAGATACTGGCCGGTGAAGGTGAGTTTCCTGTACACTGAAGTTAGAAATTTCAAATGATGCCTTTCTACCAACACGTCCAGGAAGGGGAGAAAGTGATTAGATTTCTTTTCGTAAGTAAAGCGTAATGAGGGATAAAAGGAGTTGAGGTGGGTGAGAAAAGTGTTGCAGTCTTCTTCATTGTTGAATACGGCAAAAGTGTCGTCAATGTACCGGAAGTACACTGACGGCCTTTTGGCAATGTTGAAAAGTTTCGCTTCTTGGTAGCCAACAAAAATGTTTGCTAATTCTGGACCGAGCGGTGAGCCCGTAGCGACGCTGTCGATTTGTCGATGCATGTTGCTATTGAAGTTGAATTCCAGAGAGGAGGTGGCTAGCTGAATTAATTCGACAAAGATGTTGCGTGGAAAAGATGGCACCATAGACTCATCATTGTAAAGGGTGTCGGCGCAGATTTCTATGGTTTCAGCAAGAGGAACATTGGTGAAGAGACTGGAAATGTCAAAAGAACAAAGAAAGACAGAGGAAGGAGAAAAGGCAAATTTTCTGAATTTTTTTGCAAAGGTGAAAGAATCAGATATACAATTAAAAGAAAGGTTTTGGAAAACAGGTTGAAGAAAAGAAGTAAGCCATTTAGCTGACTGATGTTGAGCCGATCCGGTCATAGACAAAATCGAACGTAAAGGTACGTCCTTTTTGTGTATTTTCAGAAGACCATAGATGCGCTATCGCTGAGAACCAGGGGGTCGAATTGCTTTGTGCACTTGTTTAGAAATTAGGCTCTCTTTTATCAGTTATAGTAACCGTCGTTGTATCCGTGATTTAATTTTAGCGGTGTTGCCTTTGTTGGTGACTGGTCCAAGATCAAGAAATTTGGTGACGTACATTCATTCATTCATTCATTCATTCATTTCATTTTATTCTCAATCATTAGTAAACAGTTTAACACTAAAAATTATAAATATTAAAAAGATCAAGAAAAGGAAGAAGACTAAAATACTTAATATACTCTATTAAAATGCAAATATATTTTGAAGTCATTGACTGGGAGACCCAAAAAGTTATCAACCAATATATCTGCTCTGTGTCTCCTACAAGATCCTCGAGAGGCTTATCTACACCTGCGGTGATTTCACGCAGCCTGGGCCGTGAGTAAGTCTGTTCATTGATTTTAAAATGACAGACCGAAACCGAACCTACCAAAACGGAAGGGTATCCACCCATTCCGATGTTCAGTGTGGGTCTGCTAATCGGCAAACGTCCTTTTCAGGACAGGGCAATGTCAGGATAAAACTGCCCTTTTCAGGGCACATTGCCAACAAGTTCCGAAGACCCACTATTCTTCAGCTGAACATCGAAGGCCTCACTGCAATCAAGATGAATGTTCTTCATCACCTCGCTATGCAGTCTGAGGCACTCGTCATCCTACTGCAGGAGACCCACTGCACTGATGCAGAGAAGTTGGTGCTACCACACTTCCAACTAGCTGGGTCTTTTTTAAGCAGGAAGCATGGCCTTGCCACGTTTGTCCACGAGCGACTGAGATACACGCTTTTGGACCAATCTCCACCGACATCGGAGATCGAGTGGTTGTGTGTGGACGTTGATGACTATAAAATAATCAACGTCTACAAACCACCACCAACGCGATTGCGAACCCTGGATCTTCCAGTGTTTCCTCAACCCTGTCTGTACGCTGGCGATTTTAACTGTCGTCATGCTGACTGGGGTTATGATGACAACAGTCCGGACGGTGAGTGCTTGGCTGGCTGGGCAAGTATTAATTGTCTTGCCCTCCTATATAATGCCAAGGACGCTGCCAGTTTTTATTCCGGCCGCTGGAACACTGGCACCAATCCAGATTTAGCTTTCGCTAGCGAAGGTCCAAACAGTCGCTTACCGGATAGACGTGTCCTTGAGAAGTTCCCCAGGTCACAACATCGACCCTCGCTCATTACACCACCAAGGTTTGCTATGGCAGTGCCAAGCATGCCTGTTAAGCGATGGAACTTCCGCAAGGCCAAATGGAGTCACTACATTGCTTTGACGAATAAATTTGCAAAGACTTTGTTGCCGCCTGATTCACTTGATGTGGATGCGGCTTACCAGGAATTCTGTAACATCATTAAGAAAGCAGCCAAAAAGACTATCCCACGCGGGTATCGAAATAACTATATTTCGTGTTGGGATGCAGAGTGTGAATCCCTCTATAAAACCTTTCGGCAGTCTCCTCAGGGAGACGACTCAAGTTTGGCTGCTACAGCTCTGCTTGCCAAGCTTGACAGAAAGCGGAGGGATCGATGGTCCGAAGCAGTTCGGAGCATTGACTTCTCACACTCTGGTCGAAAAGCGTGGAGTATTTTGAACAACCTTACTGGTAGGTCACGACACTCTCCTCGTCATTGTTCCGTTTCAGCCGATGCTATTGCATCTCAGCTGGTTATAAATGGGAAATACGAGGCTGTTGATTGCAAGTCATCTCGACTTGTCTTTCAAGAAGTGTCTGACCTTTGGAGGGCCACAACACCAGACGCAGTAAATATCTCTGACAATTTTTCACAGAGAGAATTTGCTGCTGCCCTTCAGCACTTAAAACCAGGTAAAGCTCCGGGTCCTGATTCCATCTGCCCAGAGCTTATACTCCATGCCGGAGCTGCTTTGAAGTCCTGGTTACGTGACTTCCTCTCTTCCTGTTTGCGCCGACTCAAAATTCCCAAGATCTGGAGAAGAGCGCTTGTGGTCGCGATCCCAAAACCAGCAAAGCCCGTGGGGGACCCAAAGAGTTATCGACCGATATCCCTGCTCTGTGTCCCCTACAAGATCCTCGAGAGGCTTATCTACGCCCGCGTTGAACCATTAATCGATCCACTGCTCCCTAAAGAGCAGGCTGGTTCCGACGCGGGAAGTCAACCGTAGATCAAGTTGTTCTGCTAACCCAGAACATCGAGGATTCTTTCGAGGCTAAAAAGAAGGCCGGTGCCGTATTTATCGATCTGACAGCTGCTTATGACACTGTCTGGCACCGTGGCCTTACCTGCAAGCTGCTGAGACTACTTCCGGATAACCACATGGTCAAAATGATCATGGAGCTTGTCCGAAATCGAAGTTTCACCCTTACTACCATTGACAGCAAGCAAAGCAGGCTACGCCGTCTTAAAAACGGCGTTCCTCAGGGATCGGTCTTGGCTCTCTTTCTATTTAACATCTATACGTACGATCTTCATTCCATGATTTCCAGAAAGTTTGCTTATGCTGATGATCTAGCATTGTTGTACTCTTCTGTAAACTGCAAGGACTTGGAGGGGACCTTAAGCCAAGACATGTCCACACTTTCAGCGTATCTCCAGACTTGGAGGTTGTAGCTCAGTCACACTAAGACGGTGACGGCAGTCTTTCACTTAAATAACCGAGAGGTCAAACGTGAGCTAAAGGTCTACAACAATAGTAGACTTTTACCGTTCTGTCCAACCCCTACATACCTTGGGGTAAAACTGGACAGATCGCTCACGTTTCGTCACCATTTAGTGGCATTGCGCAGAAAACTATCCTCGCTCGTCACACTGCTGAGGCGACTCGTGGGCTCGGGATGGGGTGCTGGTGCTAAAACACTACGCATAGCCACCTTATCTCTAGTCTATTCAACAGCTGAGTACTGTGCGCCAGTCTGGTGTCGCAGTGATCACACTTACCTCATTGACAGTGTCTTGAATGACGCCTTGCGCATAGTTACTGGATGCCTGCGTCCCACTCCAACGGACCACCTACGTGTACTTTCAGGCATCCAGCCAGCTGAGCTTCACCAAATGGGAGCGACACTCTGCTTGGCTAACCGTGGATCTCTGGACCCCGATCATATCTTGCATGGTCTTTTAAGTGGGTCCTCAGATAATTGCCAAGTGAGACTAAGATCCAGACGCCCGTTTGTGCCAGCTGCGCGGAATCTTTCGGACAACCTTGCCAGACTTGGCATCCGCGCCTCTGAATGGACAAATCACAAATGGAAAGCGGAGTACTATGAAAGTGCTTCCAGGCTCCGTGCTTTTGTGCCCGGGACCAGTGCCAGGCCTGTTGAGATGGGCTTACCCCGAGCAGCTTGGGTTAAGCTCAACCGCATGCGGACTGGTGTTGGGCGATTCCATTCGTCCATGCACAAATGGGGTCTGGCTCCTTCACCGAATTGCGAGTGTGGCGCCTTAGAGCAAACCGCAGACCCTGTACTAACAATGTGCCCCATACATCGGGCACCACACGGAGCACGCGGTCTGACGGTTTTGGATGACGAAACTCGATGCTGGCTTAATAACATCACTACCAGCATCTGATCCAGGCGGTGCAGCAGTCTGGGGTAGTAAAAGGATACACCCTCGGCCCCAGTCCTGTTTGTGTCTGGCCTGGAGTGGATGCCCTTCAAACGACAACGACGACGACGACGACATGCGGTGAGCCATTAATCGATCCACTGCTCCCTAAAGAGCAGCCTGGGTTTTGACGCGGGAAGTCAATCGTAGATCATGTTGTTCTGCTAACCCAGAACATTGAGAATTTTTTGAGGATAAAAAAAAGGCCGGTGCCGTATTTGTCAATCTGACAGCTGCTTATGACACTGTCGTAACCTTATCTGCAAGCTGCTGAGATTTCTTCCGGATAACCACATGGTCAAAATGATTATGGAGCTTGTCCAAAATTGGAGTTTCACCCTTACTACCGGTGACAGCAAGCAAAGCAGGCTGCGCCGTCTTCAAAAAACGGAGTTTCTCAGAGATTGGTCTTGGTTCACCTCCTATTTAACATCTATACGTACGATCTTCATTTCATGATTTCCAGAAAGTTTGCTTATGCTGATGATTTAGCATTGTTGCACTCTTCTTGAAACTGGAAGGACTTGGAGGGGACTTTAAGCCAAGACATGTCCACACTTTCAGTGTATCTCCAGACTTGGAGGTTGAAGCTCAGTCACACTAAGACGGTGACGGCAGCCTTTCACTTAAATAACCGAGAGGCCAAACGTGAGCTAAAGGTCTACAACAACGATAGACTTTTACCGTTCTGTCCAACCCCTACTTATCTTGGGCAAAACTGGACAGATCGCTCACGTTTCGTCACCATTTAGTGGCATTGCGCAGAAAACTATCCTCGCACGTTAAACTGCTGAGGCGACTCGTGGGCTCGGGAATGGGGTGCTGGTGCTAAAACATTACGCATAGCCACCTTATCTCTAGTCTACTCAACAGCTGAGTACTGTGCGCCAATTTGGTGTTGCAGTGCTCATACTCGTCTCATCGACAGTGTCTTGAATGACGCCTTGCGCATAGTTACTGGATGCCTGCGTCCCACTCCAACGGACCACCTACGTGTACTTTCAGGCATCCAGCCAACTGAGCTTCGCCGAATGGGAGCGACACTCTCCTTGGCTTACCGTGGATCTCTGGACCCCGATCATATCTTGTATGGTATTTTAAGTGGGTCCTCAGATACTCGCCAAGTGAGACTAAGATCCAGACGACTGTTTGTGCCAGGTAAGCGGAATCTTTCGGACAACCTTGCCAGACTTGGCATCCACGTTTCTGAATGGACAAATCACAAATGGAAAACGGAGTACTGTGAAAGTGCTTCCAGCCTCCGTGCTTTTGTGCCCCGGACCGGTACGAGGCCTGTTGAGATGGGCTTACCCCGAGCAGCTTGGGTTAAGCTTAACCGCATGCGGACTGGTGTTGGGTGATTCCATTCGTCCATGCACAAATGGGGTCTGGCTCCTTCACCAAATTGCAAGTGCGGCGCCTCTGAGCAAACCGCAGACTATGTTGTAACAGCGTGCCCTATACATCGGGCACCACACGGAGCACGAGGTCTGACGGTTTTGGATAGTGAAACCCGATGCTGGCTTAATAACAAAATTGCCAGCATCTGATTCAGGCAGAACAGAAGCCTGGGGTAGTAAAAGGATACACCCTCGGCCCTAGTCCTGTTTGTGTCCTGTCTGCTGGAGTGGATACCTCTACAAACGACGACGACAACAAACCTTGAGGGCTTAATTGTTGAGTGGTTAAAGCGCATTAAAGCGCCACGATTATGATCAACATGATCTCGGTTTAAAATCTACTCTCGCCATTCTATTGTGTCCTTAGGTAATAAACTTCTGCGGCTCTTTTCTTTGCTTGACAGCTTGCATTGCAGTTCTAAATTTTAGTCATATCTGTATAAAACTAAAAAAACAAAATAAAAATCTTCAACCGGACAGCAACATCTTGGAACCTTCGGAAGCAGGTTGGGGTAATTGCTTGCTCTATGTATAGAGCCTCCGACGCTTTCCTGCAAGTCGGGTGAATATATATATAGAGAGAGATAAAATGTAAAATGTAAAATAATTTAGCGTAAATCCAAGTCTGCAAAAGCACTAAGGACTCCGATTTCCAACTCCACCGAACTTAAACAACCGACTTCCACTCGCAACTTTGACTTGATCAAATTTAAAGAAACTACTCCAATTCCGCGGACTGTGACTCCACAACCCTGCTTTACTGTAAATATACTATTAAGTTGGAGTTTCCGTTTCCGCATATTTTAGGGTAAATTTGTTACATATGCTAAAGTAGGAGTTGTATTATTAGATCTCGTATAGTCGGAATTGGAAAACTTTGATTGATGGAGATGAAAAATACTTTCTCCGACTCCAAAACTGTGATACATGAAATACATAAACTCCTTTTAACATCAAAAATCTTTAACATAAATTAAAAAAATTTTTTTAAAGATTGACTTTCGCCTACTAGGTTTACATTACCAACTTTTGCTTTGCCTGTGCTAGGAATGCCAGTTAAACGATGGGATTTTTGCTGTGTCTAGTGCAGTGATTACATTGCTTTAACGAGCAAATTAGAAAAGACTTTGTTGCTGCTGAATTCATCTGGTGTGAAAGCGCCTTACCAAGACATTTTTAACCCCATCAGAAAGCAGTTCTACGTTCTGTTTTCAATGCTGGAGCTACTTTTAATTCCTAGATATGTGACTTCTTTTTTTGCTTGGGTGCATTCAAAATTTCTCAAATCTGAAGAAGAGTGCTTGTAGTCGTTATTTCAAAACTGATAAAACTTGTAGAAAACTTTAAAAGCTATCACCCAATATCTCTGTTCTCTGTACCCCAAACAATTCTTGAGAGACTTAGCTCAACTCCTTTAACTCATCACGAATAGGGATTAAAACTAATAATTCATTTGTTGCTCCCTAGGGAGCAAGCTGGTTTTTGACGCGGAAAGTCAATCGTAGATCAATTTGTTCTGTTATTTAATACAGCAGACATTGAGGATCTTTTTGAAGCTTAGATGGACAGTGTCGTAATCCTCGCTCCGACAAATGCTTATGACTTTCTGGCATTGTGGCCTTACTTGTAAGCTGCTGAGATTTCTGTCTTAAAAGTACATGGTTAAAATGATCGTGGAACTTGCCCAAAACCAAATTTTAACCTTTCTACTGGCAACAAACAAAGCAAGCTTAGATGCCTGAGAAAAGGCGTTACTTTGAGATTGGTATTGACTCATTTTCTTTTTAACCTCTATACATACTTCTACAATCTTCAAAAGGCTTACCTATGCAAAGTACCTTGCATTGTTGCACTTTTCTCATAACTGGAAGAACTTTCAGTCAAGACGTACTCACTCTTTCACACTTTTTTCAAATTTGAAAGTTGAAACTCAGTCACTCAAAGACGGTGACGACAGCTTTTCATTTTAACAAGCAAGAAGCCAAACCTGATCTAAAAGTTTACAATACAATGAACATTTACCATTCTGTTCGATCCCTATATATCTTCGGGTAAAACTGGAAAAATCGCTAACGTTTTTTCACCACCTTATGGCATTGCGCAAAAAATATTTTTCGGTGTCACGTCGTTGCCTTATATTTGGTCTACTGAGTACTTGATTATTTTGCAGCGCACATGCTCGCTAATGAACAGTACTTTGAATTTCGTCTTAAACATTGTCACTAGATATGTAGGTCCCACTCCAACAGACCACTTACCAATTATTTCAGGCATCAAGTCAGCTGAACTTTGCCAACTAACAAATGGAATTCTCTTTGTCTAACAGTGAAACTCCGGATCCCATCTACAGCAAGCAATTCACCCGACTTGCTTTTGGATATGCCACAGTTTTGCTGCCTGATTGAATTTTTTTATTATTTTTTTAAGATTGTAGACTTCAATTTGATGCATTACTGCACTGAAAGAACGGCATTGTGCATCACTCACTTCTACAACCAAATTCTAGAAATATATTTATATCAAGTTGTGGATAGACAACACTAAGAAAGCCACCTGTGGCATTTCTTAAAGCGCACGCCGAACCCCAGCTCACTGCCCGACCATGGTTTCTAGTTTTAAACTCTTATTAAAAACTGTCTGCTTACCTCGGTATAGTCGCAAACTAGTCATATACAAAGAAAAAAATTAAGATTATTGGGCTTCTACTAGATGAATTGTTGCACTGATAAAAGCGGTAAAATCTAAGTAAGCAAGCTGTCCCTGATAAAGACTTTAAAACTCAAAATAATCGTCGGGTAGTGAGCTCGGTTTCGGCGTGCGTAATACACAATTCCGCAGGTGATACTCTTTAATGTCATCTGTCCAATAACTCGATATATGTCTAGCATCTGGTCATTGGCGTGCGTGATGCACAATGCTGCTTCTATCAGTTTATTAATGCATCAGGTTGAATCTCACAAGTCTTAGATTTTTCTTTATGTATTGACAAGCTGTGCGACAAAATCTGGGTAAGCAGACTGCCCTTAAAAAAGTTTAAAACGTAAAATCATGGTTGGGCAGTGAGCTCTGGTTCGACATGCGTGATGCACAATGTCACGGATGGTACTTTTTAGTGACATCTGTCCTATAACTTGCTATATTTTTTAAATTTTTATTTTGTAAGATTACTAAAATTTAAAGCCAAAAACAAAGCCGTAAATTATCTTTC
Organism: Diplosoma virens; assembly: GCA_963680785.1. Lineage (NCBI taxonomy): Eukaryota > Metazoa > Chordata > Ascidiacea > Aplousobranchia > Didemnidae > Diplosoma > Diplosoma virens. The sequence continues at coordinate 25,371 of CAVMFT010000136.1, forward strand.
CGCAAGGACACAACAGAACCAAGCGAGTAAGTTTTGAACCGCAATTGTGTCAATTGCTTAATGCTCACACATGCAACTTATCATAATGTCATAGAACAATATAGACTACCATTAAAATCATCGTGACAAAACACATTTTAAGATACCAAATTTTTTATTAAAAATATAAAATGTAAGACGTTCAAATGTTGATAAAAACAGTCCTATGATTTTTTGGACACCTTATACGGTGTCCAGGCTTCTGGATTGCCATGCATAAAGATTGCCAAGGTTCGATTAGACTGTGACCAATGGCAAATTTAAAGAGGACCATGACGTCCGAATGGCTAAAAAAGGTACAAACAACCTATTTTTACCAAAAATCATGACAACTTTAACAACAACTGTGAGCTTTGGTCACATCGCGGCAATGTCTCGAGTAGGATTCGAGACGCAGTGATCCGAGACCGAGACCAAGACGAGACTTTGGGTTTACGAGACTGAGACGACACCAAGACTTCAAAAAACGAGTTTCGAGACATGTCTCGAGGTATCCACCTCTGGTTTGAACTTCTTTTGTAATCCACTCTGTTGCAAGATATTTTTGATTTTAATAATTTTACTTGATAACTTGTCACGAGAACGAATTTCAAGAGCGTTTTGGACAAGACTGCCGATAAGATTAGTTTTCTTCCTCTTTGGTCCCAATAAATCCTAGCATGTATGCTGTCCTGCAAATGTGGGTTGTCTGTAAACTAAAGTAAGAAAATTTATGTTAGATTTTTTGAGAAACATATCAAGAAACGGCAGTGAATTTTACTTTCTTTTTTGTAGAAAAAAACAAAAAAGAGTGTAAAGAATTAAGTTTTTGAAGAAACTGGTTGCATTGCGTTGTATTACTGAAAATGGCAAAAGTGTCATTAACATATCTAAAATAAAGAAAAGGTTTAGCGATGTTTTTAAAGAGTAGATGTTCGTAAAATCGGACACAAATATTGGCAAGAATAGGGCCAAGGGGGGTGTCCATATCGACACCATCAAACTGCTGTTACATAATGTTATCAAAGCTAATTTTAACACATTTGGTAGCCCTGTATATAAATTGACGAAACTTCTTCTTGGAAAAGCTGGGCGGAGTTCAGTTGCTGTTATACTGTATAGAGCTTCAGCATAGATGTTAATAATTTCATTGAGTGGTATATTAGTGAACAAGCTACCAATATGAAAGGAACAGAAAAAAGTAACTTTAGGGTTAAGGTCAGAAATAATCCGAAAAAAGATAAAGAAATTTTTAACACAGTAAGTAGAGTATAAATCCAAAACTGGCATTCATATTGAGCGTAAACAGTTATAGAAAAAATTTGGAAAAGTGGGGTGTTCTTTTTTGGAGATAATCCATACAGTGTTTTTAACATGAGGATTTAGATAATTAGTTAGAAACTAAGCCACCTAAAACGAAAAGCACTAGACTCGAGCTTTGCTCTTGTTAGATTTCGTCAGTGATGCATATCTCACTGAGATTCAAACCAACTAGATGTAGTCCTACACGCAAAAGGCAACATCACTACACCGTACAAGGTGAATAATAACTCGACTCTAAATAACTTAAAAGTTATTCCCTGCTTTACCGCGCAAGAAATCCGTAGAATCCACTATGTGTAGACCAAACCTGCACCACGAAATTGCTTCTCGTTTTAGGTGGCTTAGTTTCTAACTGATAATACATACATTTTTGGTCTTTGAAAACTAATTGAACGTATGACTTCATATGCAGACCGGGGTAGTTTATGGTTTGGTAAGTTATAGAAGCTGTCTTTGGATTTTGGTTTCTATCCTGGCAATGTTATTGTTTTTAGTTGTGTTACCTAAGCATTTAAATTTGGAATCGTTAGATAAAATTTTCGTACAAAAACCATGTTTTCTTGCGATTTGTCATTACTAACAAGTTCTTCTGAAGAGAATTGGCCGAAAGAATTGGTTGAAAGAATCTAAACTAAATAAATCAAAATTGAAAGGGTTAATGGTTTTGTAAATAACATTGTTTACTTGATATTTTATAAAATTATTTTATTTAAAAAGGGAATTTGTCGTATTTAAAACAATAACTAATCTTTAAAAAATGCTATCAAAGACGCATAAATTTAATTTTTTGTTTTTGTAAAAGTGTGAAAATATAACAATGGTGATGCTGCAAATAATGGCTTACCATAGGGGTCGGCAACCCCTGGCGCGCGTCCCCATTGGGGCACGCGAGAAATTTAATACTATTCTGATTTATCGATATTTTAAAATTTGGTAACACTGTATTTTGTGACAAATATTCTGGCTAAATTGTTAGCCCGATTTGGGTTATCGTTATCAGTAATGGTAATTGATTACAATCGAGTACGCTTTTTCATGTCATCACAATCGTAATTGATTACATTTCAAAACATATGTTTATTATGAATGCAACGATTTCAAAACTTATGTTTATGAGTGTAACAAACATTTTAATGCTAATTGTGATACTTATTAATGTAAAGATTATTCTAATAATGCCTTTCAGAATTTATGTTGTAGAGCAATTGAAAAACACATGATTATTTTGAGTAATCGTAATTGTAATTGCAGAATGAGTAAGTAATTGCAATCGATTACTTTTAAGTTTTGAGTAATCGCTATCATAAATGCAAAGTGGGAAAGTAATTGTAATCTTAATCGATTACATTTGTCATGTTATCACCCTATCCCTGTTGCTAACTTCTGTATTTGTGAAGGAATAACTTCCTGAAGCCTGGACTATCAATGTCCCAACTATCAAAACTTCTTCAACTTCTGAGCTCATTCTTTGAGAAAGTGTTTTGGCAGTTACAACAAACGGTTTACCTGTTACAGTTGGCTAACACAGTTTTTTTAATGTTGTTGATAAAAAATTAGACATTCTGTAATCAAGTTTTACTGCATTTTCATCAACACATTCTTTGTGTAAAAATTTTAAATTCAGCCTTTAATGACACAATCTCAATTGTAAGAAAATATAGTAAATTTTTTTTTGCACGCTTTACTACAACGCACAGACATTTTCGGTTTTTGCTTCAAGAGATGAAGAGTATGTATCATGACGTGCCTCTATACTGCATAGCCATGCAGGCGGTTTGGTCAAAGTAAAGCTTGTAAAACTTTGTCGAATATCTATCTGAGTTAAGAACATATTTGAGAGAGAGAAAGGCAAGGTCTATCCTGAATTAAAGGATTAAAAATGGCTTGCAATACTACTGTTTCTTGTTGCCATGACTACGCACCCCAACGAGCTCAAATTTTGTTATCAGCATCCAGGACAAACAGTAATAAATCTTTATGGAGCATGAAAAAATTTTTTGCCAAACTTGAGATATACCAGTAGGACGTACAAACTGCAGCTTTTTACTACTTAAAGCACCTAAAAAAATTCTTATTGGATTGCTAAGTTAATACCGTTAAAGTGACAAATACATGCGTCATCTACACGTCTCAATTTTGCAAAAAAATTTAAAATTTACAGTGTTTTGGCCTAATATATATATTTTTTTTTCAATCAATTTACATAGCTGTGAATACTGTAATTAAATTTGTCTCTTTTTGACTGAATCGATATCGGTAACTTCCAGATGCAGGTATTAGATTTAGAGATATGTTTATTGTGGGTAGAGAAAATTTGTTGATTTGTAAAAATTATTGGAAACAAATGAAAACAAACGCGAGACCGTCGTATAAGATTATTGAAAATTTTTACATAGTCCAATATCTAAATACAGTCCAAACATTATAGAGTTGAACAACGGGAACAAGGAGAATAATTTCATTAAAGTTATTCTTATAACTGCATTAGATATCAGTAAATATTTAAATAATACTGTAGTTGATTTGATTAAATAATCTGTCTGTTTCCCGTTTACTATGCTCAGAAAACGATAGTTTAAAACCGTTGCTCATGAAACAAAAAAAGATAAATCGTAAAATAGAATAATTCTAAAAATAGTTTGGCACGCGAAACTTAGAAAAATTGGAAAACTGGCACACTAAGTTGAAAAGGTTGCCAAACCCTGGCTTACCATACGTCCCAGTTTTTCCAATTTTAAGTAAAGATTTTTTTTATAGATAAAAATCAAGAAATCCGCGACAGATCCAAAGTGAAGATTTATTTGACTAGAGAACACTGCTTTTTAGGGACAAAATTTTTTTCTTTTAAAGAATGTCCCGGTTTACCATTTTGAAAATATGTTATTTATTTATTTTATTTTATTTTTATACTTATCCTTCTGACTTGCAGGAAAGCAACAGAGGTGCTAATACCTAGGATAGGCAATTACCCCGACTTATTTCCGGAGATGCCAAGATATTGCTGTCAGATTGAAATTTAATAGAAATATGACTTTAATTTAAAACTGCTCGCGAAAACCACCAAGCAGGGGAAAGTGCCGTAAAATGTCTTTCCCAATGACACAACACATTGACGCAAATAGGGTTTGAACCCAGACTGTGTCGATCACAATCACGGAGCTTTAAGCACTTGACAACGCTGCCAACAAATGTTATGCCTATGCAAATAGGTAACCGGTAAATTTTATGAATTATTCATGAAAAACTTAATCATCGTAAATCGGAACAAGGATAAACGACGTCACGGTAGATCTCGTTATAAAAAATTTTACCAAGGATTTGTTGGAATATGTAATATTATAAACGATCTTACAAAAAACTTAAATTTGTAAATCGAACAGATTTGTTGAATTATAATAAGTTTAACTCTACCGAAAAACAACAACGTTTTTGAAAGAATAAAATACGAATTTTAAATTTTTCCATAAACTATAAAATTTATGTTATTGCTACGTTAGCTGATATATTAAAATAATAGAAAATAAAATAATCTAGGGTACAACTCAAATCAAGAGAAGAAATAAAAAAACGCATTAACCCTATGGCATAGCCGTACCTACGGGAGAGCAGAGGAAGGAAGTTTAAAGATTATTTATTTGGGATAAAAATTGAAAAATAAATCTATTTCACTTTTATCTTTGCTCTTTAATTGCAATTTCTTTTCCACCATCGTCTACTATTTCAAATTAGCAACTAATTTTTACTTATAAAATTGTTATCATATATTTTAAAGCAGTTACTAATACTTATAATTACGTTTAATTTGTTTAGTTTGCTATTTTGCTGGTCTTGTAAAAATTTTCTTTTCTTTTATTTATGAATTAATTTGTAAAACCTGTTTTTTTCCAATTATTACTATTATTATCAGTTCAGTTCAGTTCAGTTCAGTTCAGTTTATTATTTATCAAGTAATACTGGTACATCACTCAAAAATTAAAAATGAAATACAAATGAATTTATATGAATAACAAGATCCTTTGTAGAGCACTTTTTTAAGAAATAGCTTAGTAATTAAGCATCCAGTCACTTGACGAGGAGACAGCGAAAGACCATCAGGTCATCTAAGTCAGCTGCAACCCCATAAAAAAGTTAAAAAGAAAAGAGTTATTACTAGAAACGATTTAAAATTTCACTGAAAGATTATTAAGTTCAGATGAACAAGAATTTGCAGATAAAAAAAAATAAAAAAAAATTAACAATGAGTATGCAAAACAAAAATTAAAAAACAAAAACAACAACAAAAAAAAAAACAACAAAAAGAATTACACAGAAAAAACAACAGAATCAACAAGTATGTACGGTCAACAACACATAATTAACAACTAACAGTTAGATTTTTTTGATTTTTATTTTTAAAAGCAATAGTCAAGTATAACTGAATCCAAACATGCTTGTATTCCTTTTTTCTTACTCTTTTTTTTTTTATTTATAAGATTGAAGTAAAAATTTTTTATATGCTTTTTTAAATGTACGTTTTGGATAGTTCTTAATTGCATTTGGAACATCTTGCCGCACTTGTGGCCCTGCAAACATGATTGAAGATTTTCCTAAATTTGTCCGAATCGAGTGAACATAGTAATTGGAATTTTTCGAGATTCTAGTGTTATATTTATGTATTGTGTTTAAATTTGAAAGTTGATAATTTGTGTTGTTAATTTGCCATATATTGTTTTTAAGGTTATGAATTGTGATGGCCATCTGTAATTTGTATATGTCACATAGTTTTAGAATTTGTAGTTGTGTAAATAGGGGACTTGAATTAGTTTGGCAATTACTCCCTGTCATTATCCTAATAACGCGTTTTTGTGTATTTATAATAGGTTGAATAATAGTTTTAGCAGCTTTTCCCCAACTAGTTACACAGTATTTTAGATGGAAATATATCAAACTATAATAAATGATTTTTAATGTATTAATATTAACATATTTCTTTAGCTTTGAGATCACCCATGAACCTTTACAAAGTTTGGCATTTAGATAGTTGATATGCTGTGTCCAATTCATTTTGTTATCAATTATTATGCCCAAGTATTTAACACTATCTTTTTGGATAATTTCATTTTGGCCAATTTTGATTTTAAACAAGGATTTGTTTATTTTTCGTTTTGTAATTATCATGTAATTTGTTTTTTTGTAATTTATTGTCAATTTATTTGTTTTCATCCAATCTTCAATTTTTTTTAGTTCTGCATTAATTTTATGTTGTAATGTGTTTGGATTTTTATCAATGCATGTTAGAATTGCATCATCAGCAAATAGGGTCACTTTCAGGTTTGATGCATTTGGCAAATCATTGATATAAATAAGGAATAAAAGAGGCCCTAGGGTTGAACCTTGGGGTACTCCATAATTATTTTTACATTCGTCTGACTTTATTTTATTAATAATAGTGCACTGTTGTCTGTTATTTAAATAATTTGCAAGTAGTTTATGAGGTTCACCACGAATGCCATATTTGTGTAATTTATCCAATAGTATTTTGTGATCAACAGTATCAAATGCTTTGGCCAAGTCTAGAAAAATGGAACAAGTAATATCATTATTTTCTAAATTTTCAATTATTTCATTGCATACCTGTGCTACAGCAAGTTCTGTTGAGTAGTTTTCCCTAAAACCAAACTGAGATTTATAAAACACATTATTTTTATTGAAATAAGAAACTAGTTGTTTGTATATGCATTTTTCAAAAATTTTTGAAAATATTGAAATTAGAGATATTGGTCTATAATTATTACAACTGTATATGTCTCCTTGTTTAAATAAAGGTATAATTTCTGATATTTTAAGTGATTTGGGAAAAGTAGAGGTTGTAATGCAATGATTGAATAAGTTAGTTAAAATTGGTGCAATTACACCAGCAGCCAATTTTATGTATTTTACGGGGGGATTGTCAGATCGTGTACTCTTTGATGGATCTAAATTTCTTAATTCGTGAAGTACTTCTTCTACACTAATTGGTTGCAAGAAGAAAGAATTTATTGTTGTGCAAATTAGTGAAGTGGATGTAGTTTTAGTGTTTTTTGTTGGATTTATTTTGTTTGCCATATTTGTTCCAATTGATGAAAAATATTTGTTAAATATGTTGCTGACATGAACAGGATTTTCAATTAAATTTTTGTTTTCATCTTTTAATCTAATATGGTGTGATGATTTAGTTTTTTTCAGTTTTATTATATCATTTACAGTCTTCCATAAAAGTCTACTATTATGTTGTGATTGTTCAACTTGGTTAGTAAAGTGTTTTTTTTTGGCCTGTTCTATAATATGTGTAAGTTTATTTCTATATTTTTGATATTGTTTTTTGTGTTTTTCCATCTTAGTCTTTATCATGTTTTGAAGTAATTTATGTTTAGTTTTTATTGATATTAAAATGCCTTTTGATAACCATGGTTTGCCATTTAATTTTTTTTGTTTACGAGACAGTTTTTGCAGTGGGGCATGTTTATTTAATACTGAATTAAACATTTTGTTAAAGTTTTCAAAACAATCGTCTTTGTTTAACTCAAAAGTATTAAAAAGATAAGTGTTTTCACTTAAGTCGACTAAAAATTTTTCAGCATCAAAATGTTTTGTGCAACGTCTATATTCAGTTGAAATATTAGTAGGAGGCCTGAAGTTTTTTACTATTGTAATGATAGGTAAGTGGTCAGATATATCACTTAGGAGAATGTGAGAAGTTATTGTACTTTCCTCATAATTTGAATAAAAATGGTCTAGCAGTGATGTAGGTGTGTCTTTTACTATATGGGTATTATTTAATACGTACTGTTTACATCCATAGCTATAAAGAGTATTCTTGTAGTTTAATATCTCAGAACTATTTTTTTTCAAATCTATGTTAATATCACCACAAATGTAATAAGTGCATTCGTTTCTATTCAATTTATCCATAGTTTTTTCTAGTTCATTGAGAAATGAGTTGATTTTGTGATTTGGATGTCTGTATATTGTTCCAATGATAACCTTTTTATTATTTGGTAAAGTAATTTCGATCCATATATCTTCACATGCATTTACATTTAAATTAAACTTATTAGTTTTATTGAATAAATATGAAGATTTTATAAACATTCCCACACCTCCAGCATTAGTTGGGGAGTTAGCATGAATAAAATTATAGTTATTTAAAGAGTAAGGAAATGATAAATTATTTTTTAATTTGGTTTCACATATTGCTATTATATCAGGGGTTATTTTTGAGGTGATTAAAAGCTCTTCTATTTTGCCAAAGTTTTTTATTAAACTGCGGGTATTAATTTGAAGTATAATAAAATCTTTTGGGCTTTGAGAAATTTTAGCAATTGTTTTTAATGTGCAATATTGGGTTAAATCATAATGGATTTTATTGATATTAACAGTTTTAATTTTTGATGGCCACAATTTTATAAAGTCATCATTTGATAAGGAATGAAAAGGAAAAATTTTGTCATAGTTGCAAGGGCAAAAGTATGGCATAGAAGGATCATCAAGCATGTTGTAGCCAGTAATTGTGTGACTATTGTTTTTTAAATTGCTACAAAAAAAAGGATGTGAAGTCATTTTGTGTGCAGTAAATAGCAACATTAATTACATAACAAAGCAGTTTCTATAGGCCTATATTGAAATTCAATAGATTGTAATTAAGTTTTTTAAAATCTATATCTATATTAAGCTTAAACAAATCATCTGGTGAAGTAACAGTTAGCCAATTACCAATTCCTTTGTCTTGGTTGTGAGAATTAGATTCCACATCTGTTTGTTGAGCTGCTTTTTTCATCCGAATCTTTCCATTATATGTATGAATCATAACAAATTGGTTGCAGCATTCATTTTTTAGATAATGAAATAATTTTATGCGAAGGGGAGTCAAATCTTCCGTGATGAAGATATCATTTAGTATATCAGCCTCTTTTAATTTTGATTTTGCATAGAGAAATTCACACCTTTTTTTATAAGACAAGAATCTTACAATAATAGGTCTAGGTTTATTTCTTGGTTTGCCAAGACGATGTGCTCTTTGAATGTCATATTGTTTTAAATTGATTTTCAGTGTTTCAGCAATTTTAAATATTACATTTTCCCCATCGTCTCGGCCACTGGTTGTTTCCGGTACTCCATGAATGCGAAGATTTTCGCGGCGCCCATATTGTTCAAGTTCATCTTGTTTGTATATATTTATGTTTAGTGATTGCTTTATTTTTTTATTTTCAGCTTTGATTTCTTTTAATTCCTGTTTAGTTTCTAATAATTCCTTTGTTAAAGCTTTTATTTCATCTTTTAAACCAGTAACAATGTCGTGGATTTCTGAAATTTTTCTTTTTTCATCTTCACCGAATTGCTCAGTATTCGAACTTCCTTTGCCTTTCCTGGACATTTTTTTTTTCTTATTCAAATAGAATCAAATCCTAGCTTCAAACTTATTCAAATAGCTTATTCAAATAGAATTTTTTTATTTATCATTTTTTTATTTAAATTTTTTTTTGAAACAAATCATTTATAATTCTTATTTTATGTATAGATTTAGACATACTGTATATTTTATTCAATTCTTTAACATCGAGCGGCATTATAATATTTTATGCTATTTGTCATATTGTAAATTGTTTGCTTATAACCTATAAATGTTTTATGGTCGTATATTTTTTTATATAGTTACCAGATGCATTCACAAAAAATTTTCGCACCTGGTTAAGTTTCTTTTTATTGGTAGCTTTTGGTAATTTACCTTGCTCGGTTGAGCTAAATTTCCATCTTCGACTAGCTGTGCCAACCATTTTCATTACGCAGATTAGTTATGCACTGATTAACAATCTTTATTTTATTTTAATTTTTCCTTGTAATATCTTAGATACCTGTATAATCTGCTTTTTTTCTGATTATACTTTATCTGATAGTGTTGCAACTATGCTTTTTTACCTTACTGTTTCTGCATTCTTTTAGTTATTTTATGCCTATTTTAACATCTGACGTTGTGCTGTTTCTTCGTTTTCTTGATCTTCTTAGTATTTACGTTTTTTCTGTGAACTATTTAATTATAATCAAGAATAAAGAATAAATAAATAAATAAATGAATAAGTAATTGAGAAAATAATATTCGCTTTTCTCTCCAAAAAAGCAATATCTAATAAGTTGGATATGTACACTGTTGCATGACTTAATGTAAGATGTATTTGATTTTATTATTATATCATATGTTTTCATCAAGACTTATAACCAAAGCATAACTAATAATGTTTTACAAAATATTGTTTACAGTATTTTTTAATACTACGACATTCTATTGAAACGACATTTTATCAAAACGACAGTTAATCGAAATGACGATTGATAAAAAAGAAGATTTACTTTTGTATGTTCAGCGATTAAACAATCTCTTTGTACTGTAAATTATTTCATAAAAAAAAGAAGTCAAGGCCAAAATTAAGTTCCTGTTCAAGTTATTTTTAAGGGTGTCAACAAGTAGATCTCTTGTCATAGATATGGTTCGTTATATGCCTATTGATGCCCTATATTCTTGCATTTTTTAACATTGTAATTATAAAGACTTTAATGTTTTAAGAGCAGTATAAGATAAATCATAGTTCTGTATAGCACATTAAGCAGTTTTTAATTAAACTTTGCCTTTTCTTGCTTTCTGTTCTTTTTTTTTTTGGTTAACCTGCTTCCTATATAAAATGTAAATTTCCATCCGTGCTATCGCTTTTTTGCTGGTCCAATAAAAATTTAAATTTTGCAAACGCAATCAAGATGGGCTTGCAATGTTTTGTTGTAAATTTTTTCTATCATTATTCTATAAAATGTCGATTTAATTAAATGTTATTACAATCAAATGCCGTTTCGATCAAATATAGTTTCAATCAAATGTCGTTTTGATGAAGTGTCGTTTGATTAACTATTGGGTTACGTATTTTTCTTCCCAAAAGCTAATGTGTCAAAAAAGACTCCTTAATAGTATCCCTAAAACTTTTTAAATTTTAAAAATTGCAATTTCTTTAGTAAAAACAAATTCCAAAACGAAGTTGAACAAAGTGAAAAAGTTTTTGGGTTACACAGAGTTAAAAAACTGTATTATTGTGACCACGCTTTACCTTCTAATTATTTCATAAAGTTGTCCACCTAAAAACTTTCCACAATAATTCACTTTAAATTAAAAAGAAAAATTGTTACAAGTCCAGCCCATTAGTTTACAAAATTGTGGCCACTTCATGTTTTCTATGGTTTTCAAAAATGTCACAAATCACTCTGTAATTGCTTTTTATAGGCCTTGATAAGATCGGTATAGCTTTGGTTTAATAATTTTGCGACTTAATTTCTTCAATGTAGGTTGCCAGCTCCGTTTCCATAAAATAAGCAATTATACAATAAGAGCATTTACAAAAATTTTCTTACAATTGTTTTAAAATACATGTCAATTATTTAGAATTATATATGTCGTTATTGGAATATTAGTTTTTGAAAAATGCAATGCAAACGTTAAGTGATGGTAAATTGCTTTAATTTATTTTAATAAAACATAACTATAAGTACTTAACAATAAAGCCTACTTCAAAACTTACTTATGTTACAGCAATCTTAACCTCGTGTAAATTGCAAATTTATTTTTTTGACAAACGTAACCGTACCTGCCTTGAGGGCAGTGGGGCAATTGCTATTTTAGGGCAGCGACAAGGAATCGTGTGGGTAAGATTTAAGGTAAAATCCTTTTTTGTTCTTGATCCTAAATTTTTGACCTATGTTAACAACTATTGCAGCCTATTTGATTACAACAAACCACAGATAACTCAAAGCTGGTGAATATAACCAGTAACATTTTTATCATAAAAATAATTTGAAACTGTCCAAAATTGAAACAGGTCCAAACTTCCAAAGATGACAATTGCAAAGATCGCAAAGATCACAGTAACACTTTTATGATTTAAAAATTTCTTACTTGAACTTTTACACTACAACGACCGCGCATTAAAACTACCTAGAACACCAATTGCGTAAATTTATGCATAAAACACTTTCGGCATTTTAATTGTCGAAAAAACATAAGTAACTTTTTACTAAACGTCATTCATTGCATTCAGAATAAACCACTTTTTATTTCGATAAAGAAATTATATTCCAGTACGCAGCCTTTTTTATCAAAAACAACAAGTTTTGTAAATTAGCAAGCAGTAGTTGAAAGCTAAAAATGAAAAAACAAAATTTTTGCTTTCAAAATGATAACCGCAATAGTTTCCAATGATTATTAATTTTTGGTTATATAAATTAACATAGTTTTGGAAAATGTTTATTGCTCTTTTACCCCATGTTGAGCCTTTGCAGATTTTCTCGTTTTGTGGCGTACAATTTTAAGCAATCTTAAAAATTAAAGTATCAAGGTTTTTAACAGGCTCAAAATCACGCTACTTTTTTGCCAACATAACAAAATCTGTGCTATTGATAGTACAAAGAAAGTAAACGTAAAGACACAGAGTCAGGAGCACCAAAATGATAATCATTTTATACCATAACTAATCATTTATATTATTGCAAAATTATGCTTTTAAATGCATAAAACGAGTTTAATCGACTCTAATCAAATTTGAGACTTTATGCTTTGCAAAATATTATTCTAAAGACTAAATTAAACAATGTATGGTATCAGTAACGATAACTTTAATAACCTTTTAATAATGCAGTTGAAGGCACGTAAATTTGCAAATTACTTGTTTTTTTATCAGTATGAATATATAGCAAAGGTGGTGCCGCAAATAATCCTAAAAATGCTGCAAAACAACAACGCTTTTTTAGAAAAATAAAAACACGAATTGCAAGTTGTACCGTGAATTATGCAATAAGATTTAATTATCGCTAAGTAAGTATGCCCCTAGCAAATTTAGAAATTATTAGTGTGTCATAGACAAAAAAAATGCTTGAAAAGAAGTGTATTATAGCAAGGAAGAGTTTGAACTAAATCCCTGATTATCTTTATAGAGTAATTCATTGCTAAAATTTGATAAACAAGATTTCACACGTTTTATAACTTTTGAAATTTTCAGGAATACCCGACCAATGGTTGCAAGTTGATTTGCTTCAACCAACCTTTGTCACAGGAATCGTCACTCAAAGCAGATTTGAAGATATCAAAGGAGATCAAAGAGTCACAAGTTTCAAAATTATGTTTGCAAACAAAACCAATGCTTTTCAAAATGTTACTGACAAGATAGGTCATGATATGGTAAGAGCAATTCAAAAACAATCAAAAATATAGTTTTAAAATATTATTTTAAACCCTAATTAACTCTTGGTTTGAAAAATATTAAACAATACAATAACTTATCTCCTTTAAATAGAAACAAACTAAAACCAGCATTTCTGCATTACCTTAAAAATGTTTTACGAATTATACAACAAAGTTTTCATGACTTTTAACAATTGCGATTATATTGAGAATTGTGTTAGAAATTTCTGGAAAGATGAAGACTGTGTTTAATCTTGACCCTTTTTACCAGAGAGCTTAACTGATTACACTGGACAACAAAAAATTTTTTTTTCTGTTACGCAACTAACAAGATAATGATTTTGACTAATTTGGGGTCCCTGATTTTAAAAATGGTATTAGTTTTCTTCTATCACGTCACGTTTTTAAGATAACCACTTGTCCCAATTTTCTCTGATTCCATACAACGCACATAGTCAAAATTTATCATTTCGCAGTAAAGAGACGACTGCAACAGACAACAAATGTAGTTTATTTCCCAATACAACTTGTGAAATGGCTTTAGAAATATTTAATGCATTTGGCTTTTCTTTTATATGACGAGCCTTTGCTTTCACTTGTAGGTACCAGAAGAAATCTCCCATCATATTGATACCAAAACGGCCTCGGTACAGCCTTTCTATGATGGATATATCCTGGTGGAATCTCTCTCCTTGTTCATCACTTACTTTGCCTAGATTAGGGGGAAAGAAATCCAAATGGGAAAACAGAAAGTGCATTTTTAAAGACGTACGAGCTCCTAATTGCTCATATGCTTTCAGCATGTCATCAATCATATCGGGTCATTTATGATGATCCCTCTCCAAGAGATAATGCATCAACTTATCGTGAACATGATACGCTCTCGTGATTTGCCAAATAAAGAAGACAAATTTCTTTGTCGAGAATCGGTTAATGACACACTAAAAGCTTCGAATAATGAGAATTCTGATCAAATTGTTTTAAAATAATCTAAATGTACATGAAAAGTACCCGACCCACTGACCTACCACAATTTATTTTGTGGAGGGAATGAATGACGTGACTTGTACTTGAATTGACATCACTTTACAAACTTGACTGAGAGAATGCCTGACGCATTCCTCCGCGTAATCCATATTTTTTGTGTTCAGTACAGCTCATTTGTATTTAGTATAACGCATTTGTTTTAAGTTAAGTACAGCTTATTCATTACTCGGCTTATGTTTTATAGTTTTATGTTATGTTATTTTTTTAGACTTGCTTAAATCTTTAATTAACTTAACCTTGTCTTAAGAAAATGTTTTACTCTTTATGGATATTATATATTTAAGTTTATTTTGGATAGTTACTGTGTTATCTATCTAGAAAATTAAAAAAATAATTTATACAAATGTTAAGTGGTTTCAAGTAAAGTAAAAAAAATTGATTTTCGGCAAAATCAAACGTTATTAATTTACTCGCATCTTACGACTCAATACCCAAAACGTAAAAAGTGTTGAAAACAAAATTATTACAATAATAAATATTTCTTTATTTACTATGAAAATTGTTTGTTCTTGTTAAAATAAACTCTTTGGTTTACAGCCAATAAGTTATGTAATTTTATAAACAACTTCATGAAATAAAGAAGTAGGTTTTTATTTTTTTAGACTTTTGCTGAGTTTGGACTTTAAAAAAATATTAGTTTGTCAAAACTTTGAGGTAATTTTAAGTATTAAAACAACTTATTTTTAACCAAAATATCAACCCAAAACGGCTGTTTATTTGTCAATCTGTCTAGTACCGAGTAAACTTTTGGCCTACATAAAAGTAAGCCTAAAATCTCAAAACTAAACCATATTATTTTCATCAATAGCAATATATTTCTAATAAAAAAAAGTCTAAAATATTTACTTGAAGGGTACAATTCAATCTTTAAATAGGAAATTACAAAAATGTAAAATTTCATACAAACAGTATTTTCTCAATAAGTTTCGCTTACGGAGTTATAAATGACCCGACAGTTGATCGAATGGCAGTTGATCAAACGGCATTTGATGGAAACAACATTTGATCCAAACAACATTTGGTCGAAACAACATATGATCGAATAATGAAAGAGAAAATTTACAACTTTGAATATGTCCCGGTTTTGTCAATTTTTTTCCCAAAAACATAGTGATCTCTAAAAAAGGCTTCACTTTGAATCCGTCTCTGGCTTTTTCATGGGGTCCCCAAGGTTTAGACCATGGCAAATTCCCCACCTAAATGTGCTACTGACTATAATGTAAAAAGAATACAAAAATGGCTCCAATAAGCATCTAATAAAACATAGCCATGACAAGAAATTTACTTGTTTCCCCCTAAAATTGCTTTACCCAGAGACCTTTTTAAGAATACCCTACCTTGTCATAGGCAAAAAATTACAAAAAATAAAAGCAAACTGTCTTTTTACTGATGGCCTCTATTTTGTATGAATCTAATTTACAATAACAAAGAGTGGTTTAATTCTAGAAACATACGAAATTAAAATCTTTTTTTCTTTTATTTTTATGAAATTTTATTTCGATTAAATGTTGTTTTGATCAAGTGTCGTTTTAATCGAATGTCCTTTCGATCAACTGTTGTTTTAATCAAGTTTCGTTCGATTAACTGTCCTAGCACCGGAGTTATAAAGCATTTACCTAAGTTGATATATTAGGATTTTAAATTTGCCTTTGAGAAAATTTGGATATAAAAACAATTTTGCAATGGATCTAAATCTGGGATTGCAACTTTTTCAGACACCGTAGTTCAATAATTAATAAACACAAGAATTTCAAGATAATTTTAAATAAAACTTTAGTTTGTTGTCATTATGAAACAGCTAAACCAGGATGGTATTCTTTCTTTTGGAAAAATTAGGTAAAATAAATTGAAAGAAGCACAATCACAGCTAGAATTAAAAAGAAAATAAAAAAAAAACTCGTAGTTTTGTGTTTTGTGACTGGCCTGCAAAAAATAAAGCCACACGATTTTATTAAATGACTCGGCAACAATATAATTTATCTGACGCTTTTAGTCAACAACGAAATATGAGAAAATTGATAAGAAACTAAAATGGAAATGAGAAAAACAGTGTTAAATGCCCCAATATAGTGATTGAATTGTTTATTACAACTTTATGGATTTTATATTACACATTCATGAACTGAATAAAATCACGTTGCGGAGTCAAAGTGGTATATGGTAGTTTTTCATTATCTAATAAAAAGTACGATTATCAACTGATGGTTTCTTTACAGAAAGCACAAAATGGAACAAAAAAAACTCAATAGATGTAGCTGATGAGTTTCCATACAGAAACGGTCAGAGTTGATACAAGCCTAACCATTATCTCTGGACTTAACAAAAAAAAACCCTTCTTCCAGCACTTCCTTCTTTTCCGAAAAAATTTGAAAACAAATTTGGCCTTCACTATGCTCATAAATGATACAAACTTTCATTATAAAATGTTTAATGAAAAACAAGGTATTTCATCACGCACCGTTCTTCTTAGTGATATAGCTCAGTGTAATAGTCCTTTTGCTTGAGAGCATAAAGACACTGTAAGGTATTTTTTTGCCAGTGATCTGTTGTGTATCCCATCAGATTTTTTCCGCCAACACAACAGCGTCTACATATAACTTGGATGACGCTTTTACTTTTGTTTTATTTTATTTCTTTCTTTTTGTATTTTCTATTTTGTCTTAAACGGTGCTAGAACCATGCTACAACCATGTGCCACACTTATTCTCAAAAACTTGTTTTTATCTTGATCGCATGCCATAACATTTACCGTTTTGTTGCCTCTTCCTTTTTCTAATCTGCTTTCTACTACTTACAAATTTTTTATTTGCTATATTTTTTTTATGATGAAACTAAAATAACAGACACTGATACTGATACTAAAGCTTGGTGCTCAGTATAGCGGGGTATTATTTTTGTAATTTTTACAAAACAACAACACACAATTCTTGTATTGGATCACGCTACTATCTATCCCACGCGGGTATCGAAATAACTATATTCCGTGTTGGGATGCAGAGTGTGAATCCCTCTATAAAACCTTTCGGCAGTCTCCTCAGGGAGACGACTCAAGTTTGGCTGCTACAACTCTGCTTGCCAAGCTTGACAGAAAACGGAGGGATCGATGGTCCGAGGCAGTTCGGAGCATTGACTTCTCACACTCTAGTCGAAAAGCGTGGAGTATCTTGAACAACCTTACTGGTAGGTCACGACACTCTCCTCGTCATTGTCCCATTTCAGCCGATGCTATTGCATCTCAGCTGGTTAGAAATGGGAAATACGAGGCTGTTGATCGCAAGTCATCTCGACTTGTCTTTCAAGAAGTGTCTGACCTTTGGAGGGCCACAACACCAGATGCAGTAAATATCTCTGACAATTTTTCACAGAGAGAATTTGCTGCTGCCCTTCAACATTTAAAACCAGGTAAAGCTCCGGGTCCTGATTCCATCTGCCCAGAGCTTATACTCCATGCTGGAGCTGCTTTGAAGTCCTGGTTACGTGACTTCCTTTCTTCCTGTTTGCGCCGACTCAAAATTCCCAAGATCTGGAGAAGAGCGCTTGTGGTCGCGATCCCAAAACCAGCAAAGCCCGTGGGGGACCCAAAGAGTTATCGACCGATATCTCTGCTCTGTGTCCCCTACAAGATCCTCGAGAGGCTTATCTACGCCCGCGTTGAACCATTAATCGATCCACTGCTCCCTAAAGAGCAGGCTGGGTTCCGACGTGGGAAGTCAACCGTAGATCAAGTTGTTCTGCTAACCCAGAACATCGAGGATTCTTTCGAGGCTAAAAAGAAGGCCGGTGCCGTATTTATCGATCTGACAGCTGCTTATGACACTGTCTGGCACCGTGGCCTTACCTGCAAGCTGTTGAGACTACTTCCGGATAACCACATGGTCAAAATGATCATGGAGCTTGTCCGAAATCGAAGTTTCACCCTTACCACCGGTGACAGCAAGCAAAGCAGGCTACGCCGTCTTAAAAACGGCGTTACTCAGGGATCGGTCTTGGCTCCCCTCCTATTTAACATCTATACGTACGATCTTCCTTCCATGATTTCCAGCAAGTTTGCTTATGCTGATGATTTAGCATTGTTGCACTCTTCTGGAAACTGGAAGGACTTGGAGGGGACTTTAAGCCAAGACATGTCCACACTGTCAGCGTATCTCCAGACTTGGAGGTTGAAGCTCAGTCACACTAAGACGGTGACGACAGCCTTTCACTTAAACAACCGAGAGGCCAAACGTGAGCTAAAGATCTACAACAATAGTAGACTTTTACCGTTCTGTCCAACCCCTACATACCTTGGGGTAAAACTGGACAGATCGCTCACGTTTCGTCACCATTTAGTGGCATTGCGCAAAAAACTATCATCGCGCGTCACACTGTTGAGGCGACTCGTGGGCTCGGGATGGGGTGCTGGTGCTAAAACACTACGCATAGCCACCTTGTCTCTAGTCTACTCAACAGCTGAGTACTGTGCGCCAGTCTGGTGTCGCAGTGCTCACACTCGCCTCATTGACAGTGTCTTGAATGACGCCTTGCGCATAGTTACTGGATGCCTGCGTCCCACTCCAACGGACCACCTACCTGTACTCTCAGGCATCCAGCCAGCTGAGCTTCGCCGACTGGGAGCGACACTCTCCTTGGCTTACCGTGGATCTCTGGACCCCGATCATATTTTGCATGGTCTTTTAAGTGGGTCCTCAGATACTGGCCAAGTGAGACTAAGATCCGGACGCCCGTTTGTGCCAGGTGCGCGGAATCTCTTGGACAATCTTGCCAGACTTGGAATTCGCGCCTCTAAATGGACAAATCATAAATGGAAAGCGGAGTACTGTGAAAGTGCTTTCAGGCTCCGTGCTTTTGTGCCCGGGACCAGTGTCAGGCCTGTTGGGATGGGCTTACCCCGAGCAGCTTGGGTTAAGCTCAACCGCCTGCGGACTGGTGTTGGGCGATTCCATTCGTCCATGCACAAATGGGGTCTCGCTCCTTCACCGAATTGCGAGTGTGGCGCCTCAGAGCAAACCGCAGACCATGTACTAACAATGTGCCCCATACATCGGGCACCACATGGAGCACGCGGTCTGACGGTTTTGGATGACGAAACTCGATGCTGGCTTAATAACATCACTACCAGCATCTGATCCAGGCAGTGCAGCAGTCTGGGGTAGTAAAAGGATAAACCCTCAGCCCCAGTTCTGTTTGTGTCTGGCCTGGAGTGGATGCCCTTCAAACGATGACGACGACGACGACGCTACTATCTACAATAGTGACTCCACTTAAAACAAAAAAACAGCCCAATTGGCCATACACGCAAATTTATTGTGGTTGTATAACCCTTATAAACAAACTTTTTATGGTATCACCTAAAAGCAGTTGATTTGCTTTGTACCTCGAAGTGTAATTTTACTTTTCAGCGGATTTGCTTAAAAATTTCATATTAAGTTATGTTTAGTCAAGCCAATAAGATTAAAGCAGTGACTATTTTCATATCAAAAAAGAAAATACAATTTAGGGAGATAGCATAATTTTTTTAAATACAGTGTATACCAAAATTATATTCAGCAACACTAATTCATTCATACCAGATTAAAATATGAAGTAAAACAAGAAAGAAACAATTAATCTGAAGTGGTCTAATAAAAGCCGAAAAGGTTTATGGTTTCTTTTTTGTTTTACTTTATATTTTAATCTGGATTGAATGGATTAGTGTTGTTGAATATAGTTGTGGTATGATTAAAAAAAAGAAATTACATTAAATAAATTGTTTGTTTATCTATTTTCAAAACCGATTGTTTATCATTGCATTATTTAAAATCTTCTCCATACTTGAACATCAGATAGCATCGCCTGCTGACCAATAGCGTAACAAAAAAATATTTAATTAAAGGCTCAACGCGGCATACCACGGAAGATTAGATTATGAAGGAAGTTCTAGTCCTTTTCGCAGCGCTGCATGGGTTTCAGCGCGTACGTTAAGTTTTGTTGCTTTTTTAATCTGAAAAATTGTAATAATTCAACAATGTTACAACAATTTCTATCATAAGAATTGCAAAAATCTTGACCTAAACCATTACAGTATTATAAAAATAAGTTTTAGTTTTGGCTAAAGGTTAAAAAATACCTTTAATATGAGCCTGTGTGAAATATGAATGCCTTATTTTTACAAAAAAATCTGAATTACGTTTGAAAGTTAACAAATTTCATAAAAATAATTATGTTTGCTTTTAGGCAAATGAGTCTAAAAATACCAATCTAAAGACCGATCTTGTTTATTTATTAATATATTATAAAGCAACCAATTATTTATTTAAGAGTTTTAGCTTATGTTGCTGTATCAAGTATTTTTAGGATCTTTTGCTAAAAAAAAATGGAAGTATGCAATGCAAATATGAATTAATACTACTTTAAAATAAAATTGTAAAAATAATAAAAGTGATTGTAAAATATTGTTGAAACGGTTTTTATGTTATGATTATTTGTGCAAAATAGACCATCCTGGTAATTACAATTAAATTAAATGTGAGAAGTTATTTACCTTATTTTATGTTAGGCTGCCTTTGAATATTTTCATTTAAAATCATATAATTTGGCCTTAATAATTTTTACATCAATTTTTTTCAGATTGACAATATATAAAATTTTAACTTTAATTAACAGTTGTTTTTACTAGCTTATTTTAAAAACCATTTTTCAAAATCTTCATTTTAAAATTTGCTAAATCCATTATAAAAAAGCTTCAATCAACAGTCTTATTAGTCAAATAAATGGACAAATTGCATTTTAATGAAAACTTTAAACTGTGAAAAAAAGTGAAAATATTCAAATTAAATTTGCTTTGGGGTGAAACATACTTACTTGGAGACTGGATTTAGTGCTGTAATGGTTTTTATGGGGACGAAGCATTTGCTAATATCAGAAAAAAATGTATCATTTTTATTATTAGCGTTTGCAAGTTTTTTAGTTTTGTATGCCATTATTTTGATGCAATTGCACAAAATGATTATCATATTACTCATAAATACTACTAACTTCAAATATTTTTTTATCAATTAAAATGTTTAAATTTAAATCAGAATTTTTTTTTGGTTATGTTTATTATTAGCTGTAAAGTTGTTGCTGCTAAGTTTCGACCATTTATAGATAACTTCTATAACAATTTGATTATTAAAAATAGTTCACATTGCAAAGTTGGTGTGCTATATTTAAACACTGAATAGATTTTAAGCATTAATCTTTCAATTTTAATAATTGAAATTTTACAAAGAAAACAATGTTCCACCAGCGCAACTGCAAAAGACACCGCTAAGCCGCAAGGGCATACTGGCGGCGGTTCCGATATGCTAACCACATCGACTTAGCTAACACGGAAGTGTCCTGACGAGTCCTAATAAGGACGAAACAGGTCTGTCGACACTTGCTTGTTGATTGACTTGACCATTCTTACTATAATTGAAATTTTATTCGTGATTTTGTACGACTGTGTTTTTAAGCCTTACGGTCAGTAATTTAGAACTGAGTGTACATTTGATCATGTTCTTTTTGAATAACGACATGGTTGTGCCTTCCATTTACATAGAAAAATGTATGTCACATAATGTGGCATATAAGGTAATATAAAAACTTCACACCATAAGTGTTATGGAAAATGCAGTAAAATTGAAAAAACAATAAGCATGAGGTGAATATGATAGAAACACGCATTTGGAACGTATGAATCACAACAATTTTTTAATTTTTTTGATAACTTAATTTTAAAGACAAATTTTAAGTTAGTTTAAAATTTTAGCAATACAAAACGAAGTTAAATTTAAAACCTTAGTTTCGTTGATTGTTTTCGTTTTTAATAATGTTTTGAGCACTAAAAAAAATTTTGCACAACATAGCAGATTTTCCAAGTTGTAGATAATTTACAGAAAAATTCAAAGAAAAACAAAAAAGATTTGCTATCAATTGCTATTTGTTATCACTTGTAAATTTTGAAAAATATGTCATTGCCACACACAGTAATTTTTGGTTTCAACACTGAGACATTTTACCAAATCCAAAAGAACTTGTTCTATTTTTACATCCAAGAAGTTTTTATCTAAAGGTTAAAGTGCTGAAGCTGCAGTTGGCTATTTTAAATCTTGCTTGTCAAAAAAGTTAAAATTTTTAATAATTTAATTGATTGAAAGTGCTTCAAAATAATGCTTTAAAATAAATCCTTGCGCAGCTTGCGAAAATTGTACTTCTATTACGTTGCCTTACACAAGTTGCCAAATTTTATCACGCTTCTATGTATTTTGCGCTTTAAATTGCGCCTGCCCAAGTCTGCTGATTTGATCTCTTACTATTGAAAAAAATGACGTTTTATTATGCAAAAGTAAAAAAGAATCATTCCATTTCAACCTATATCACTGTCACAGACTTTGTTTGGGAACCCTAAAGGACCAGTTGAGCTAGGTAACCCGAATACCTGCGCTGAAACAAAGCTGTGTCTAATTTTATTTATTCCGGCTCAAGAAATAGTTCTGCTATGAGCCTAACGCGTTTCTACAGTTGGTTTAAACGAAAGCTCGGATTGGTTCTTTGAAGACTATTCTTCACAGACAAACAGAGACCACTGTCTTTAATTAAAACGAATGTATTATAAAATTCATGACCGACAAAAATTCTATCCTATGTTTTGCCAAACTGCAAAGCAAAATTAACACTATGACTTGATTCAACTAACACAAATAATTCTACCTCTGTAGAACACAACTCCAAAACACTGGCACAAAATAAATTCAACACTCGCTCCAAATTCTATTTTCTCTCAAAGCGACGCTTTCTGCTTTAAGCGTCTCTCTCGAATTCGTCTCTCGCTTCGTCGTATGCTTTTCAGAGATGAGCATGGACTGGAGTCGGAGTCGGACTGGAGCTGGAGTCTTTTTTTGCTAATTTGTAATGGAGTCGGATTGGAATCGGAGTCTATTTTTTAAAAATCAATTAATTTTAAATATTAGAAGAAAAATTTTTATATCATAAAATGTTTTTTTGATCTTCAAAATGTTTTATTCCTGGCATTTATTTTGAGTTTATTGTTCATATCCGACACTTGTGGCAAGTTTTTTATTTATTATTTCAAATTGACATGTAAAATAATTGCTAAAGTTTAACCCTTCGTCTACCATGGGGTCTGATAGACCCCAAACGCTCTTTTAACGTTTGATAACTATTTTAGTTAAATGGTACCATGTTTAAACTTAGTGACTTTGTGCACATACCCTAGAACTATAGCCAACATAAACCACAGTAAGCAAAACTAACTTGTAATATGCCTGAAAAAAAAAAGTAGCATCGTAAACCATTGGGGTCTGACAGACCCCAACTGCTTTGCAATGTAAATCCTGCTGTTACGTAAACACAAATGTTTTGACAGCATTATTTTTTTATTGAAAACACAAGAATAAACTATTATTTGTAGCTTTTTTTGCAATAATAGTATAAAAACCACAAATGTTAGATAATTATTTTATGTTATATTTGTTTGCTTCTCGAAAAAACAATATTTCAACTTTGAAAAAATCTTAACTGGCTAAAATTAATGCAAAGATTTATTAGCTGTCAACTGAACAAATGTGCATTATGTTTGCAAAAACTTATGCAAAAGTAATACAAAATGCTAGTTTATTGTGCCATTTAGCTATCCTACATGAAATGCAAGTATAGACCTTCATAAATTACAGCAAACCTACATGGGGTCTAATAGACCCCAATGGTTCACAACGTTAGTTTTTTTTGTGGTAGACGGAGGGTTAAGCAAATCTCGGCCTAACCTAACCTTAACCCTAACGCTTGCCTTTACATGAGTTCCTTTAAATTAGTCCGTATTACCTTATCTAATACACTGGTGGCTGGTATTATATTAGTTTTTATTGTATACGTATCTGTAGCCTGCATAGAGAATGTCTTGTTACCAAAATGATGTTATAAATGCAAAGATTTTTTTCCCATGATCATAACCCTCTATATGATATAAGCTTGTTGAGGAAAACCCCACATGTGCTAGTGACATGACCCTTCAAAATATACTGCAGAACATGTATATGGATGACCTTATTTTTTCAGTAGATAATTTAGAGAGTGCACAGACAATCACAAACGAAGCAATGAGCCTATTTAAAAGCCGTGGATTTAAACTTGTAAAGTGGAGTGCAAATAGGGACACTATGAGTGTTTTGTCTTCTTTAGGCCCTGAACGTTTGTCAGCTTCCATACGGGAATTAGACTTGTGTAGTGAAGAGTTAGCCTTGCCTTCTGCCAAAACCTTAGGTTGTGTCTGGGATCCTGACTCAGATAATTTGCGTATTAACTGTTCATTGAAGCCTCTTGGTAAGTATACACGTAGAACCATGCTTAGTCAATTAGGACAGAATTTTGATCCACTGGGATTTGAGTCCCTTTTCTTTATTAAAGCACGTTTGATCTTGCAGCAGTTGGCTATAGATAAATATGATTGGGATACAAAAGTCCCGGATGAGATTGTTAAAGAGTGGGATGCATGGCTGCATTCACTTTCATTGCTGGAGAGTTTTTTGCTTCCCCGGTTTACAGACTTACGAGGGCCAGTAAGTACAATTTACCCTGATAATGGAACTACATTTCAAGCTGCAGCCAAAGTGCTGCCAAAATTGTTTGAGTCTACAGAATTAAAAAATTTACCCCGTAAAAAAGGTATCAACTGGAAATTTATTCCCCCTTACGCCCCTGCTCAAGGTGGAGCTTGGAAGGCTATGGTGAAGCAAATCAAACATGTGATTGCTAATATACTTGTAGAAGCCGCAGCGCACCTTCGTTTAGCTCTACACCAGTGGGCGTCTGACCTAAGACGACCCACTGCAAACTATTAAATTTGACTTGGATTAAATGCGTCAACTGATCCGAAAAGAAAATCACTATACACTGAACAAGACCTAGGTGTTCACGCTTGTATAATATTTTATTATTGACGGCCACGGCGGGATCGTATCGACGATTTAAATCGTTAGTCCACTTTCTATAAATGGACAGAAATAAATATACGGTATAAAAAACATTCAAACATCAACTACTCACTTTTTGCTTTACGATACCACGAATAACCTTCCGACACACTATCGCTGGTGACGACACGTCTATTTGCCACGACGACGATTTCCAACTGAATGAATGGAAACCGCCATCGAAGCAAACGACCACGCCGCAGCCAGTGAAGCGCATCGGATAAACCGAAAAGAGAAAAACGGAAAGGGAGTAACTATTTAGACGCAACAATACTAGAAAAGTCACAACGCAGACCCAGCTTTGTAGAATTGTTGACATATGTGATGAGTACCACCAAGATTGTAAATGATCGACCTTTGACCCCTTTAAGTGATGATCCTAAAGACTTCACAGCAATAACCCCTGCCTCACTCTTAACTCCCTATTCAAGCCCATATTGTGTGGTAGGGCTACCACAGGACAAAGGAAATTTAAGGAGAGACTATCGCTTTAATATCTCTCTTAGTGACCAGTTTTGGAAAAAATGGTTGGAGTTTTACTTGCCTTGGCAACAGAAGAGGAAGAAGTGGTTGAAAATGGCACAGAACCTAAGGCCAGGCCAATTGGTAATCTTAACTTCAATGGAAGATGTATCAAAACGAGGCAAATACCAACTTGAGAGGGTGCATGAGGTCATTCCCCAGAGTAGAAATGGGAATCAAATTGTGCGTAGAGTTAAAGTTGCCACTACTAGTACAGATGAAAGCACTGGTGAGGTCAAAGTGGTTTATGTATTGAGGGACCTTTCTTGTATTGCCCCAGTAAACTGCCCCTTAGATAGCTGATTTTCAACTCGGCGAGGTTGACGGAGGGCAGACCCTGCCATAATATTTTTACTTTGTTTGTGTTGTTATTTTTTATGTTTTGTTTATTTATGTACTTTGCTCATTGGGTTTTGTATTTAAAAATATACATTCCTGCTGATAGTAGAAGACATTAGCTATAGCCTATGCTATTTTTTGGCCCTATTTACATGTAATAAATCAGAGATATTGATGCTTAAATTATAGAGGAAAGCTGTGTGCTATTTCTGCCCTGGTGATTCGTAGATGCTGACTTTAAAATTGAATTTGTTGATTTGAAGCAGGATAATAAGTTGCAGCAAATATAAACTACTGATGTTTCTATTATTCGCATTTGTGTTGTATTTGTACATTGAATTCAAGTATTTGTGTGATTTGTTAAGTTGCGATTTTTCGAACTTCATTTGTGTTGAAATTTGACAACTGTGTGTTAAATTGGGGCCGCTTTGTTCCGTTCTTAAAAATCGCGCACACTTTATATTTTTACAATCTCATAAAAAATCTTTTTGATTGCGCTTTGGTCCGGCTCGGGTGGCCGGGGAAGTGACGGTTTTACAAGCAAATTTAAATGTGGTATAAAAAATGGCAACACTTTCGTGGAAAACTTTCGAGATTATCGTGCTTGACTGGTTTTGTCTCGTGACATTCAGTATGGTGCAATGTTGCTTGTTAGTGAATCGCTGGATCTAGCAAGATGATGCAATATTAAGTGATTGTTGTTTTTAACCTGAATTTGAGTAAATTTAAAGAACTTTCGAGATACATGTGACCGAGTGATGTAAATAAGGCGCCCTCGGAAGCATTATTATTGATGGAATGTTACGTTGTGATAAACCGGTATTGGAAATTGTGTTAGCTTTGTGAAATCATAGTTTTTTAAACGCAATTCTCTAGTTGTTTACGTGATTGCTGAACAAGTAAGCTACTGACCCTGTATTTGCTGTTTATTGTATACTATTTTGGCCTCTTAAGTTGATTGAAGCATAATTTATTAATAAAGAAGATTAAGAATTTCATCTTGTAAACAGCCAGGATCGTATTATCGGTGAGAGCCTTTCATAACAGGCACCGAACAAGTATAAGATTAAATCAATTTCTACAAAAAATTTCAAAAACTGAAATTGGTGAAACTCTACAAAATTTAAAAAACTTTTTACCAGCGCAACATTAGGAATAGAGCGAGGTTTTATTTTCCAGCAAGATTTCAGCAAGTTTTTGGTCAAAAATGCCATTGTGGTCAACAGCAAAAGTTAAAACGTTAATAGGATTTACAGGGTTAGCTTATATCATACTTTTCGATTTATAACTTTTACTGACAAACTACAAGAAAAACTGTTTATAGTTAACTGATTGAGGTCTTAATTATATTTTTCATAATATGTGATTACATTTACCACTACTTAGTTTATTCAAAATATAAGCCTATCACTTTAAAAAAAATAATAATAAATTTCAATGTCATTTAGATAGGACATTTTATAATTTTTAATTCTTAATTTTTTGTTTATGTTTCAATGTATTTGCTGTTATCTTTTTGAATGTTCTGTCTCCTAATAAGTCTCACAAGCGAAACAGTCTGTTGGGGCAGTTTTAATGAAATGCATTTTCAAGAATTTGTGTTCTGATAATTGTGGATAATCGCTGTGACAACTGAAGTCATTAAGCAATCTTTGAAAGAGGACCAACACACTCCAGATATATGCGTGATTACCTAAGAAAATGATTTTTGCTTTTAATTTTTTTTACTCAGTTTTATTAGTTTCAAATACACAAAACAATATTGAGGTATTTTATAACATAATAGTTAAACGTGTTCCCCTTTTTTGTGACGAAAATATTGTAACCCTATATTTTGAGCTTTTTATTAAGAAATTAGTTTTTTTTATCTAATTTCAAGCTTCTTATTATAATGATAAAACTTGATTTTATATGTTGTTGAATATCCTTCTGTGGTCTAATAAATGGCTTGATGAAAAATAACCTATTCATTTTATAATAATAGGATTTGCTCCTATATCCTGTTCAAAACCCGTTTGCGGTCCATTGTATGAATACAGCAGCATGATGAAAATAAACAATTGATATTTTTGCTCTATTTAAAAAAAATTTTTTCATTCAATTTCAATATCTATTTTATAACCATAGGATTTGCTGTTCTATGCTGCAGAATATTCAGTTGTGGTCTACTTTCTTTATCTAGCAGCAGTTTGAGATTGTATTTTAAGCTCTATTTTAAGAATTTTTTTATAAACATTTAATAATTTAAAAAAGCTGAAATCCAGGGAAAGAAAACAGTAATGAATAAAAAATTTAAACTAAATACATGTAAATTAAATGAATCTATTTCCTTGATTTGTTTGAAAAAAACAACAACCAATAATTAAGCTTAGAATAGTAATTAAGGAGAAGAACGTAACAGTAAAATTGTCGATTCACAATCTAATCATTAATGCTGATATGAGAGCCCAGTTCATTGGCCGTTAATGTTATCAATTAAGATTCTGGATAGAGTTTTGCAAACTTGGAACGACTAAAACTTTATTTTTATAAGTTGTTCTCCGCATAATTTGATACTTTTTTTGACTCCGAATATATTTCTATTAATTTTTGTTTAACAAGCTGAGTTTGAATTACAATGTAAAGAAAAAATTGATTGATTAAAATCATGGTATCCTACATAGGGGAAGAAAAAACTTCAACATAGGCAAGGAAAGAGTGTTGTAAAAATAGTTGGGTGAAGCACTGCAATAAAGCCTTGGCAAGGGAATCAAATCATTGCGAAACGTCAGTGGGAATCAAACCAGCGGCAGGAAAACTGTGTCGATTTTGACGCTTCTTGGTTTCGTTTCCTTCATTTCATTAAAAGTTACAGCAGAATTTATAGCCGCACCAGCCGCCCCCTCCCCTCCACCGCAGGTACGACGAAAGTAGAATCGAAACAAAATAAAACGTTAGAGCGACGTCATGCCAAATACATATGGCAACACAAAAATCTCATAGGAAGATGGGACGAAAAAAATGGCACAAAAGTTGACAGAGCTTTTATTAATTGCTAAAGCTTTCGTAAATTACTGCTCACTTCGTCACGTTTAATGAAATAAAGATAACAATGAAATCCAAAACAAAACCATGGCATTAGACGTAATATAATGAGAAACTGTGACGTAATAAAGTACAAAAAAACGTTAAAGAACACGAGAACTTTCTTGTTCATGTAACTTATTATTGTTCTTTTTTAGTTTATGGTTATCATTGATCAAATAAAAAAATATATAAAAAATTTTTTTTGGTTACATAGCAAGATACTTTCTCTAGAGTAGTGCTTCTCCATCCCCTCGGTCGCGACCCAAAAATGAGTCGCCGACGACTGTAGTTGTGTAGAAATTAGATCAATTTTTATGCAATTCGACAATGATTTGATTGATTTCTTTATTGCGTCATAGTTCCTTATTTTTGTGAAACAGTATGGTTAGGCCTATGTCGCGTCGTCAAGATATGAATGTAGCCGGGGTGGTTAAGTCATTAGTAGCGCCGTGATTGTGATCGACATGGTCTCGGTTCAAAATTCACTCGCGCCATTCTGTTGTGTAAGTTTGTGATTGATTTCAATAATTAACACGACTTTTCCCTTTCTATTTTTTTGATGAGGCAATAAATTAACGCAAGATATACTTAAATAAAAAATAATTGCTGTAATTAAGAATTAAATCGCGATTAAATTTAGAAATCAAAACAAACCAAAGCTTGAAATTTGATCAACATCTCAACTCAAAAGTTTTCAAGTTTACTTGCAATGTGTCAAATAAAATCAATTTACTTCGGATCTCAGTCATTTGTTAAAAGACGGGAAATTGTTACGATTTTATACTTTTGCACAACACACGCAATTGTTACGTCAAAACTGAATGTGCTTAATATTATGATAATATTATGCATGCGCTTGGCGCCTAAACTAGACTACTGCAAACTCTGCATTAACTTGCATAAATGCTTCGAAATTTAAAAATTGTCACAGCCTTTTGGAGTTAAAAGCATAAATTTTATCTGGCAGTTGGTAAATTGCTTTCTTTTTTAATGCAAGAAACAGTCTTTCCTGTTTGGCTGAAAAATTAAGATTTCCAACCAACATACAAAAGTTTAGGGGACGTTCTGTTGAACTAAATTAACTTTCTGGGGGGAGAATTGACACGATTTATTAAACTTCGCAATAATTTATTGTCTTGTGAAAAGATAATAAACTCTAATTTGCCTGCTCTAATTGCTTGCCCTATGTATTAGGGCCTCCGTTGCTGTTTTGCAAGTCAAGAGGATAAATATAAAGATGAAATAAAAGAAAAAATGAATTTGTTAAATTGTCTTGTGTTTAAGTCACTTTTATGCTTGCAATAAAGTTTGTAAAAAAGACTAGATTGCCAATCTTTGCTCTCTATTTCCACTAAAGATTTGGGTTGCTAGAAAAAAGTTAAAACACCGTTCTAGAGTGCTGAAGAAAAGAAAAGTTAACCCTACGTTAGTACCCTGGGGGTAGGAACGTCATTAGTACCATGGGGTGTTTCAGCACCCCATTATTAAAACTGTTGTCAATAACAAGCAATATACACATTGGGCTTCAATGCTTGTTTATTAAATACAGGGTGATTCGAAAGAAACTCCCTATTTTAAAATAACTATAATTTATTCAAATGCTGTAATATGTTTCTCAATTTTTGTGTGTATGTTACTTAATGTGTGGCAATTAAATCTATGCTCTTGTTTTCTTTTCTCGTGAAAATCCTTGTGTTACTAGTGAAAAAATGCAGAATCGACCCAAGATAACAGTATGGTGTAGAATGACTTTTGACAAGATTGTGGGTCCCTTCATCCTTCATGATACCATGAACATCGAAAGGTATCTCACTATGCTGAGAGATAAAGTTTGGCCAATTATCAGTGCTTGGGACAATATTGAAGATTTAATTTTCATGCAAGATAGAGCTCCTCCACACTTTGCTATTGTTGTTCGTGAATGGCTGAATGCCCAATTTTCTGGAAAATGGATGGGTGGTCGTGGTTCGCACGAATGGACAGCCAGAAGCTGGTGGCGAATGATGGTGCCCATATTGAATTTTAAATAAAAGTCCATGCAATATACTTTCTTCTCATATTTATTAATTAGAGAGATTACACTTCAAAAATAAATTATAGTTATTTTAAAATAGGGAATTACTTTCAAATCACCCTGTAGATTTAAACAATAATAAAACATCAAAGCTGTTTATTGAATAAATCTAAACTGTAAAGTGATTAATGTGCGATAACTCACAACCAAAACGAGTACCCCGGTAGTCTTTTTCCAACCTTATCGCCATCAGTGTTATTTGTTACTCTGATTCTTCATCGTTAGATGCGGATTCATGGCATGTTATGCATTGCACAAACAACTTGCTGTGGTCTTTGCAAACATGCTTACCACAAGTGGTACAAACTGTTTTGACTTTGCGGTCACGTGACCTCTCGCACAATTCACATCTCTTTGCACGATTTGATGTCGATGCCTGTGAATATGTTGAAGATTCTTCTGACTCTGACAGCATTCTTCTAATTCCACTTTTGAGGTCTCTTGACAGGTGAATATTCTGCAATCTTCTTTTCAGAGCCTCTTGAACAAGCTGCATACTTACACTCTTGATGAATAGACGGCGTTTTAGCTTGTTTTTAGGGTTATGACAGTAGAGTATGTATGCATTTATAGTGGAAACGTTTAACAGCGTGTAAAAAACAGTCAAAAGCTAACGTCGACTATTTCTTGAAGTGTCGTACTCCCCTGCCATTTGGTCAACCATATCCACTCCGCCCTTGGTCGAATTATAAAAAGTAATAATTTCAGGCTTTTTCATGTCACTAGACTCTGGGTCACTTTTATCATCATGATGCATGCTACTGAAGAGGACAACATTTTTCTTTTGCTTGGTCTGATGCACATAGGATACTAGTGTCACATTACCTCCAAATCCAAACATACTGTCACACGCAGCCCTGTTCTTGACCGATAAAAATTCGTCGGGGATCTCACGTTTGTTCTTGCGAAGTGTTCTCACAGCAGATAATTTATGGTCATGAAGTAGACTTACGATAAGTGGGTAAGTGGTATACCAATTATCAAATGTAACGTTTCTGCCTGAACCTGAGATTTCAGAGATAAGTCTTGTAACTACAGCAAAAAATGAATTGTCAACTTTGAATGGGTCATCAGGCTGTTTTCCAGCATAAATTTCCATTTTGCAAGTATAGTACGTTCTAGCATTAGCCATTGCTTGTATTTTTATGCCATATTTTGCTGGTTTGTTCGGGATATATTGTCTGAATGGACACCTGCCCCTGAAAGCCACCAGCATCTCATCAATCGTGACAAACTCTGAGGGCGAATAGTTCCTCAAACAATTTTGAACAAACGTCTCAAAAAGGTCTCGAATTGGGGCAAGCTTATCCAAAAGTGTTCTTGAAGCCCGTGTTGCTTTGTCATCGAACCGTATGCAACACAGTAGAAAGCGAAAGCGATGCAGCGACATCGTCAGCCGAAAAACATCAATACCAGTGCCATCAGTCTTCCACAAATTATCAAGGTTCATTTTGTTGCTGTGATAGGTACCAGCCAATAGTAGTAGACCAAGAAAAGCCTTCATTTCTACATTATCAGTGTCTCTTGCTTTACTTTTTTGAGTATAGTTCTCTCTCTTGTCTCTGATAAATAAGTTGGTCTTTTCAACCAATAATTCCAGCATTTGGAGTAACAAATAGTTCCCAAAACTCATAAGGAGTTTTCGCTTGAAGAGCTGGTCCTCTAGGTCCTGGTCTTTCTCGAATAATATTTTGAGGACGGGTAAGAACTGCTGAATTAGGCATTTCTTTCTGCCACGATGATTTCTTGTCTTTTCCCAGCCATCCATCACACTTTGGCTGTTTTTGGCAGGGCTGTTTTTCCGGTTCGTCATGTTCCGAGTCATAGCACTCAGAATCAGAAATAACTTCATCTTCTATAACGAAATCTGATTCACCTTCACTGTCATCTTCAACATCACTCAAAACGTCACATTCTTGCAACATTCTTTGCAACCTTTCTACATTTCTACTGTAACTATCCATAATTTACCCTAAAAAAATAAGAAGAACAAGTCACAGTACTGTAAGATTTTAAGCAGTTTTTCCTCTCACCTATTCAAAAAGGTATTTAAAAAAAACAAAGTTGCAAGTGTTGCCAACTCAAAACGGCATATAAATTTAATACCCTGGGGTGCTGAAACACCCCAGGGTACTAACGTAGGGTTAAACTAAAAATTATTATTTGACAGTAAAAATCAAGCAAAAAATAATAAGCCACTGCATTTTTCAACAATTAATTATTACAAAAAAGTGAGTAAAACATTTACACTCTTTTGTCCCGAGTCAGCAATTTTACGCAAATCAAAGTCATTTCGATTTGCAAAAAATGCCGTTTTTCTACCAGCGTATGAATTGGAAGTTTATGCCATAAAGAAAAAAAATTTTGACAAATACATGTAGGTCACTAAACTAAGCTTCTATCTAAAAATTACGTCAATACAAAACAACCGATGGCTTTTTTAAGTTTCTAAACAAGTTGTTTCTTTACAACAGAGGAAGCGAACAAAGGCTCGCGACAAGATTCTGTGCGGCCCGCGAAAGCCCAAACCAAATGATTTTAAAAAATTATTAAATTCACGTAAAAAATCAATTATAATTTTGCAAATTAATACGAAACGTACACACAAATGCGTGTATACATGCAATCACACACACGCAATGTGCGAAATATTAACATTCAAAAATTTATCTCTAATTAATCCGATTAATCGCGTAGTCAATTTGCCCAGTTTTTTAATGGAATCAAGCAAATTATGAATTTACTTGAAATTGATAAAAAACACGAAAACAATACGGCAGTGCTCCGCAACTGGTGTGTCGCAGTAAAATTGTCTACTGGAAGATGGCGCTAAGTATGTCACAGGATAACGTTAATCTAACCCTTACTGGTATTACTGAGATTACATACGTTGCAGTATTTTTGTTTACATTTTGCAAACAAACTCCCACAAAAGAGTTTTATTTTTACAAGTTACAATTATTATAAAATATTAAGTATTTTAATAAAAGCAACACCAACTTAAGATTCACAAAAATACTCAGTTCACAATCGAAGCACAACGTTGTCACTTGCACAATTTTATTAGATGCTCATGTCTTTGTACATACCCATCTACCACGATTTTTGAACCGTAAGTTTTTTGCACTCCATACATCGCATTATGCGGCTGTTTTTAAAAATTCGCTAGTGGCTGTGCAAGACCAATTGGTGCAAAAAATCCCATTAGAATAACAATGCTTCTTACACTGCTTTTGATTAAAAATACTCAGGTGTAATTTTACCGCAGACGTTATTAAGTTAAAATTCAGATTTTCAAAAACGTTTTTTTTTGGATAGCTTGTCTTTCCCAGCTTTTCAATAAAATGTACACATTCATTGCTGCGGCATCAATGACACAAAAAAAAAAGTGGCCATCAACCTGTTTTTCATTGGCATGAAAATTCTTCCAAAATTTTCATCAAATATGTTTCTCAATTTTTTTATTATAGTCCAAGATCATTATTGGTGTTTGGTTTCATTAGTTGCTATTAAGCTATCTGCAAGACTGGAGCTAAGTAACAAGTCAGATAGACAAGAATGTTTTTTTTCTTTTCTGATAAACAATCAGATATATACCTTTCACATAATTGAAAAAAACTTTCTAGAATAAATTTTCATTGTTTGTTAAATAACCCGGATACTTTTTGACAACGCCTTCTTGTCGTACCCAATAAAATCAGATTTTTTTAGTAAAATTGCAATGAAAGTAGCCATATTGGATTTAGCATTTCTGAGTTTGTTTACATTATTAAAAGAAGAAAAAGCAAGACGGAATAAAACAAACGTATTTGGCTAACTTAAGCCCTCATCAGGTTTAAAAATGAATAGTTTTTCATGACTTTAGCTTAATTTAAATAGAGATAAAAATTTAGTTTCATTTAAAAGAGATAAAAGCACAATAAACACATCAGCTGTAAATTAAATTACTTGAAACATAAATAAAAAAAAGCTGGTTTAAAGAAAATCTACTATCGTCATAACCAGTGATGGATATTGGGTGAGGTGAATGAGGCAATTGCCTCGGCCCCCCCTTGAAAATAGCACTTATCGTTTGAGTTTGCTGCAGATGATTTTTAGAGATTAATATGAAGTTGGAACAAAAAGTGGGAAATACAAGATCGATTCAAGGTAAAGACCTTTTCTTTTTTGTAGAGATCACCATGTTTTGGGAGAAAAAAGTGAAAGACGAAATCAAAGCTCTTTTTTTTCTAGAGAATATCAATTTTTGAAAAGTCTTGCCTCGGGCCCCTGAATTTGAATATCCACCACTGGTCATAACCCTTATAAAATTATTTAGTCAGCATTCATAATAATTGTATCTATGTTCAAATTAAATTATATTTTTGTTTTTTTCTGCTTTATTAAGGCAAGTAAATTCATAAATGCTCAACCTAATATGGCTGCTTTCCATTGCAATGTTTTGGTACAAGAAACTAATCACTTTTTTGATACTAT
Organism: Diplosoma virens; assembly: GCA_963680785.1. Classification (NCBI taxonomy): domain Eukaryota; kingdom Metazoa; phylum Chordata; class Ascidiacea; order Aplousobranchia; family Didemnidae; genus Diplosoma; species Diplosoma virens. Next base: position 61,456 of record CAVMFT010000136.1, read on the forward strand.
ATTATTACGTTTTTGTACAAATATTTAGCAATTTACTCCAAACTAGGCAGATTTTAACTTTCTAAGATAATGCTTATAAAAATAAGCGCAAATCTAAAATTTAAGCACGAAATGATAATCCTGGTTATAAAAAATATTGGCAAATAATAACAAACAACAACAGCAACAAGCCTTTTGCATTAAAAACTGTGGTTCTCAGTTTTTTTAGTGTTAGAGCCAAATTACAGCCTCAAGATTGTTAGAAATTGCTTGTAAACAACGCAAATTGTTTTTAAAAAATAGCAACAGACACAAATCTCAGGCGAAATATGAAAATGAATGTAATGCAAAATTTTACACTGGCTTTGACTTATAAGAAGTTTGTCAAAAGAGGGGCATAATCGTGACGAATGTAGTGTAGAGAAGGCGTACGAGATAATGTTTTGGTAATATGTTTTTGATTTGGACCGTTTTGCTGAAAAGTGTTTGACATAAGTATATTGAAACAAATTTTTAAGTCATCAAGTTGAAATATTTTTTCCCGGAAATCGACTCAAAAAATTAACTACATTTTTACTTGCAATGTTTGTTGCAATGTTTGCAAATACATGTTGGAAATTATCAGGATCAATTATTAAAGTGCTTGGCGGCAAACATGAAAGGATACCCATCTGTTGCCACTGCAAAGAGCTTTGATGGCTTCAATAATGTTTCCAAAAGTTTGTAATCGTTTGTTCCATAAAAGAAAGGTAACATGAAATATTTTTCGTAAAGTTGAACGTCTACTATGACTTTTCGAATAAATACAGATAATTGCTCTGGATTTAAAATATCAAATGCGACCAAGCAATAAACAAAAGCTTTGACTTGTGAGGAAGTTGGTCGTTGGATATTCATTCAATGGGTCAAGCTATTGCTACTTGCTGTAATTTTTTAAATTTAAGTTGAATGCTTGTAGAACAGTCTTCAGTAGAAATAACAACAACATGCTTTCAGAGGGGACAACTTGAAGCGCAAAACGCAACTTGCGCAATGGCAGTTACAAAACCCTAACTTTTTACTGTAACTTTTCTTATCTATTACGCAAAATGTAGAGATATAATTTAAAAACAGAAATACGTTATGTAATTGTACGCGGATTACCGATTGGAACTTAATATTGACCTAAAAGTTATTGTAAAAATGACCTAGCCAAACATCACTACAGAATTGTAGGGTAATTCTTTAATTGTTAAGCAACTTCATTTCTGTGGAGAGAAGTTTTAGCATGCTGCACAAGTGGTTGGCAAATAATTTCCTCCTGATAATGTTTGGGAATACTAGGAATTATATGTAAATGAATTGTTTGAGTAAATCAATATCGTTTATAATGGTTGTGCATAAATGCAACTTTTTACTGCAATTTCTGTTAAAAATAAATGCAAATTTTTCCCAATTTTATTGCAACAGAAACTTGGCTAACCATCATAACTCTGCTAATAAATCTATCATAAATCATTGTGTCACAGACTTGTTCGGGAATCCTAAAGGACCAGTTGAACTAGGTAACCCGAATACCTGCGCTGAAACAAAGCTGTGTCTAAATTTTATTTTATTCCCGCTTAAGAAATAGCCTACTATGAGCCTGAAGCTTTTATACAATTGGTTTAAACGAAAGCTCGAATTGATCCGTTGAAAACTCTTCTTCACAACAAACAGAGACCACTGTCTCTAATAAGAACGAATGTATTACAGAATCCACGACCGACGAAACTTCTATTCCACGCTTTGCCAAACTGCAAAGCGAAATCAACTCTATAACTTAATTCAATCAACACAAATGATTCTACCTCTGTAGAACACAACTCCAAAAAACTGGCGCAAAATAAACCCAACACTCGCCCCAATATTCAACTTTATCTCAAAGCGACCTTTTCGCTTTAATCGTTTCTCGTCGTCCGCTTTCTCTTTTTCGTCTCTGTCAATGCGGTTGAGCGAGCAAAAGACACGTGCCCACGAATTTACTCGAATATACCAGGTCATTCTCCAACTCTCTAGAGAATACGCTTATGCTAGAACATACGCGAACATTCTACTACAGTGACGCTGATCAAAAACATATTACGTCATACTGTCGGGCGTAAAGAGAAAAAGCGAAACGGACGCTACATCGCATAATACGAGAGCAGCGCTCAACAGAGGTGCAATTACTATTTCACAGATGGTAGGTGGTTTCACGCAGCCTGGGCCGTGAGTAAGTCTGCTCATTGATTTTAAAATGACAGACCGAAACCGAACCTACCAAAACGGAAGGGTATCCACCCATTCCGATGTTTAGTGTGGGTCTGCTAATCGGCAAACGTCCTTTTCAGGACGGGGCAATGTCAGGATAAAACTGCCCTTTTCAGGGCACATTGCCAACAAGTTCCGAAGACCCACTATTCTTCAGCTGAACATCGAAGGCCTCACTGCAAGCAAGATGAACGTTCTTCATCACCTCGCTATGCAGTCTGAGGCACTCGTCATCCTACTGCAGGAGACCCACTGCACTGTTGCAGAGAAGTTGGTGCTACCAAACTACCAACTAGCTGGGTCTTCTTTAAGCAGGAAGCATGGCCTTGCCACGTTTGTCCACGAGCGACTGAGATACACGCTTTTGGACCAATCTCCACCGACATCGGAGATCGAGTGGTTGTGTGTGGACGTTGATGGCTATAAAATAGTCAACGTCTACAAACCACCGCCAACGCGATTGCGAACCCTGGATCTCCCAGTGTTTCCTCAACCCTGTCTGTACGCTGGCGATTTTAACTGTCGTCATGCTGACTGGGGTTATGATGACAACAGTCCGGACGGTGAGTACTTGGCTGGATGGGCAAGTATTAATTGTCTTGCCCTCCTATATAATGCCAAGAACGCTGCCAGTTTTTATTCCGGCCGCTGGAACACTGGCACCAATCCAGACCTAGCTTTCGCTAGCGTAGGTCCAAACAGTCGCTTACCGGATAGACGTGTCCTTGAGAAGTTCCCCAGGTCACAATATCGACCTTCGCTTATTACACCACCAAGGTTTGCTATGGCAGTGCCAAGCATGCCTGTTAAGCGATGGAACTTCCGCAAGGCCAAATGGAGTAACTACATTGCTTTGACGAATAAATTTGCAAAGACTTTGTTGCCGCTTGATACACTTGATGTGGATGCGCTTACCAGGACTTCTGTAACACCATTAAGAAAGCAGCCAAAAAGACTATCCCACTCGGGTATGGAAATAACTATATTCCGTGTTGGGATGCAGAGTGTAAATCCCTCTATAAAACCTTTCGGCAGTCTCCTCAGGGAGACGACTCAAATTTGGCTGCTACAGCTCTGCTTGCCAAGCTTGACAAAAAGCGGAGGGATTGATGGTCCGAAGCAGTTCGGAGCATTGATTTCTCACACTCTGGTCGAAAAGCGTGGAGTATTTTGAACAACCTTACTGGTAGGTTACGACACTCTCCTCGTCACTGTCCCATTTCAGCCGATGCTATTGCATCTCAGCTGGTTAGAAATGGGAAATACGAGGCTGTTGATCGCAAGTCATCGCGACTTGTCTTTCAAGAAGTGTCTGATCTTTGGAGGGCCACAACACCAGACGCAGTAAATATCTCTGACAATTTTTCACAGAGAGAATTTGCTGCTGCCCTTCAACATTTAAAACCAGGTAAAGCTCCGGGACCTGATTCCATTTGCCCAGAGCTTATACTTTATGCCGGAGCTGCTTTGAAGTCCTGGTTACGTGACTTCATTTCTTCCTGTTTGCGCCGACTCAAAATTCCCAAGATCTAGAGAAGAGCGCTTGTGGTCGCGATCCCAAAACCAGCAAAGCCCGTGGGGGACCCAAAGAGTTATCGACAGATATCTCTGCTCTGTGTCCCCTACAAGATCCTCGAGAGGCTTATCTACGCCCGCGTTGAGCCATTAATCGATCCACTGCTCCCTAAAGAGCAGGCTGGGTTCCGACGTGGGAAATCAACCGTAGATCAAGTTGTTCTGCTAACCCAGAACATCGAGGATCCTTTCGAGGCTAAAAAGAAGGCCGGTGCCGTATTTATCGATCTGACAGCTGCTTATGACACTGTCTGGCACCGTGGCCTTACCTGCAAGCTGTTGAGACTACTTCCGGATAACCACATGGTCAAAATGATCATGGAGCTTGTCCGAAATCGAAGTTTCACCCTTACCACCGGTGACAGCAAGCAAAGCAGGCTACGCCGTCTTAAAAACGGCGTTTCTCAGGGATCGGTCTTGGCTCCCCTCCTATTTAACATCTATACGTACGATCTTCATTCCATGATTTCCAGAAAGTTTGCTTATGCTGATCAATTAGCATTGTTGCACTCTTCTGAAAACTGGAAGGACTTGGAGGGGACCTTAAGCCAAGACATGTCCACACTGTCAGCGTATCTCCAGACTTGGAGGTTGTAGCTCAGTCACACTAAGACGGTGACGGCAGCCTTTCACTTAAATAACCGAGAGGCCAAACGTGAACTAAAGGTCTACAACAACGGTAGACTTTTACCGTTCTGTCCAACCCCTACTTATCTTGGGGTAAAACTGAATAGATCGCTCACGTTTCGTCACCATTTAGTGGCATTGTGCAGAAAACTATCATCGCGCGTCACACTGCTGAGGCGACTCGTGGGCTCGGGATGGGGTGCTGGTGCTAAAACACTACGCATAGCCACCTTATCTCTAGTCTACTCAACAGCTGAGTACTGTGCGCCAGTCTGGTGTCGCAGTGCTCACACTCGTCTCATTGACAGTGTCTTGAATGACGCCTTGCGCATAGTTACTGGATGCCTGCGTCCAACTCCAACGGACCACCTACCTGTACTCTCAGGCATCCAGCCAGCTGAGCTTCGTCGACTGGAAGCGACACTCTCCTTGGATTACCGTGGATCTCTGAACCCCGATCATATCTTGCATGGTATTTTAAGTGGGTCCTCAGATACTCGCCAAGTGAGACTAAGATCCAGACGCCCGTTTGTGCCAGGTGCGCGGAATCTTTTGGACAACCTTGCCAGACTTGGCATCCGCGCCTCTAAATGGACAAATCACAAATGGAAAACGGAGTACTGTGAAAATGCTTTCAGGCTCCGTGCTTTTGTGCCCGAGACCAGTGTCAGGCCTGTTGGGATGGGCTTCCCGAGCAGCTTGGGTTAAGCTCAACTGGTGTTGACTGCGGACTGGTGTTGGGCGATTCCATTCGTCCATGCACAAATGAGATCTCGCTCCTTCACCGAATTGCGAGTGTGGCGCCTCTGAGCAAACCGCAGGCCAAGTTCTAACAGCGTGCCCTATACATCGGGCACCACATGGAGCACGAGGTCTGACGGTTTTGGATGACGAAACTCGATGCTGGCTTAATGACATCACTACCAGCATCTGATCCAGGCAGTGCAGCAGTCTGGGGTAATAAATGGATAAACCCTCGGCCCCAGTTCTGTTTGTGTCTGGCCTGGAGTGGATGCCCTTCAAACAACAACGACGACGACGACGAAGACGAAGACGACGACGACGACTATTTCACAATAAAGCTTCGAATTTATAACGGGAATAAATTACATCGTCACGATTAAAATTATTATGAATGAAGTGTGACACATTGATTTATTTTTCTGACTTGCAGGTCAATAGCGGAGTTGCTGAAATGCTTTAATCAGATAATTGAATAAATATGATAAAATGAAACTTTAAATAATCAAAATAAGTTATAATTTAATAGTGTTTAAAAAAAAATATATATATATTTTACACAAACTGAAGACCAAAAAACAGATCTTTGCTTGTGAATTCAGCTGCGGTGTTTTATTAACTTGAATCGAAAATATTTTGGTTTAGCCAAAATTGTTTTGGGCTCAAAATTCTTACGTCCATGATGAAAACAATACTTTGCACAATTTATAGTTTTCACCTAGGACAACCAGATTAAAACATTTTGATATTTAACAAATCGTGTCAAATTTTTTACCAAAAGTTACTTTAGTTTAAAATCCAGAATTTGGTAGCAGTTAAAATTACTAGTCGATTTTAAAATAAATGCTACTTGTAAAACTAAAAAATCGTGTTAATACTAAACCTCACATTGCGTAAGGATACAGAATTTCGATTCTTCATAAATGATTTAAAAGTAAAAAATCTGGAGAATTTTGATGCTGTAAAAAAATCGTGTAATTGCATAAAATTCCATAAACTTTTTTTTGTGTAAGATGGAGAATATCGATTCTATAAAAATAATTGTTGTTTTTAAAGATGCAAAAATTCTGTTATTACTGAGATTCAGGAAAGTCACCTGTTATCTTTGCATGTTGCAAAATAATGTTATTCTCATTTTCTTAGTTTGGTTGGTTGAAAATAAGCATAACATTATTTTAAACAATTTGCTAAACAGGCTTTGAATACAAACATTTTGATATCCATAGTAATCAATCGATCAACAAAGCCTTATCGATGCTCTTGCGCAGCGTCATCAGGACAGATAGAACCAATTAAACTTAAATTCAAAATAATGTTCATCAAAAAAAAGGTTTTATCAAGTTAAAGATATCGCTAATATGTTGATTGAGAATGTTATTATTTTCGTTAATGATTTTTCTTAACTTATGCTGGTTGCAATTATACAGGGTGGTCCAAAAGTAGGTGAATAGTAAATAATAACATATATTTTGAAATTGCATATACATACAATTATATTTGGTAACACAATTATTACATTGATAATTAAAATTTATTGTGAACAATAATACCCAAGCCCTAAAATTTTATCATCGCAAGTGCGAAAAGTGTTTTCCATCTGATACACAAACCTATTCCACATACTTTCCACCTACTTTTGGACTACCCTGTATAGGGGCCATAGCTGTATCAGCCAAAAATATGTAAGGGCAATAATGGTGAAAAATATGGTGAATACCAAAAAAAAGGCTTTCACTTCCAATCCGCATTCACTTTTACCAATTTTGTCACCAAATTAAAATGAAAACTAAAAAGAAAAAACAGGACTTTACTTTATAAATTCGTATATGATTTCTTGATTTTGGTCCCAAAAAAATATTGAGCACTAAACAAAGAGGTTTTCACCAGAAATTTTAATTGTATTTCTGCATTTGAAAATTTTCTACTGCAGAATTGTTCATTTTCGGAGAACAAAAAATTTGTTTTGCCCAATAATTTCCTCGTCGCTGCCCGAAAAATCCTGATTTTTCCCAAACATTAAAGACTTCAGGGACAATTGCCTCCTGCCCCTCTGGCTCGTACGTCTATGTATAGATAGAGTAGAGGTGGTGAAAAAAAGTTTAAAAAACAAGTTTAAATACGTCATGTTTTTGCATGTCTTCTAGTGAATGAGCGAGTGAGAATCAATTATATTATCATGTAATAAAACACAAAACTTTACAATTTACTAAACCCAGTTTTGTTAAAACTCAAAGCAAATTAAGGCGCTTATTTGCACTTCACGGAAAACATCAATGCTGTCATATTGACAAATTTTGCTCAATTTCATCCAAACGCTTCCTTGATTTCAATTGTCAAAACACAGCTTTTAGGTCTTCAGACAACAACAGGGATGATAAGTTTATCATTTTTCATTTATTTATTTTCTTGACTCGCGGGAAAATAACGGCAACGTTTTACTTTTTTCACGAAAAAACTTAATTGCAAAATTTCAATTTTAAGCTTATAGTAACAGATACTTATAATTTTAACTTGATTATTATATAACCTCAAAAAGTTAACTTTGTTTGAGTGAAAATCTTGTTTATTAATTGTGCAGTTGGTTGTTACATATTCAGGATGTTTATACCGTAGCTGATATTAAGTTGCTTATAACATGTACACAATATTGGCCATAATTTGCTACAATTTAATATTTTTAAGTAAGACAATCAGATCAAAATTTAGTTTTTATAAAAAAAGTTGTTGATTTATGTTTGACAAATTGTGGCCTATCTCCACACACATCAAAAGTTACTTTAGCTTCGCGTGCGGAATTTCGATGTTGCAAAAATAATTTGTTGTTTCTAAAATATCGAAAGTTTTAAAGTTTAAAATCGTGTTATTACTTATTATTAGATTTTTAACAAGTCACCTTTAACATCGGTATGCTGTAATAGAATGTTATGCTTTTTTTCCTAAAAGACAGAAAAAATTTTTGGTTCTAAATATTTTCATTTATACAATAGCCACAGAAAATATTTCTATAAAGTGTGATTCAGGACCCTAATTGTAAATCATACAGTGGGTCTGTAGCCTTCAGTTTTGATACTTTTGTCTTCAACAAGATCAACAAAGCCTTATCTATGTCCTGGCATAGCGGGAACACGAAAAGCACATATAGAATCAATTAAACTTAAAACTAGATCAAGCTCGAGTAAACTGTCTTCCGCGGCCCACATGTAGACTATCCCGTGATTTCAGTGGCCCGCTGAACAATTTTAAACATTTCAAAACTTGTCAATTGGGGGCAGCACAATTTTCCAAGTAACCGAATGACTAGAAATTGCTAAGTTTTTAACTTTTCGACTAGTGAAAAAGACCATTTTTTGGTCTTCGCTTAATCTCGAACGCTTTTTTTTTATGTCCAAACAAAGACCAAAAAAAAGTTCTTCACCATCCAAAAACGAAGAAACTTTCACTCTCATTTAAGTCAATTACCAATTTAAGTCAGCAACGTAGTCAAGTGGTAAAAAGCACTGTGGTTGTGATTGACACAATCAAGTTAGAATAACATTTGTTCTTTGTATAGCGCCTCCGACGCTTTCCTGCGAGACAGAAGGATAAAAATAGAAATGAAATCAATAAAATAAATTTCAAACCGACTCCGGTTAGCAAGTTAGAACAATTTTAAAAAGTGGCCCGCTGGGGTAAAGAACTCGGTCCACACTGGTTTAGATGATGTTTATTGACAACTAATTTTACCAAACAAAAAATATCTTTTTTAATTTTCTGATTTAAAATGCTGTTGATTTTGTTAGATATTTTTTAAAGTTTTGCTGGTTGCAATTACATAAAGAAGGGATATCAGTAAGTCGTTAAATAATTAAGCTGTCAAACTTGCTTTTACTTTTTATTATATTTTTAAATTAACATAAACCTATGGCAAACATTAAGTAAGAATGGTCAAGTCAATCAACAAGCAATTGCTTGTTTTCAATCATTTAATTATTCAATAAACCTATAGCGTTCTTAAATAAAATTTGATTTTGAACTTTGTTTGCCATCAAGATAAAGATCTAGTAAATTATTTTTGGGAAATTAAAAAAACGGCTGCTTAAATTATATTGTTCTTGGCCTGAAGTTACAAATTATGACGACAATGCAAATACTTCTTTGATTAGGTTTGTTTTTTGTATAGTTATGCATTATATTTTTGACTTTTGCTTCATGCAAAAAGTTTTTTTCTTTATGTAATAATTTTAATGATCAAACATGCACAAGCTTGATATAAACTTTTGACAACTTTGCTGTCTAAATTTCACCTGTGAAACGATATCTCAGTTTTAGATCTATAAATAGGCCAGATAACCTAAACATATACATAGTCATGCGCGACAACACAAAGAATTATTTATTCTAAGAACCAACATTGCGAGTTATGCAAACATGCATTGGTGCATTTTTGTGCAAAATGCAAAGCGGCAATTCATCTTGCAAGTTGCTTTCAACAATGCATCGAGACTCACATCAAAGATATTTTTATGATTACCCGTGATAACGCCCATGCTGCCAAACGCTTTGTGTAATTTTTCATTAGAATCACTTTCTTAAACAGTTTTTATCAAAAAGATTTAGTTGCTGTAAAGCGCTTCTTATAATTGCAAACATAAATTTATTTGTACACACTTAACTGGTTGTTTTCGTCGTCGTCGTTTGGAAAGGTATCCATTCCAGGTCAGATACAAACAGGACTGAGGCCGAGGGTTTATCCTTTTACTACCACAGGCTGCTGCACTGCCTGGATCAGATGCTGGCAGTGATGTCATTAAGCCAGCATCGAGTTTCGTCATCCAAAACAGTCAGACCTCGTGCTCCGTGTGCTGCCCGATGTATAGGGCACGCTGTTAGAACATGGTCTGCGGTTTGCTCAAAGGCGCCACACTCGCAATTCGGTGAAGGAGCGAGACCCCATTTGTGCATGGACGAATGGAATCGCCCAACACCAGTCCGCAGGCGGTTGAGCTTAACCGAAGCTGCTTGGGGTAAGCCCATCCCAACAGGCCTGGCACCAGTCTCGGAAACAAAAGCACGGAGCCTGAAAGCATTTTCACAGTACTCCGTTTTTCATTTATGATTTGTCCATTCAGAGGCGCGGATGCCAAGTCTGGCAAGATTGTCCAAAAGATTCCGCGCAGCTGTCACAAACGGGCGTCTGAATCTTAGTTTCACTTGGCGAGTATCTGAGGACCCACTTAGCAGACCATACAAGATATAATCGGGGTCCAGAGATCCCTTCCATTTTGGTAGGTTTGGTTTCGGTCTGTTATCTTTAACACCAATGAACAGACTTACTTACGGCCCAGGCTGCGAAAAAGCACCTGCCATCTGGGCCCGGTTAGCAAGAACCAAAAAATTGAAAAAAATTTTTTTTCTTGAGTTTATTGCAACTGCGTAAACATAGTGAATGTTTCAAGTTAAAAATTTCTAAAAATACTCAAACTGGAAAATTATAATTTACTGAGCTTTCACAAAAAAAAGTTTTTTGATTTGTTTTTAGACAAACCAAACTAAACTAATACTAACAAACGGTTGAGAGGAAAAACACATTTAATTTTTTATTTGTAAAATATAGTAAAGTTGTAGGAAAAAGTCATTAAGCATTCTGTTTGCAGTGCAATGTAGCACTATGTTTGCCAAAACTACAAACTTGATACGTTTTTAATCGAGTTCACATTCTCGTTCGAGTTCTTTGTTTTAACTTTTTTAATTCAAATTTTAATTTGCAGCTCTGTAACTGACTAAAATAACATCACAGAACAACTCACGTACTGCCATGGCATTAAAAGATTTATACAGCTTGTAACTTTAATCAAAGGACATTAGCACAATTTTAAGATAAAGAACCATTCAAAGATTAGAATTTTTTTTGTTTGGAAATCATTTTTAGGGCCGACAAAATATTTGACTGGTTGTTTTCGGTTTTAGTTATACATTTTCAGTTATAAAACTTGGGAGAATGGTATTTTGTTTACAATGGCAATTGTTTGAATTATTTTTACAATAAAAATTTAGTGAAATACAATTAGTTCTACTACTTTGCTGATCAAAAACTAAGCCGCTTGAAACGAGAAGCACCAGAGTCAAGTTTTGCTCTTGATAGAGCTCGTCAATGATGCATATCCCACTGGGATTTCAACCTACTAGATCAGGGGTCGGGAACCTGTTTGGGTAAGAGAACTATAAAAGCTACATATTTTTAATTGTATTTCCGTGAGAGCCCTACACTGTTTCTTTAGTTTTTAGCTGGTGTATCAGTGGCGTGAGGTGACCTCTGAGATTGTTGATGCAATTGGGTATTTTATGGGTAGTTAATGAGTAGGACATTCTATCTTTTATGTGTAGCTTAAAAAATTCTGTGTAAGATTCTAATTTTTCGTCCTAAGCTCATAGTGTTCTCTAAAAAAAAGGTCATAACTTGAATTCAGTCTCTGATTTTCCACTTTTCGTCCCAAAATCAAGGTGTTTTCTAAAAAAAAAAATCCTTTCTCTCGGATCGGTCTCACATTTGTCTAATTTCATCCCAAATGAATGCTCTGCTTTGTTACATTTAAAAATATATAGGTCAGTTTATGCTTGTCAACAAAAGAGCCAGGTGCCGTTATCAAAAGAACCACAATAGGTTCCGGACCCCTGGACTAGATGCTGTCCCGCGCACAGTGATCACTCCACTAGACCATTCAACTGGACGACAATTGGACTTTTTGCTTATGTGACTTGGTTCTTAACATAATCTAAATTCTTGTGTTATTATAATTTTTGCTAATAAAAAATATTACTGAATAGTAATAGCATTAGCTCAATATTCACAGACAGTAACAAAAAATCATTTTGATATGTTTTTTATGCACCAAAAAATGAATGTAATCATAAACATTCAAAATACACGATAAATCATACTTAACTGGACAACACTAAAAACATTACCAAGATCATTATTTTGCATTGAAACAAACAAGCTGCATCAAACAGCAAAATATGAATCTAAAAATATTGGTTCATATTATTATTACAATAATTTATGCAAAGTATTAGTTATTATTATGAAGATAAGATTTTCAGCTATATCACAATGAGCATTTCATTTTGAAAATTACCCAGAAATCCATTCATCTCATATGAAGCAGCCGCTTGGACAGATAGAAGTAGCCTTGTTGAGCACGATTTCGAAACTTTCGATAGTGTTATAAAAGTTTAGTTAATTTGTCGATGATTGTTTTCTCTTTTCGTTAAAAGTTCTTGAGTAAGAAGGAAAATTTTTCAGCACATTGTTTTATCAACTTTGCATTTGTAGAACAAAGAAACCACGTAGGTAACAAAACAGATTTTCCAGAAAATTGCCGTTGCTATGGTAACTTTAATAACTTTAGTAACTCGGATAACTTTTTATATAATTTTTTTACCATTGAAGAACCAAAAAAAAATATAAATGTAACGTCATAAAATAATATTCCACTGTTTGTCGGGTGGAAACAATAATTTATTTGTGTAGCCCATGCTTGGTAGATAATAAACTTTAATTTAATCGATTTTTTTAGTTTGAGTTCAAAAATTTTTGCTTTTTAGTTCGAGTTCGGCAAAAAAGACCAAGTTCGAGTTTTGGTTCGAGTTTGTGTTTGTAGCCCTGGTTTTCCCAACTATGGTTTTTAAATTGTAAAACTGCTTTACTAAAACAAATTACGTGTTTTTCAACATTTGAAAATTAATATTTGTTTTAGGCAGTCGCTCTTTGCATTTTATCTATTTCTTAACTTTTCGGCCAAGAGCACAATAAATTAAAATTGTTTTTTTTTCCAAGTCACAAAACCTAAAAACCGTTAGCAAAACAAAGACAATAAATCTAATATAGATCGAAGATTTAAAAATTTTTTAAAAAATGAGCAAATATTTTACAAAATTTACTAATGCAAATTGCCTAAGATTAGTATTTTTAGTTTATAGGTCTAAAGAGAAATAAGCCAACTACTTAAACTCTTAAAACGATTGTTTATAAAGCAAAATTTCACCCAAAACAAGCAAGTAGAAACTCATATTTTTGCTTTCACGTGACTTTTAAAAGCAAAAAACATTTTTCGACTCTCAAGTTCTATAAAAAGTTTTTTGTTCTTCAAAAAAGCAATTTAAAACTTTACCCCCATTAAAAAAGCAAGACAGAAGAGGTAATTGCTCTTGTGCAATGGGTATGCATTTTCTCTATTGGGTAAATGTGGTTTACAAGTTGGAACGCTAAAAGTGGTTTTTGTCATATTCTTCCTTACCTTTTCGCGTGAAAGATTCAGCAATAATTCTCTGCTTACTTTTAATTACGAGTATTGATTTTTTTCTTGCTAAAAAATCTAACTTTTTTTACTTTTTTGTGTATTAAAATTGATTTTTTATAAGTTGAATGTGTTTGTTTTTTTCAATAACTCAAGCTTTCGTTTCGAATCGACTCGTGAGATTTCGAGACCAGTCTCTTACGCTTCCTTTCAAAACTCAAAACCAAACCAAACGAAACTTTCGCCTAATATTACGAATATAAAAAATAAACTTAATAAACTTTTTTTTCTAAGGTTTTAAAAAAGCTGAAAAAATCACTTGCACTGATTTTACTTTAACAAATGTTAATCGCATTCCAGCGAATAAATATGAGAAAACTATGCTTTAAAAAGTTTGTAAGCCTACATTCGTATATACAATTCTATGTATCGTTTTAGTTTAAAAAATGTGCTGATGATTTTTAGGTTATGATTAAGCTTGATATTAATTATGACCGAAGTAAAGTTCATTCTTTCTATTTCATCTATATATTCATCCTTCTAACTTGCAGGAAAGCGTCGGAGGCGAGTCAACACATATGACTTTTATATTTGTTTGTCTTATGCTTGGCGGTCTAGCAAGCTTGGGGATGTCTGTAAGCATCTCCATATTTCAGTCTCGTCTCCAAATAAAACTAAAAACCCAAAAGTTGATATCAAGCTTGCAATGCGCGTTCGATAATCACGATGAAGCTTATTATGATTAATTGTATTGGTAGCGTGGTCGAGTTGGTAGAAGGCTTGGTTGGTAGAGTTTGTATTGATGGCGATAGTGATCGACACTATCGCGGTTCAAACCTCACTCGGGTAATTCTGCTGTATCCTTGGGAATAAGACTTCACAACACTTTCTTTTACTTGGCGGTCGTAGTAAGCAGATCCATATTTTATTTGTATCTAAATCAGTGATTTTCAGCCTGTGTGCCACGAGAGATTTCCAAGTGTTCCTTTAAGAACATTATTTTAAGAGAACATTTACATTAGAAAATTAAGATTTGTACTCTGATCCAAATGTGCCGTAAATTTTTAAAAGATCTCAAAGTGTGCTGCAGGCGCAAAAAGGTTGAGAATCACTCACTGCTCTAAATAAAAAATAAAAACCAAATGAAAACTTCCGACCGGGCAGCAATGTCTTGGCATCTTTGAAGCAGGAAAATTGGGATAACCGCTTTATTGGTGCTCTAAGTACATCATCTACAGGTACAACGTTTTCCTGTGAGTCAGGAAAGTAAATGTAAAGATATTAACATCAATAAGAAATAGATGAATTTCAAATTTTAACACATATTACAATATAAAAAATTGATAAATTACCATAAAAATCAAATTACTACAATTATGTAAATAAATGCAAAACATACACACACAAATGTTTGCATACAGACACTTAATGCGCGAAATCTTAATCTTCAGAACGCAATGCCCGAAAATCTTAATTTTCAAAAATATATTATTGACGAACCCAAATAATCGCATAATAAGTTTGCGTAGTTTTTTTATGCTATTAAGCAAATAATGCATTTATTTTAAATTAGTAAAAAAACGTGTAAGCAAAGCAGGAAATAAGGCTTTGCCTTATTTTATTGCTCACAATACTGGACAATTGTTGTTTATTTTGCTGGTTCTTTTTTTGTATTTGCTTTTTAAACAAAAAATGTGTCCATTTAAAAACCTTCAAAAATTCAAAAGAATTTTGTAAAGTACAAACTTCGCTAAATGAAAACCGCAAATTTAAAAGAACAAATGCTTGAATACCAAGATTGCGAAATAATATAAAATCACATCTTTTCAGTTTTTCAATCACCTTAAAGACCAATGCTGTGCGTTAACGGCGTCATTGTCGGTGACAATTTTTTGGTTGCGCAGGCGCTTATGCCACAGATTTTTTTTAATTTACGAAGCAAGTTTCGCCGTAAACTCTATATTCATTTTTTAAATCAAACGTCCAATATTTTATACTACATTTTCAAATTTTTCCTTGAATAAAATAAACTAAATTATTACTGAAAAATAAATGTAATTGGGTAAAAAATATAAGAAAAACTGCAACGTTGAGCAGAAATCAGTTTCATTTTGTAATTTTTTGGGCGACGTTCATCAAAACTGTCTTCAAAATCAGTAATTGTAGCAACTGTTGCATTCTTGGTTTGAACTCGCAGCTGTTTTGAACGCAAGCTTGCATTCCACGAAAATAAGCCCCTTCACACGATAGCAACTTGCAGTTGGGAAATATCTTGCTATTGCACGGATTTAATTACAAATTTGCAAAATCAGAAAAAATAAAATAAAAATTTGAAACTGTCAAAATCGCAGCGAGAATTAAGGCAAATTTTATTTAACTTTAATTTCATTTGAGTAAAACTCACAGCTTGGTCTATGAATACATAAATTATATTTGGCAATACTGGGTTAATCTGTTCAAAAAACAATAACAAACAATTATTAACAAAATTAAAACTTAATTGCATTTATTCCTAACACTGAAGACATCTTTTGGGTTTTTTTCACGATTTATAGCCCATAATTTTCTTTAATCAGTTTTTTCATGCTTCATGTTTATGGAAATTTTTTGCAATATGTTGAGAGCTGAATGTATGATGTTCTATACTGTGTTTAAAAGAATAACGATTTGCTCAATATTTACAGCATGACGAAAATTAAGGTTAATTCCATACCAATTTATGGCATAATCTTTTTAATTGCATAGGAATAAAACTTATGGCATTTATGCATAGGAATAAAAGTATTTATTCGATTAAGCAAAGTGTTAATGGCCAAAATTCTCTGGGACAAAAAATTTCTTCTTTCTTGAAAGACATGCCAATTATGAGCGCATTGTAAGCACGCAATGCAAGCACACAGTCTTGTGCGTGTCAATAAAACATGTTGAAGGCGCCAACGTTAACGTCAACTCCTCAAAATCTTAATGGCGTCAAGCTAGAGCGTTTGCGCCAACAAAATTTAAAGGTGTTAGCGTGAGGTAAACTTTAGCATTAGTTTCATAAAATTCAAGAACGAAAAATTATTATGACATAAGTAAAATTTATAAATTCTTGGATTTCGAACAAAAATTGCCTAAATATTTAATAAAAGCAAAATAAAACAGATTTCAATCTAGCAAATAGCAATGCAGCAAGTAACTGTAACACTTAAAAAAAAAAAAAAAAATGCTCGCTTTAGATTTTTTTAGCTCAGTGTTAGAGCGAACAAACAACCAGTTAAAATGCACAAATTTTTTGTAAAAATTTTAAACAACTTTCCTTTTAAAACAAGAAAGAAAATTATTTTTTACATGGGGTCACATGACAACAATAAAATATTATAGAAAGCCAGATCGAAAAGTTGAGCTAAAATCTTAAAAATGTTAATTGTTTTTCTTTATACTGTATGAAACAGTTTGTGATAAGTTGAAAAGACCGGTAAGTGTCAATGTTTTATTGCAATTACCTTCAGTGACAGACGATGAGCTTTTTTAAGGTGTGCGCTTAAACTGAAATATACTGTATAATAGCGCGGTGATTTCAAAGAAAAACAAAAAACACTTTTTTGTTACACGGGCTATATCACAGCCGCAACACGTATTTGTGTCAATCAACATGTTAAAATGCAAGTTTGACAAGTCAAACCTCAGTTGCCAACACCAAATTAAATAAGCTACAAGAAAAATTTTAAGATCTAATATTAAATATTGTTTATCGGTAGAAACGAGAACTATTAAAAATTTAATTGATTGAGTGGTTACTTTTCGATGATTTAATCACAATTAAAAATAATTATAAGCTAGCTACCCATTTAAGTGCAGAATTGGTTACACCAGTGCTTCTCAACCTATTTAACATCACGGATGAAAATTATAACAAATCTTTTGTTTTAATTCAATTACAATGTTTTTGTTAAATTAAGACCGGTTCAACATCCTAGATGAGGCTTTCTCAATTGATTGGAACACACAAATTACAAAACCAAGAAAAAAGAACTATAGCAACATTTTATGATTTGACATATTTTTAGTGAAAAAATACAAAAAAACCATTTCAGATTATTTTATAGTATCACAAGCAACATGTCTATACAGATAAGTTTGTTGAATCACCTGAAACTCTGAGCTAATTTTGTAAAACTCTATAAACACCAAGTCTAAAATATTTTTTTAAATTGGAGGAAAAAAAAAATCTTTTTTTTAGGTTCACTAATAACAGTAGCCGAACTTTAGTTGATGACCTTTTTTTGACACTTTACTTAACTTTAGGGAAAAAATTTGATGCTTCAACAACAAATAAAGACTGCGAGTTTAAACTTTTTTGGGCAATGCGCTTATCATTGACAAGTTCTTACGAATATAGAATTGCTTTTGGATAAAGTTGAATGTAGGTAGCAAATTATTTATAAAAGTAGGTAGTAAAATATTAAGTTTATAGTTACGTTATACTTACGGTATTTGACTGTCAAATTAAGTCCAGTCGGTAGCTTCAGACAAGGAGCTTGATTCTTCAAGATTCACAAGTTTTTAAAAAGGTTGATTTTTGAGTAAAAGGTGAAGACTTTTTTGTCGTAACTTGATTTTTAAAGACGAAAACTACAAATTTGATCAATTTTTTTAGTTTTTCTTTCTTAATTTTTTGTTAAATTTTATAAAACAAATCCCGAACCGAAGTTGAGTTTACTTTTTTGTATTGAAAATCATTTTCAAGCGAAAACCGTTTCTTGTCTACACTTTGAATTGAAAGCCAAAAAAGCGGCCCAGTTCTCAAAAATATATTCACTGTATTTGAACGTGATTATTATCTAGTCAATTGAAATGGGAAACTCTGACTATAAATTACACGTACGATAAGTTACAGAAAATTTAAAAATCGGAGTCACCAAAAATAATAACGATTCCAACTTTAATTTATCTAAAAAATAGCTTTGACACAGCCCAAAAACATACAATTCGTGCGATTCTGACTCCACAATTTTGATACAAAAGCCTGACAATCTCAAGCAATTTTATTTCAATCTAATGTTTCAATAAATTCTATTCAAATCTATTCAATCTAATCAAATTATGCTTTAATATTATTTTACGTCATAACAGCTACGTCACTTTTTTATAACATTTAAAGTAAAATCTTTAAAAGATAAATAAACTTATGTTAAAATAATCTTTTGATTCAAAAAGTTTTCGACTTTACAAGGGTGTGAAGACTCCGGTCTTTCTATAAATACGACTTAATTATTTTGTGTCTCGTTTTAAATTAATTTACTGTAGAAGGTTATATTAATTTTTAATTAATTTTCTGCAAGTTAGAAAGTTATATTAACAAATTAATTTTCTGCAAAACTTAAATCAACAAAATTGTTTCATCGATTAAATAAAACTTGTTAATATTTGTCAGAGAAATTATAAAGTTTTGAAAGTTATTGTTTGGTCATAATGAAGTTGTTAAAGTTAATTGCGTTGTTATTTGTGAGTTCTGCTTCGAGTCGAAGATTGGATCGGGGTGATTTGTGTAAGTAAACTTGTAAATATTATTAATGCTGTGAGACATCATTGCATTGGTTTATTACGTCACAAAACAATTTTGCTGCTTTATGAAATGATTAGTTGAAGAGACTTAAACTGAGAAGTGTTTGCTGAAGCAATGAATTAGAAACACTGGTTAGTTCTTTAAACTAATTTTTGCAATAAACGGCTTCAATTACAAATTCAGTTCATTGAAGTTTTTACAAAGATCATTAATTTGGTCGGTCAAAATATTAATCTTAGTTGTGTTTTGTGCATAGTTAAAGTCTATCTGTGCAGTGTTAGTGGCCTATTGAAATATGCGAGGTCGGGATTAATCTCATTTTCTGGATTTAGATGCGCCACTTTGCTTTCTTACGTTTCGCGTTTTAATTGTTTTGAAAAAAAGAGATTTTAATATTGGATGTTTTTCTTATTATAAAGCTGAAATAAAGCTAGCATATTACGATTTCAAATCTTAATTAATTGCTCTACAAAATTTAGTTCGAGCTCATTACTTTTATTTCAGTTTCTCGACCTCCATTCTTGCATTTGCTTAGACGTTTTGCTTCCATTCTTGTTCATTGTACTTTAATAGATTATAATTAACTCAATTCATTGTTGCAACTCTGAACACCATTTTTCATAATTATTCTAAATTTTTCATACCACCAAGAAATAAAGGTTAATTGCATGGGATGATTACGCAAATAAATTTGCTATTTTGCTTTGTGTCTTGTTCTGGTTTTTGCAACATTGAGGTTCAGTTTAATTTCTTTCACTTATTTTTTGAAATTTTTTTATTTTATCTCTTTTTTTATCCTCCTGACTCGCAGGAAAGCGATGGAGGCGCTGATACAAAGGGTATTATCAATTTTTTCCAAAAATTAACTTTCAATTTAAAATTCTTTAACATCGTTAAGACATGCTTCCGGTGAGAAACATCAAAGTAGTGTACCAATGAACAGGATTTTGAAGGCTCAGATGGTAGGTGCTTTCTCGCAGCCTGGGCCGTGAGTAAGTGTGGTCGTTGGATCCTCGAGAGGCTTATCTACGCCCGCGTTGAGCCATTAATCGATCCACTGCTCCCTAAAGAGCAGGATGGGTTCCGACGCGGGAAATCAACCGTAGATCAAGTTGTTCTGCTAACCCAGAACATCAAGGATTCTTTTGAAACTAAAAAGAAGGCCGGTGCCGTATTTGTCGATCTGACAGCTGCTTATGACACTCTCTGACACCTTGGCCTTACCTGTAAGCTGCTGAGACTTCTTCTGGATAAGCACATGGTCAAAATGATCATGGAGCTTGTCCGAAATCGAAGTTTCACCCTTACTACCGGTGACAGCAAGCAAAGCTGTTACGCCGTCTTAAAAACGGCGTTTCTCAGGGATCGGTCTTGGCTCCCCTCCTATTTAACATCTATACGTACGATCTTCCTTCCATGATTTCCAGAAAGTTTGCTTATGCTGATGATTTAGTATTGTTGCACTCTTCTGGAAACTGGAAGGACTTGGAGGGGACTTTAAGCCAAAATATGTCCACACTGTCAGCGTATCTCCAGACTTGGAGGTTGAAGCTCAGTCACACTAAGACGGTGACGGCAGCCTTTCACTTAAATAACCGAGAGGCCAAACGCGAGCTAAAGGTCTACAACAATGGTGGACTTTTACTGTTCTGTCCAACCCCTACTTATTTTTGGGGTAAAACTGGATAGATCGCTCACGTTTCGTCACCATTTAGTGGCATTGCACAAAAAACTATCCTCGCGCGTCACACTGCTGAGGCGACTCGTGGGCTCGGGATGGGGTGCTGGTGCTAAAACACTACGCATAGCCACCTTGTCTCTAGTCTACTCAACAGCTGAGTACTGTGTGCCAGTCTGGTGTTAAAGTGATCACACTCGCCTTATCGACAGTGTCGTAAATGACGCCTTGCGCATAGACACTGGATGCCTGCGTCCCACTCCAACGGACCACCTACCTGTACTCTCAGGCATCCAGCCAGCTGAGCTTTGCCGAATGGGAGCGACACTCTCCTTGGCTCACCGTGGATCTCTGGACCCCGATCATATCTTGCATGGTCTTTTAAGTGGGTCCTCAGATACTGGCCAAGTGAGACTAAGATCCAGACGCCCATTTGTGTCAGCTGCGCGGAATCTCTTGGACAACCTTGCCAGACTTGGCATCCGCACTTCTGAATGGACAAATCACAAATGGAAAACGGAGTACTGTGAAAATGCTTCCAGGCTCCATGCTTTTGTGCCCCAGACCGGTTCCAGGCCTGTTGGGATGGGCTTACCCCGAGCAGCTTGGGTTAAGTTTAACCGCCTTCGGACTGGTGTTGGGCGATTTCATTCGTCCATGCACAAATGGGGTCTCGCTCCTTCACCGAATTGCAAGTATGGCGCCTTTGAGCAAACCGTAGACCAAGTTCTAACAGCGTACTCTATACATCGGGGACCACATGGAGCACGAGGTCTGACGATTTTGGATGACGAAACTCGATGCTGGCTTAATAACACCACTGCCAGCATCTGATTCAGGCAGTCTGGGGTAGTAAAAGGATAAACCCTCGGCCCCAGTCCTGTTTGTGTCTGATCTGGAGTGGATACCCCTTCAAACTTCAAACAAACAATTGTAGAAACCTGATGAGGGCTGAAGTAAGCCGAAAACGTTTGTCTTTATAAATATTTTTTAATGTTTGTTTAATAAATTGAAGAATTCTTAAAAATACTGTGTAAAAACGTTGACAATCAAAGTCTGGCGTTCTGCAGCTTTTAGTCGGCAAGCACAAGCTGTAAAATATCCAAAACAGAAACCGTGAAGGCATTTTTGAATTGAAACGTCAACTGTGGATAGGGCTTGGAAAAAAACTTAAAATTTTTATATTATTTATACTTTCAAAAACTCTTAAAAAGTCTGCGATTGTGAACTTAGCGTTTCATATTTCGAAACTTTTAGGCAATATATTTACATTATTTTAAATTTTTCAAACACAAAACATCGGCAAAATTCTACAAAACCGTAATTTAATCAAGATTTTTAATGTTCTTTAACGTACGTATCTGCTTAGCAACAGCAGAACGTCAGCTGCAGATTTTTGTAGAAAAGCAACATGAGTTTAATTTTTGACTTTTGACCCAAGTCATTTAAAATTTTTCTTGGATGTTGTAAATTTTCAAACTTCGAAGCTTGGGAGTATGAATTGCTTAAAGTATAAACGTTGTTTGTTAAACAGGGACAAAAACTTTTTGTTGTTAAACATTATTTTGCACTGTTTAAAATTTATTTGTTTGCACTTCACTCAATTTTTCTTTTAAAAGCCATACAATTGATTAGTCAATTGAAAATAATGCAGTTTTTTTTAATATCGGTTAATTTGTTTTTAAACTATTTCTTCGCCAAACAAAGTAAAGGCGTTTTTTATTCAAGATTATTTTTGAAAAATACCGCCAGAAAAATCACGACCCGAGACAATTTAGGTTTGTCTTATAAAAGTTATTGCGTCTGTCACAATTTTTAAAACCGTTTGACCTGTTGATACAAAAAAAACTTGCATTTTTTATGTTGCAGAATGATTAAGGCAAAATTTTCAAGTTTTTCTAACCTCAAAGCGGTTTGATTGCGGCTTTTTTCAAGTAAAAATTTTGTTAAAAGTGAACAAGTTACTCTTTAGCAAAGGGTAAAACGTTTACAATATTTGTGACTTTGAAAGCAAGAAAATAGTGGTTAAAACTTTTAATAAAAAACTGTTTGTTAAAAATTTTTTTAATCATTTTAAAACCTATTTTTGCAAAGTTGAATTATGTCTAAGATTGCATTAGTTCAACATGCAATTTCACATCTAATTTTGCGTTTCGCTGCAAAAGAAAAACAGTCAGCATTACAAATATTTTAAGGATTTTTTAAAATTGAAACCTTTTTGATCAAAAAATAACAAAAAATCAATCAATTTGCAAAACAATATTGCTTTTTCAACAACTTTTTCCAGCTTTTGACCTATTGAATTAATTTCGTGATAAAAATTAGCATCATTAATTTTATAATAGAAAATCACTTTATCGAGTCGAAATCGTCTTGATTGAAAACATTAAGCAAATCAGACAACACATTCTGAACAATTTTCAGCATATTATCCAAAGACATCAAATTTCTTTCAGTTTCTTTATAGTAAAGACCATCCTCCTTACAAATTTTGATAAAAAGAGTATATTTTTTTTTCAAGTTGAAACTGCACTGAATAAAAAAATAGAAACTTTGTACCTTAAAAATCAGACAAAACAATACGTTTCTCAAACAATTTTCGACATCTAGTTCAGTGTTTCTCAACCTTTTTCCGTTTGCGTCACATTTTTGAAACTCATCAAAAATCGCGACACCTATAGAGCATTTTTATTAATTTTTGTTTCCAAAATCAGATGATCTCTAAAAAAAAAGTCTTCACCGAGTTTCGCTCCTTAATTCATTCGTTTTTTAAAAATACTGTTGTTCTGGCCGCGGCACATAATTTGCATCTTTTGAAGTTCGCGGCGCATTTGAGCTAGGATTCTTGATTTCCGCTCCAAAAATTATGTGATCCCTAAAAAAAAAAAAAAGGTTTTCACCTGAATTCACGCTCTTTCTTGTCAATTTCATTCCCAAAATCAGTTCTTTCTAAATAAAAACCGTATTCGCTCCGAATTTCATTATTTCATGTGCAAAAACCGAAAAATTCGACGTTCCTAAATAATTTGTTCCAAAATCTTTTGCGTCACACTAATGTCTCACGCACATCTGGAAATCTCTCATGCCACACAGATTGAGAAACACTGGAAAAATGTGCAATAGCTTGCGGCGCCCTAGCAAAACGCAAATGGTTGAGAACCACTTCGCTAGTTTATATCAGGTAAACTTCTCGGCATTATGTCTGATGAAAAAATACATGGTGTCCACCCACTTTATTTTTAGCATATGCATCAATAAACTTTAGGCTTGTTTTAAAAAATCGATGCTTTGTTATTCTAAAACTACGATTCTAATTTTTAAAAGGTGCTGACGTATTAAGTTAGAGGTGTAATTCCAACTTCACCATACATTCCAGTAAATCATTCTCTGGTTTTATCATCTTTTTAGACCAAAAAATATAGTACATAAAGCTCTCTTATATCATAATTTATGAGTAAATTTTTTTTAGGTAAAATATTAGATGAAAATTTTAATTTACAAAAAAGCACAAATTATCTGAACTACATTTTATAGCGAATTTTACTGTTTTAATAAAATAGTTGGTTTCGGAAGCAAAAATCTTTATTGTTTATGCCAAATCTTTGAAACGTTTGCTGCTGACCACATTTAAAACAACCCATAGTCGTCTACCATTTTTTTGTATAATCATAAAACTATTTCTCAAGACATCAAAGGCTTACAAAAAAGTAAATTTTTCTAGTTTTTACTCAAGACATACGATGTGGCGCACCCCAGTGCCAGTTGAAACTCGTTACTTGCGTCATCACACTTCTTGAGTTTATTGAATTATTACGTATGTTTTTCAGTTCTAATTCACTGTTTTGGTTAAGAATGACAACCGAAAACTCGTGGACAATTTTACATTTTGTCAGTTTGTTCACAGAAAAATGAATTTTAATCAAGGTTGTGGAGTCGAAATTGCCGGATCAGTCGCATATTTTAGGAAGGAGTCAGAAGGGAGTCGTTTTTTTAGACATGCTGGAGTCATAGTCGTTTTTTTAGATGTACTGGAGTCGGAAAACTTTAAATAAGTTGAGTCGGAGTTGGAGCCGGACTTTTTGAACAGGTGGAGTTGGAGTCCGATAAAAACTCCTACAACTTTTCAACCTACTTTTTATACAAAAAAACGATTTTGTTTTAGGGCTTTCAATATTTTTTGCAAATCGTAACCAAAAATTTTTTAAATTGTAACATTTAAAAAAAAAATATAACCATTTTGTTATAACGACATGATGACAAATAAAATTAACGTTATAAAGTATTTAGCTGTAGTTGCCTTTAATTTTGTTAAAACTCCATCCAATTTTTTGCTTTTTTTTAAACATGACATTGTTTATCATTTTTACATAGTTTTGAAAAGCTTACAAAATTATATGTTTTTCAAATTTTTAGCATATAGGTTAATTACTCCAAAAACATACGTTTTAGTTACTAAAAACTAATATTTTAAAACGTAGAGAGTATCCGTTTTTAAAGGAATAATTGGTTTTTTCAACAAATTAAATCGAAAATACCTTGAGTCAAAAATAAAAGAACTTGTTTATTAAAAACAGTTTACGAGTTTTTGACATCTTTGGGCGTGTTCACGCTTGTCAAAACGTTTTAAGTCGTCGTCGTAGTCGTTTGAAGAGGTATCCACTCCAGGTCAGACACAAACAGGACTAGGGCCGAGGGTTTATCCTTTTATTACCCCAGACTGCTGCACTGCCTGGATCAGACGCTGGCAGTGATGTCATTAAGCCAGCATCGAGTTTCGTCATCCAAAACCGTCAGACCTCGTGCTCCACGTGGTGCCCGATGTATGGGGCACGCTGTTAGTACATGGTCTGCGGTTTGCTCTGAGGCGCCACACTCGCAATTCGGTGAAGGAGCGAGACCCCATTTGTGCATGGACGAATGGAATCGCACAACACCAGTCCGCAGGCGGTTGAACTTAACCCAAGCTGCTCGGGAAGCCCATCCCAACAGGCCTGGAACCGGTCTGGGGCACAAAAGCATGGAGTCTGAAAGCACTTTCACAGTACTCCGTTTTCCATTTGTGATTTGTCCATTCAGAGGCGCGGATGCCAAGTCTGGCAAGATTGTCCAAGAGATTCCGCGCACCTGGCACAAACGGGCGTCTGGATCTTAGTTTCACTTGGCGAGTATCTGAGGACCCACTTAAAGGACCATGCAAGATATGATCGGGGTCCAGAGATCCACGGTGAGCCAAGGAGAGTGTCGCTCCCATTCGACGAAGCTCAGCTGGCTGGATGCCTGAGAGTATAGGTAGGTGGTCCGTTGGAGTGGGACGCAGGCATCCAGTAACTATGCGCAAGGCGTCATTCAAGACACTGTCAATGAGGCGAGTGTGAGCACTGCGACACCAGACTGGCGCACAGTACTCAGCTGTTGAGTAGACTAGAGACAAGGTGGCTATGCGTAGTGTTTTAGCACCAGCACCCCATCCCGAGCCCACGAGTCGCCTCAGCAGTGTGACGCGCGATGATAGTTTTTTGCGCAATGCCACTAAATGGTGACGAAACGTGAGCGATCTGTCCAGTTTTACCCCAAGGTAAGTAGGGGTTGGACAGAACGGTGAAAGTCCACCGTTGTTGTAGATCTTTAACTCGCGTTTGGCCTCTCGGTTGTTTAAATGAAAGGCTGTCGTCACCGTCTTAGTGTGACTGAGCTTCAACCTCCAAGTCTGGAGATACGCTGATAGTGTGGACATGTCTTGGCTTAAGGTCCCCTCCAAGTCCTTCCAGTTTCCAGAAAAGTGCAACAATGCTAAATCATCAGCATAAGCAAACTTTCTGGAAATCATGGAAGGAAGATCGTACGTATAGATGTTAAATAGGAGGGGAGCCAAGACCGATCCCTGAGTAACGCCGTTTTTAAGACGGCGTAGCCTGCTTTGCTTGCTGTCACCGGTAGTAAGGGTGAAACTCCGATTTTGGACAAGCTCCATGATCATTTTGACCATGTGCTTATCCGGAAGCAGTCTCAGCAGCTTGCAGGTAAGGCCACGGTGCCAGACAGTGTCATAAGCAGCTGTCAGATCGACAAATACGGCACCGGCCTTCTTTTTAGCCTCGAAAGGATCCTCGATGTTCTGGGTTAGCAGAACAACTTGATCTACGGTTGACTTCCCACGTCGGAACCCAGCCTGCTCTTTAGGGAGCAGCGGATCGATTAATGGCTCAACACGGGCGTAGATAAGCCTCTCGAGGATCTTGTAGGGGACACAGAGCAGAGATATCGGTCGATAACTCTTTGGATCCCCCACGGGCTTTGCTGGTTTTGGGATCGCGACCACAAGCGCTCTTCTCCAGATCTTGGGAATTTTGAGTCGGCGCAAACAGGAAGAAATGAAATCACGTAACCAGGACTTCAAAGCAGCTCCAGCATGGAGTATAAGCTCGGGGCAGATGGAATCAGGTCCCGGAGCTTTACCTGGTTTTAAGTGCTGAAGGGCAGCAGCAAATTCTCTCTGTGAGAAATTGTCAGAGATATTTACTGCGTCTGGTGTTGTGGCCCTTCAAAGATCAGACACTTCTTGAAAGACAAGTCGAGATGACTTGCGATCAACAGCCTCGTATTTCCCATTTATAACCAGCTGAGATGCAATAACATCGGCTGAAACGGGACAGTGACGAGGAGAGTGTCGTGACCTACCAGTAAGGTTGTTCAAAATACTCCACGCTTTTCGACTAGAGTGTGAGAAATCAATGCTCCGAACTGCTTCGGACCATCGATCACTCCGCTTTCTGTCAAGCTTGGCAAGCAGGGCTGTAGCAGCCAAGCCTGAGTCGTCTCCCTGAGGAGACTGCAGAAAGGTTTTATAGAGGGATTCACACTCTGCATCCCAACACGGAATATAGTTATTTCGATACCTGCGTGGGATAGTCTTTTTGGCTGCTTTCTTAATGGTGTTACAGAAGTCCTGGTAAGCCGCATCCACATCAAGTGTATCAGGCGGCAATAAAGTCTTTGCAAATTTATTCGTCAAAGCAATGTAGTTACTCCATTTGGCCTTGCGGAAGTTCCATCGCTTAACAGGCATGCTTGGCACTGCCATAGCAAACCTTGGTGGTGTAATAAGCGAAGGTCGATATTGTGACCTGGGGAACTTCTCAAGGACACGTCTATCCGGTAAGCAACTGTTTGGACCTACGCTGGCGAAAGCTAGATCTGGATTGGTGCCAGTGTTCCAGCGGCCGGAATAAAAACTGGCAGCGTCCTTGGCATTATATAGGAGGGCAAGACAATTAATACTTGCCCATCCAGCCAAGCACTCACCGTCCGGGCTGTTGTCGTCGTAACCCCAGTCAGCATGACGACAGTTAAAATCGCCAGCGTACAGACAGGGTTGAGGAAACACTGGAAGATCCAGGGTTCGCAATCTCGTTGGCGGTGGTTTGTAGACGTTGACTATTTTATAGCCATCAACGTCCACACACAACCACTCGATCTCCGATGTCGGTGGAGATTGGTCCAAAAGCGTGTGTCTCAGTCGCTCGTGGACAAACGTGGCAAGGCCATGCTTCCTGCTTAAAGAAGACCCAGCTAGTTGGTAGTTTGGTAGCACCAACTTCTCTGCATCAGCGCAGTGGGTCTCCTGCAATAGGATGACGAGTGCCTCAGACTGCATAGCGAGATGATGAAGAACGTTCATCTTGCTTGCAGTGAGGCCTTCGATGTTCAGCTGAAGAATAGTGGGTCTTCGGAACTTGTTGGCAATGTGCCCTGAAAAGGGCAATTTTATCCTAGCATTTCCCCGTCCTGAAAAGGACGTTTGCCGATTAGCAGACCCACACTGAACATCGGAATGGGTGGATACCCTTCCGTTTTGGTAGGTTCGGTTTCGGTCTGTCATTTTAAAATCAATGAACAGACTTACTCACGGCCCAGGCTGCGTGAAAGCACCTACGTTTTAAGTAAACAGCTACTAATCGACAAAAAAGAAACTTAATAAAGTTGCTATTGGGCAATAAATTATATAAGAAAAAAAAAAATTCCTTATAATTATTTGTTAGAGTCGAAATAGTCATTTTCCTAAAATACGGCGCACCTGTATCTGCGTGGTAAAGCAAAGTTAAAGAAGTCGCTTTCTTTGACGAACAACGCAACAGACACCATGTCGTTTCGAAATGTGTTTTGTGCATTCAAGGCCAAGCGAAAATACAAAAAGAAACCTCAAGCAGACAGCGAATTGAGAATGATTTCTTTTTTTGTTCAAGTGGAAGAGCAACAGTATTTCGATCATCTTCAGTTACGCGAAGCTTTATTGAAACTGCTACCTTGTCAAACATATTTGCTACTTTTGGAAAATCAAAACAGCAAAGGAATTCGAAAAGTTTACATAATTTTTCTTGCTAAAACCGACCCTAACAAGTGTTCAGTTTGTGCTATGTTTGAAAGAGCGCAAAAAGAAGTATTGGCTGATGAAATGAAGTTATATTATAGATATATCAATTTGTTTTCTCTTTTGTATGTGGAAACCATGAAGAGATCTCTTGTCGCTTATGAATGCATTCACCTTGAAAATGTGAGTGATGTCGAAAAGAAGACACTTTGTGAAATCAGCCAATTTCTTGCATCTTTTTCTAGCAATAGCAAGAACGCTGTAATGTCTGATTTGAATGATCACTCTTTGTTCAGTGAAAAATAAATCGATTGTATTTTTCTGACTTGTGAATAAAACATACAATTGAAGAATAATGAGGATTTCGAATTACTTAAATCAAGCCGCTTAAAAGACGAGAAGCATCAGACTCGAGTTTCGCTCTTGTTAGAGCTCGTCAGTGATGCTTATCTCACTGTAAATCGAACTTAACATTCTGCAGTGAGATAAGCATCACTGACGAGCTCTAACAAGAGCAAAACTCGAGTCTGGTGCTTCATGTCTTTTAAGCAGCTTGATTTAAAAAAACATTCA
Source organism: Diplosoma virens (assembly GCA_963680785.1). Classification (NCBI taxonomy): domain Eukaryota; kingdom Metazoa; phylum Chordata; class Ascidiacea; order Aplousobranchia; family Didemnidae; genus Diplosoma; species Diplosoma virens. Next base: position 91,092 of record CAVMFT010000136.1, read on the forward strand.
ATTTTAAACTTTTTGTGCTTTATTGTATACAATACACCGAGTTGAAGTATTGAGAAAAAGTTTTCAATTACGTCTTGCTTTTCTGTTTTAAATTGGTTAATATTGTAAAAGCTTGCACTAAGCATTCGTGAAATTTTGTGAAAGTAAAAGTGATCACGCATACTAAAGATAAGCTTTAGAACAATGGTTTTCAACGTGGAGCGTGTATCCCACCGATAGGGCCTGGCAAAATTTTGGTGGGGCATCGGCATTTTTAAGACACTATCAATCAATTTTGGTGGAAAAACACAAGGACGCTTTGAGCAGAAGCCTTTGTTGAAGTTTTTGTAAAAATAAAAAAATCAGATGCAGTTTCAAAGTGATGACCTTTTTTTAAGTCTTCACTAGTCTTTTGAGGTAAAAATGAAGAAATTAGAGGCAGTTTGAAAGTGATAACGTTTTTTTTTTAGTCTTCACTAGTCTTTAGGGAAAACTGCATTGCTACACCAAAAAATTTGAGCTCTCACATTTTTGTATCACCAAATGGGGAACATCAAACTTTTAAAAATGATTTGTGGGGCATGGCCAAAAAAATTGAAAAACACTGCTTTAGAATATTTTTACTTTAGATTTACAAAAGAATTGTTTTTTAGAGTGAAACAAACACAGTTTTAACTATTGCTTGCTTACAAATAATTTTATTTAATTTTGATTTGCAATAACTTAAAATACAAATCTACCAATAAAAATTTTTTTGTAAGTACGCGTATATTGAAGTCATCACACTACACTTACACCAAATCATAAAAACGACAACAAAGTTTGCAAATGCTGCAAAAAAACAGTTTTGTCACGAGAGGTCGCTGTTGATTCATTGAAAAACAAAAATCATTGAATTATTACATTGTTCTGGTAATTATGACGCATCATCGTCATAGTAATTCAATTATTTTCAATGATTTTAAATGTTTTTCAATGTAAAATTAATGAATCTTTACTCTTCTTAAAATAAAAATTAGCAAGTTTTTTATTTGAGCAATGGGAGCACCCAAATCGGGCGAAACGTACATGGGGATGACGCACTTGATAGCTTGTGCTTTCAAAAAGTAATTTCCAGCTGAAGTAGACAAGAAAAGCTTTGCTAAAAATTGTTTTCAACAAATTGAATACAAAGATTTGCCCGTAACGGTATTAAAGCAAAATAATTAACTAGTTTCTTTATTTGGCAAATGGCAAAAGTTGAATCGGTGGAAAGCTCAGCAGGTTTGTAGCTAATATTAAGGAGCTGGAAAGCGGTGTCTATCATTTACATTTGTCATTGCAACTTACGTGCCGTAACATAGAACCACGAAGCTAAATCTTCTTAAGTGATTAAACTTATTCTTGCGTTCTTGTCAGCTACCCCTAACGAGGCTAATAGTCGTAACATTGTTAAGACAAGTATTTGTGGTCTGAAAGTTAAAAAATTTTGTGGTCTGATAGTTTAAATTAATCAAAATCATTCTTGTTGTCAACAAAGCTAATTATCAACAAAGCCAATTATTTTCTTGTTGTCAACAAAGCTAAAGAGTATAGACCTTTGAATAATCGCCAAGCCAACGTGGAAAACACAAATTTGTTTGGAATTTTTTCCGTGTTACACCGTCGAGCTTGGGTTCAAGTGTTTCTAAGCACTATATCAGCATCCCAAACTCCGCGATGATAAAACGTGTCTTCTCCGGTAAATCAGATATAATAAGATTGAAGAGAGCGAACTTATGGTCAGAAATCTTGAAGAAATTGTTTTTATTAAAGAAAATGAAAATCGTGGAGTCTTACGTTTGGTTTTGCCTGAATAACTGGTTACAGTCAACAGTTAAGATAGAACGGTTAGAATGAAGATGAGGGAGGGTAGGCAGAAATGGTATGGACATGTCTAAGGAGAGATTAGGAGTATGTAGGAAGAAGGGTGATGGAAATGGAGTTATCGGGAAAGAGGAAAAGAGGGAGGCTAAAGAGAAGATTTCTAGATGTAGTGAAGAAGGATATGGAGAAGTTTGTGCGAGGGAGAAGGGTATTAAAAACAGAACGCTGTGGAGAAACATCATACGCTTTGGAAACCCCTGATTAAAGGGAAAGTCCGAAAGAAGAAGAAGAAGCAGTCAACATTGTTTTTGTGTATGTTGATCGATAATTAAGTTTATTATTTCGCGGAGTTGTGGTTGTTTTTGTAAAAGTCTGTAATCGAATGAATAAACATGGAAAAGCCTTGTCAGCTATTAAAAGCAATCAAAAATATTCTAAAAAATATATTTTACTACAGTTTGTTTTTCATTAGCACAAGCTTTTGTGAGCTGTTGTAACGGAATAAAATTTTCTCAAAAAATAACCTTAACCAAGTGCATTTTTTTCTTTTGTTTTTGATTAAAGTCTAAAAGTAACGTAATTTGCTTGAGGTGAAAATGCCTTTTTGTTCTAATATACAAGATAACGTTCGTAATGTTAAAGTTAAGCAATTAGAATACTTCCAACCTGCTTTGAGAATTGCCAGGATATCGCTCCCCAGTTTAAAATTTTTTATTTGTAATATAGGGTGGTCGCTAGAAAAGTGAGAAATTTATAAATTTTAAAAATTTTATTTACCATCAAATTGTAAATAAAGTTTATAAATTTACAACCTCAAATTTCCCGCTTTTCTGGCGGCCACTCTGTATAACTGAACTTTAGAATTGTTTGTCAACACTACCAAGCAGAAAAAATGCAGTGAAATCTCTTTCTCTAGGAAGTAACAGAATCGAGAGTACGAGTTAAATCAAGATTATTTCGATCGTGGTCGCCATTAAAGCGGCACTCATACGCACTTGACCACGCTACAGACTGTCGCGTTTACTGTGTTGCCGTCGTCATCGTTTGAAGGGCATCCACTCCAGGCCAGACACAAACAGAACTGGGGCCGAGGGTTTATCCTTTTATTACCCCAGACTGCTGCACTGCCTGGATCAGATGCTGATAGTGATGTTATTAAGCCAGCATCGAGTTTCGTCATCCAAAACCGTCAGACCGCGTGCTCCACGTGGTGCCCGATGTATGGGGCACGCTGTTAGTACATGGTCTGCGGTTTGCTCTGAGGCGCCACACTCGCAATTCGGTGAAGGAGCGAGACCCCATTTGTGCATGGACGAATGGAATCGCCCAACACCAGTCCGCAGGCGGTTGAGCTTAACCCAAGCTGCTCGGGAAGCCCATCCCAACAGGCCTGACACTGGTCCCGGGCACAAAAGCACGGAGCCTGGAAGCACTTTCACAGTACTCCGCTTTCCATTTGTGATTTGTCCATTCAGAGGCGCGGATGCCAAGTCTGGCAAGATTGTCCAAGAGATTCCGCGCAGCTGGCACAAACGGGCGTCTGGATCTTAGTCTCACTTGGCGAGTATCTGAGGACCCATTTAACAGACCATGCAAAATATGATCGGGGTCCAGAGATCCACGGTAAGCCAAGGAGAGTGTCGCTCCCAGTCGGCGAAGCTCAGCTGGCTGGATGCCTGAGAGTACAGGTAGGTGGTCCGTTGGAGTGGGACGCAGGCATCCAGTAACTATGCGCAAGGCGTCATTCAAGACACTGTCAATGAGGCGAGTGTGAGCACTGCGACACCAGACTGGCGCACAGTACTCAGCTGTTGAGTAGACTAGAGACAAGGTGGCTATGCGTAGTGTTTTAGCACCAGCACCCCATCCCGAGCCCACGAGTCGCCTCAGCAGTGTGACGCGCGATGATAGTTTTTTGCGCAATCATGTGTTGCCCTTGTATTATGAATAAATGCCTACCTCTGTCTGATCTTTACCATCTGAATAGGGTTCCATAGTGCAAGTAAGTAAATGTCTCAACTTGTAAGATGCTTTAGTTAGTTTTGGAATTATTTCTCTTAAACAAACCTACTTATTTGCTGCTTGCCTGGATGCTCTAAATACCTCCAACTTTCTCTTTCTTGATTCTCTTGGAAACAAACATATTTTCAAGAATGAATTAGTCTCTCTTAATGTTAAAATCTTTAGGCTACTATTTATTACCGCGATTCACGAAAAGCAATTCACTTATGTTTGTTAAAAATTTGTATTTGAAAAAGTTCTCTTCACAATTATTATAAGTGCTTGATTTTTTTGCTAAAAAATTTGAGCTTTTTTAAAATTTTTCTTGATATTTGGTTTGGCTAATTAAAAAATAAATGTTTTTCACGTAGCTATCTGTATGCAAGAACGGGCTAGTTCGTGATAGTCTAATATTTTCTTTATAGACTTTTTTCACATCTGGTCAAGGCAAAACGCACAAATCTTTTGCTGTTGCGCTATGAAGCGTAATCATTGTGGAACAAAAACTATAGAAAGGACATTGTAAAATCATAAAGTTTTCAGAGGTTAATGAGAGGCACAAGAAGGATAATTAAAGTCCGTAGTTGGAAATCACTGATTAAAAAATACAAAATTTACTAAAGCTGAACGTTTTTCATTGACATAAGTCTTTACCAAAGCAACTAAAATTTTCAATTTATTTTAGACTTAATTTTATAAAGAGAAGTGTCTAATTTAAACCTCAATCATTTTCTATAACCACTGATTATGATAGGCCCAACGTAATGTTTAAAAATATTTGATGCGATTATGTCTTTACACTTATGAAGTACGTACTCGCCTTGAAACTAGTTTTTCATATCAAAAATTTTTATAAAGATTATGCATGTACAATACATACGCAAAAATCTCGAGCAATTTTTTCACAACCGTCCATTGAATATTACCAGCTCCAAACTCAATACGATATTGACTTTCCACCTTTGAGACTAAACTATTTTCTACCTGTTGCAAGCTATTGCAGTTCTTAAACGCTGTTAAAATTTTGTTTATTTTTACCTGGCCGGCCTTGAAAGCATTATTTAGGGCGGCCTAGCACTTTTTACAAGTTATTTTCAGTAATTTACTTCAATTTTGCTGATTTAATTTCACAATTAAATAAAAAAATCACCAGTATGCACTGGTAAAAACTCTAATTGTCGTTGTACCTTTCAAAATTTACTTATAGATTTCAAAAAATTGTAATTTTTCCAAAAATTTCCGATAAAATGTTTTACAAACAAGACTAGTATAACATTACTAAACCAGACATATTAGAATTAAAAGTTTTTTACAATATGTTGAAACAGAAGGACACCAAAATACTGCATTCAAAAGACAATTTTCCTTAAAAAATTAAAAATTGCTTTTTGTTTAAAATGTTGATCAAATGACCGTTGGCAGTAATTTGGATAAATCAGTAACCAACCCTCCTCATTGCGCTTATAGTAAAGCGATAAAAGTTTAACAGCCAAAAGTTGACGAAGATGTAGAAAAAAGAAATTTTTAGTTTTTCTCTCCAAAAACACGAAGTGAATTGTTCAACCAGACGATTTGTAATCAGAGTCGCGCTTCGTTTTATAATTTATTCAGGTTTTAAAAAATAACACTTTCAACTCAGTCTGATTCTTTCTTGCCGAAAGGTAGATGAAGGTATTCCAAAAAATTCTAGATAAAGTTTATTTGATCGAATTTGAAATTGACATAAATTAGAAAACAAAGTTTTCAATTGTTGAATCGTCGGCGGCGAACTATTTGACTTACGCTTCAACATTAACTTTATCTAACGTCGAGGTAAAAAAACATCCAAAAAATAAAACATGTCTTTCACTGAGAACTAAACAGTCCTATGACCATTTTTGTTAAAAATTGAATTAAGCATTCAAGCATTATTTCAACAAAAACTTCACGTCAGCAAAAACTCAAAGCAAAAAGAGTAGCTCAAAAATGTTCTAGTTTAAAATCAAAAGTTTTATTACTAAAACAAACTAACGAGCAGCATTTTCAAAGGCTGTTTTCTCGAAATTCGAAAAAGTGGACATACTGTAGAAGCAAATCATTCTTAACGAACGACATTGTAAACTATTTTTATGCATTAAGTTTTTCAACCAATATGTTTACAACGTGACGAACATAGTTGGTTTATTACTAATAAAAAATTTTTTGATAAAAAATTTGAAATGTTGCGCATCGGTAATACTCGTAGTTCTTTACTATTTTACGTTTTCATCATTGTATGGCCAAATATTTATGAAATAAGTTATGAACAGTAACCTTTCTGTTGCTGTAAAGCGGTGTTTTCCAACCTTTTCACTTATAACACTCGATATAAAAACAAACATTTAACGGCGCCACAAAGCAATTTTTTAACTATTTTTATTTTCAAAATTTTATTTTCAACTTTTATTTTCAAATAAAAATGAAAATTTTTACGAAATTTTTAAAACTCAAAACAAAATAAAATCTAACTATTCAAAGGACCACAGCACATAAATTCGGCCCACCAAGTAACCACGGCACTCCGGTTGGGAACCAATTTTCTAGTGATTATTATCCTAATTGTGACGTGTAAATGACTGTTCTACTCAGACACAATTTTGAGGAGATCGACACTGTGTACTCGTGACACGCTTCGCCGTTTGAAATGCTAATGTTCACATTAGTTTTCTGAATCGCGTTGGCTTCGCGAGCAAAGATTTCATGAGGGGGTTGTCCACGTCGACTACAGGCACGCTCGTGGCTGACAAGGCCATGCGAGATAGGCAAGTGCAGCCACAGCGGCTACAGTTAAAGGTCACACCGGGTACGGTTGTTGTTGAGGCTTCGCGGTTTTTCCTTCTGCGGCGTTTCTCTCTCAGGTTGTTTTTGCGGTAATCCTCGAAGGAGGAGACAGCCTGGTGGATAATGTGGCGCCAGGTGACGCGGTCAGCAGCCAGAGTAGACCGCTGCAATGGTCAATGTGGCAGGCACCAAGGGACTTCTTCAGGAGTCCTTGTATCGTTTCTTTGGTGTCCCTCTGTTACGGTGGCCAGTAGAAACTTCGCCATACAGAGCTATCTTGGGTAGTCAATGATCGTCCATTATGGAGACGTGCCCTGTCCAACGTAACCGTGACTTCAGCAGTATGGCCTCGATGCTGGTGATCTCCGCCTGTTCAAGGACCTCAACATTTGAGAGGTAGTCGCTCCAGTGAATGTTGAGAATAATGCGGAGACAACGCTGATGGAAACGCTCCAGAAGCCGCAGATAGCGACGGTACGTTACCCACGACTCAGAGTCGTACAGTAGTGTGCCGGTTTGCTCTGAAGCCATACTGGGTTTTTGGAAGGTGGTCTTCTGCAATGATAGGTACTAGCCTGTTCAGGAGCACTCGAGCAAAGATTTTCCTGCGATGGAGAGCAGAGTGATTCCCGGTAGTTAGATCAGTCGGACTTTTCCCCATTGTTCTTGTATAAAGTAACAATGACTGCATCGCGAAGGTCTTTTGGTAGTTTTCCCTGCTCCCAACAACAGACAAGGCGTTCGTGGAGCTTACTGTGCAACGCTGGGCCTCCACTTTTCCAAAACTCAGGTGGAATTCCGTCAACTCCTGCTGCCTTTCCACTATTCATCTGCTCTATGGCTTTAATAAGTTCTTGCATAGAGGGCAGTTCGTCTAGTTCCACTTTGACAGGTAGCTGGGGATGCGGAGGAGCGCTGAGTCCTGGACAACTCGATCAGCGCTGAAGAGCTCCTGGAAGTGCTCAAACCAACGGCTCAGGATAGATGTCTTGTCTTTGAGGAGTGCCCGTCCATCCACACTGCGCAAAGGACTCCGTGCTTGGTATGTCGGACCATACACTGCCTTGAGAGCTTCATAAAAGCCTCTGAAATCACCAGTATCTGCGAACGTCTGAGTTCTAACTGCGAGGTTGGTCCGCCATTTGTTTTGCATTACTCGAAGCTTGAGCTGGAGGTTGCTGCAAATGTGGCGGAAAGCAGCCTTTTTTACAGAACAGGACGGGCGGGCCAGGTGGGCTTGGTGGGCTGATCTCTTCTCCGCCAGCAATTTCTGAATCTCTTCGTTGTTTTGGTCAAACCAGTCTTTATTACTTTTAATGGTAAACCCAAGGACTTCTTCAGATGTCTACAGAATGGTGGTTTTCAGTTTGTCTCAAAGTTTTTGGGAGAGGGATTTTCTGGGCACCTGTTGTTTTCAAGCTTGGCCTGTAAGTCTGCCTGAAAGTCAGCTTTCACTTCAGCTTACTGTAGCTTACTGAGCTTGAACTTTTTCTTGGGGGGTCCTCCCTTCCTTGGCTTAGGTTTGAAGTGCAACTTGAGTTTGCAGCGCACTAGGCGATGATCAGTATGACATTCTGCGCTGACATATTGAAGTCGCCAAGAACTAACAGCTTGTCGTCTGCAGGGGCGCCTTGGAGGAGGTTGCGCAGTTCTGAGTAAAACATATCTTTTTCTGCTGGCTCAGCTTGAAGAGTCGGAGTGTATACACTAAAAAGCGTTGCATCGTGCTTGTTCTTTAGAGGGAGGCGCATGGACACGATGCGGTCGGAATGACCGGATGACTCTGGTGTGCACCGCGTGCTCGCGACTCGCACCGCGTACACTGCGTGCTCGTGACTTCGCTGCTTTTATTTTCTTTTTATTTTCAGAATTTTCTGAGTATATTATTTATTACATTGCATTTACATATGTTTTAATATTTTGCTACTTTTTATCACAATTTTTTTATCACTTACTTTTTGTTGAACATATATTTTGTGATTGAAAAATTTTAGTTTTAATTTTACTTGGAAAATGGTTTGAAATTCTTTTTGTAGTTTATTGCCACTATGTTTATTGCTCCGGCAAGTTTAACTGCGAATGCGAGGATCCAGATTGGGATCAGGAGAAGTAAGTAACTTTTACAATTTTGTAATTTTGTTACCACCGCAAAATATTGGCGTGGTGACGCGTGTCTTTAAACAATTGTCTCAACATATTAACAAAAATTAACTGAAAGTCATTATGTCGTGCAATTTGACTGCAATAGAATTGGAGATACAAAAAGTTACAAGAATACACATAAGCGCAAAAACCAAACAAAATACTATATTATTTAAAACAAGAATTGTAATTGTTTTATTCATTTCTACAAAAAATGTTGACACAAACATAAATGATTAATATTTGTAAAATAAAGCAACAAAATAAGCTTATCATAAAATACAGTTACAAAATAGTTGCATTGTCAACTTAGTTTTGGTTTTAATTTAAGCTATGTAACATTGGATTTAATCTAATTTAAAAAGCAAAACTACCGCGAGCTACGATGTAGATGTTCAGAAAAAATTTTTAAATAACTAACATGTCTGACTACAAGCAAAGTCTGACCTAGTAAAAGCAAGAAATACATTTCCTTTCTAACAGATTGTAAAATTTAAATTAATTTATAGAGTCAACTCAAATCCAAATCATTAAAATAAGCCATCATTTCATGATTTGGCGGTGAAAACCTACTGTCAGACAAATAAAGACAAAGCTTGTTGGGCATAGCAACACTGCTAGATGTCTGAACTAAAACTTACTGATTTGTTATGTAACCATAGTGAACAGCAGCCAGAGCGGGTTTAACATTTTTATTTTATTTAACAAACATTTAGAACATGGCTGCCCAACTTTTTACGTATTGTGGACCAAAATTTTTTTTTGAGTTTTTCGCGGGCTGCAATTACTATAAAGGACAAATAGCAGCATTTCATTCTTTTATCACAAATGCCGAGAGCGTGGTCGAGTACAGAAGACCCGTATTAATTACTCAAGCAATTGATACAGGTTCGGTTCAAAACCTACACTCGTTATTTTGTTGCGTCTTGAAAAAGACACTTTTGGGCACTTTCCACTGTTTGACGGTTTTGACAAGCAGTTCTAAATTTCAGCCATATTTTTAAATAAAAATTAAAAAACAAATAAAAATTTTTAACCGGACAACAATATCTCGCCGTCTTCAAAGTTAGATCGAAGCAATCGCTTGACGGTTGCCTAAAGCAGGGTTTCCCAAACTGTGTGCCGCGGCACACTGGTGTGCCGTGAAAGGGATTGAAGTGTGCCGCGAAATTTTCGTGTTTTGACAAAAAGCCATGGATAGAGTTTTGGTCCATCTTTTTTTTTTACAGAACACTTAATTTTAGAGACAAAAATTAAGAAATTGCAGCGAGATTCTGCATGACAAGCTTTTTGCGGCCCAGCAACTTTGGATTGATTTAAAATTTGGCCCAAATTAAAACAAGGTTGGACACAGTGATGGATATTTAAAGTTAGGGGCCCGAGGCAAGGATTCCCAAAAATTGGTGTTCTTTAAAAAAAAGAGGGGCTTTGATTTCGTATTTCCCTTATTTTTCCCAAAATCATGCTGATCTCTAAAAAAAAATAAAAAAGGTCTTCACTTTGATTTGATCTCATATTTCGCTATTTTTCTCCCAAATCATGTTGATCTCTAAAAAAACGTGTACAGCAAAATGAAACTATATGCGGTATTTTCAAGGGTGGCCCGAGGCAAATGGCTCATTCGCCTCACCCAATATCCACCACTGGTTGGACATCCCTGTTCTGTTCTACACAGTTAATTAATTTTTTTGAATTACATTGCGAGTTCTATGTTAGTTTTTATGATTTTAAGAACAGCTGAGAAGCGTCTGAAAAGCAACCTCGATAATTCTGGAAAAGCACAATAAAAAAGTTAAGAATGAGATGTAGTCCTATAATATAATAAAAAGTAGTCTAGTTTAAATAATCAGGTTGCCATTATAAATAAACTTTTTATGTATGAGTCAAAAATTTATAATGCTTTAAAAAATAGAAAATATTGTATAGGGCTACACCAAAAAATGCAATTATAATTTAATTTAGTAAAAACCGAACGGTCTGTTTCATCCAAATGCAATTGTATTCATTCAACATCGAGCTACATAACGTAACTTGTCTCCATTCTTTAGAATTAGCCTACTGCTTTGTAATAGTAAATATTATTAAAATTGAGTTCGTATTGAGCTGGCTTAAGTGAGCTTCAGTGTCCCTCTAACAAAACTGTATACTGCGCAAAAACTTTTTTTTTGCAAGCATGAATGATTAGAACAGTGCTTTTTAATCTTTTTTGTGGCGACCCAAACGCTAAACGAAAATAAAAAAAAGGATTTGATGATCCAATCGTTTTAAAAGACTTTATTGCAAACATAAAAAATAAACTAAATTCAAGGAATTAAACCTTTTGTCTCAGATTTCTCAATTTTGTCCCTAAAAGTAGTGATATCTAAAAAAAAAGAAATAGAAAAAGTGCTCATTTTGAATCTGTCTCGGATATCTTGATTTTCGTACCTAAAAAGCAATGATATCTAAATCAATAAAACCAACTATCGAATCGCAACAAAAAGATTTAATTTTTACACAGCTACAGTCGTCGGCGACCCAATCAAAACCGCATTTGCTGATAAAGAAAAAATAAACATTGTTTTATTTTTAATTTGGCATGTTTTAGTGCGCAACACCGAAATTTTACTGCGTAAAGAGACTCGTGGCACTGCGCCTTGCGCACATTGTGTACCTTAGAGAAAACACTGATGAGCTTAACATACATAGCTGCGTTTATGATTAGACGAAAAAGCTAATGCCACTGCAAGGTGCTCCAAAAAGCATAATAGGTCTACTTTACTTTTTAAAGTACCGGCTCCAAACCAGGACCACTTATAGTAATCGTGCTTTTGCATTACAAAAATCTCCCCATAAAAAATTTTTGCCTACGCCACTAAGCCGTACCCAAATTTCAATTGATGACCTTATTTTTGGTTTTTCACATAGCTTTCAAGAAAAAATTTGAAGCTTCAACAACGAGTAAAGACTTTTTTAGTAATGCGCTTATCATGGGCAAGTTCTTATGATTTTAGAAATATTTTTGGATAAAGTCTGAGAAACTATTTGAACTGTCTAAAACTCAGTGAATAAAGATAGCAAAATTTTTATTTTATAGAAAATTTTTGGATCTCCAGTTTAGAAACAGTGTCCTAGGTCTTGACTTACTCAAAAGCAAGTTTCCCTTGTATAACCAACACTTTAAAGCGGAAAATACTCTTGGCATCTCCGGAAGTAGGTCAGGGTAATTGCTTGCTGTATGTGTAACGCCTCCGTCACTTTCCTGTGATTCACAAAGATAAATATAAAGATGAAATAAATGAATGATAAGCCCAAACCTTAAAAAGTTTCTGAGAAACTATTTTGAATTTTATTAAGTGCTCCGCAATAAAACAAAAAGAAAATTTAAAAAAAGGTAGCAAGGGGCGAGTGCCTCATTTGCCTAATTTAGTGTTTCCCAAATTTGTTTGTCCGCAAAACAACGCAAGTTTATTAAAGATACCATGCAATTTTTATAGGGCTAAATCATAAAACTAATGTTAATAATTTTCTACCAAAGTAAATTATTATTGAGAAAAAAATAGATCTACCAAAATTTAATTTGGATTTTAAAGAGATAGTTTATTCAAACCAGGGATTTTCAACCTTTTTTAATTCACGGGTCCTTTTTTGCTTAATTTTGATTAAAATATAATTTGGTGGACCCCATACAAAAAAGTGTAAACATTTTTCTACAAACAAAAATTGAAGACTTTTTTATAGTTTTCACTTCTCTGAGGTCTAGCGTACACAAAATTTCTGGCTCAAATTTAGTTAAAGACTAAAAAAGCAGTCATCAAAATATACGAAATTTTCTTTTAAATTAGGATGAAGTTCTTTTGTCCGTCTTTGACAATTAAAGACACAAACTTTTGGCATGGTAGTGGTCAGAGCATTGAAGACCAAAAATTAGGTTGTCTTCACTTTAGTTGGTAAAAGAATTTGGGAAGTAAATGTCAATTGTATTGATTTGGTGACCTTTGTTTTGGTCTTTGATGCAGGGGTTGTTTTATTCACTAAATTGTCTTGTGGATCGCCAATTAGATATTTTTTTCTAGTGAACCCCATGTTTTTGTTTACTTCGGTTGGGAATCCTTAATCCACAGTCTAAACCGACTGGAAAAATTTAATTAATATTTTTTAATTCGTTAATACAAATAGTTTACGCATAACTTTCTTTGATAATTTTGTTATTTGTTCAATTTAGTTTTTCCAAAATATAGTTGTAAAAACTTTTTCAAATTCAGCCGTTAGTTAAACATCAAATTCCGGGAATATTTTTAACAAAATTGTTTACTGATTGCTGTTGACTTAATGGAATTTTTACCAGATAATTAATTTTGCTTAGTAAATTTAACAGGGTGACTTAATGGTAGGAGCCTTGTTTTAATGAAAATAGTAATCGATAACAGTCTTGTCTTGTTATTATGGCCTTGAAAAAAAGACTTTAAATTACTTTCTTCTGCTAGAGCACCTATAGAAAGAGTTGATAAATTACGTTCATATCATTGTGGACCAGATTCATTTTAAGAATTTAGTAGCAACAATGTTTATGGTGCAGTCTTGCCTCCTTATTTAGAATGGCTACTTGTATGAAAACTGCTGATTGTTTCTAAACTGAGTGCAAATAAAAATTTAAATCAACATAATCTTAAAAGTTAGTCATTTCGACTGCTAGTTTTCATCGATTTTGAATCACTTATTTTATCAACCCTGCATTTCATTATAATTATATATAATCCTGCTTACAATACTCCAATTACTGTATTTGTTCTTTTTTTTGTATTGTATTTTTTTTTCAGACACTTTTCGTGGAGCATTTTGACTCAAAAACTTACTATTTTTCGATATTTAGTTTAGACCAGTGGTTCAGTCTTGTGATTTACTCTAAATTAGTGGTTTCCAACGTGGGGCGTACGGCCCGTAGAGGGCTAATTGGTTTTTAAGTGTTTTACTAATCAAAACCTTTCTTTTTGTGATCTATTAGCCGTCGCATTCAAATAAATATAAATGAAGCAATCACACATTTAATTTATTCATCATTCTGTCTTCGGTTTACCAATTACACTTGACTGCCGCACAGATTTAATGTCAAGATCTTTTTTCTTTTGGTCTTTACTAGATTTTTTGGACATAAATAGAGCAATATTACACAGATTTATAGAGCAAATAATTGTTTCTGCTTTCTATTCAACTACAAAATCAGATGAAGACAAAAGTAAAAAAAGTCTTTATATTAAGTCTGGGTGACATTGCTTCATTTATATATAAAAAATTTAGTGAAGACCGAAAAAAAGGTCGTCATTAGGTCATAATCCGGTTTCAATCTGATAATCAAAACTACAAAAACCAATTTGGTAATCAAAACTAGAAAAGTATATGGTGTATTAAATCATCACTTGGAAGTGGTCCATCTAGATTTTAGAAGTGATTAAGTGGGGCATGGACAAAAGAAAGTTGGGAAACAGTGGTTTAGACCTTATGTTTAAAGAAAAACACTGAGACAGGATAATTTTTTTGAGACGAATACCGCAACAGTTTTGGTGAGTTCGCTATTAAAGTTAAAAGAATTTCATTTTTTAAAGTCTGTTTTCTCTTAAAGCAAGTAAAACGAGGCTAAATTGACTTTGTTGGTTACATGATTTGACGGCGTTATGCGATAAGCGATTGTTAATATGCCAAATTCACAAACTTTATTGTCCAATTCGGATTGTGTTGTATTTCCGTAAATAAGTTTCTCAGCAATTTTATTCTAAGCATAAGGTTATTACTACTCAAATCTAAACCTAATTTAACTTAAAATAAGTTCTCTTGGGTATGAGTGTAAACTGCATCCGGTTGTAAGCTTATCAACTGATAAGTCGGGATGAATGAGGATTCAATTACAACTTCCTCCAGGTCACCCTTGGGCAAGGTGTAGTACCTGAAAGCCTCCCTGTGCTAGGGTTACATGCCAGAAAATAATATTATAATAACAAAAAAGGCTGTCTTAATTTTTTTTTGTTTTCATGCATTTTTTTTATCGTCTTGTTTTGTTTTAGGCATTTTTTTTTTTTTTATTTAAATTTTTTATACTTGTACATATATTTTTTCTCTAGGTGATGCAACCATGTAAGCCGTTACCTTGCTATTGCAGTTTATTGAGTTTTTGCATGTTACAACGTTGTTTCGTTTTGTTGCATGTCCCTTTTTCCGTAGTGTAATTACGTTGATGTAAATATTTTGTTCGACAAGTGGCGGAAATAAAAAACGACTAAACTGAACTGAACTTGATATTCCAAAACCTTTAACTTAAAAGAATTTTAATCATTTCTCTATCACATTTAATCTTTTAGATATAGAACTTATTGTCTATGACGTCATAATACAAATCAAGATCCAATACAAACATTTTAATTTCTTTCTAACCAACTTTTACAAACTCATGAAGGAATGCTTTTCAAAGCAAGGGCTGCATTCCAGAAAAACCTGCTTTCCAAGAACCACATAGTTATCTTAGAAATATAATTAAAATAATCAATACTTGCAGTGGCCAAAATAAAGGATTTTTAAGAAATCAAGCAAATATTTTTTCATTAATTACGTAACATTTAAATGAAAAATCTTTACATGAAAAACGTATAATTGAAAAAAAGTAATTTAGTAATTGTTTAGTAACAGAATAATATAATCAATAATTTCTAGAGTAATCATTCTTAATCTTTCCAAGCATTTCAACCTCTTTAATATTTGCCAAATTTTTTGTTGTATCAACAACAGGATAGATTTAATGGGACTTAGAAGGGGCTCGGATGTAAAAGATGATTAATAAGAAGGTGATGTCTCGCGACGTGTCGCGAGATACGTGTTTCGAAGTCTCAGTGTTGTAACCACAAAGTCTCGTCTCGGACTGGACTGGACCTTTTCGTCTCGAGTGCAGGTTGAGACATTGAAGCAGTGTAGACGAAGAGCCTTGGCGTTGTAACTATTGGATGACTTTTAAGTAGAAATACGCTATTTTTGCTGTACTTGGGGGATTAGAGGACTTAACGTCAAGGATTTTTTAAAAAACTCGCAATTAATAACAGTTGAATCGAGTCATAGCAATCTTTATTACAAGACTGAACACCGCATAAAGTATTTTAAGAAATCAATGGGTTATTTTTATGTAAACACATGCATTTCACATTTACAAACAAAATTTTTAATTTTGATTCGTAACTATCACAATACTTTTCCTAGTTGTAATTGCTTTATGACATCATAATAAGCTACATGTCTTCACATTATAATTGATGCAATTGATACATTCTCGAGTTAAAACCTACTTGCATATTCTGTTGTGCTTTTGAAAAAGACGTTTTACGGCACATTTTTCTGCTGGATGTTCTTAGCAAATTTTAGTCATATTTCAAAATAAAAAAAGATAAAAAACCAAAATGAATAATTGCAACTGGGCAGCACTATCTTGGTATCTCAGAAAGCAGGTTGCGTTAATCGCTTCATATAGCGCCTCCAATGTTTTCCTAAGAATCAAGTAGAAAAATATAAGGTTGAAAAAATGAAAAAATGAAATAATAATCGCAGTTTTACTTCAAAGTTGGATCAACTTATGTGATTATAAACTATTCCATTTAAATAAGATCCCCTAATAAACCGACAAAATGAAACAGACGGTAGGGTTGTGGTTTCATAGTTTTATGGTTTTATGGTGTTAAATTTGAAAGTGTGTTGTCGGTAGCGTGGTCAAGTGGTTACAGAGTGCCGTGATTGATGGCAAACCTGATCGACACACCCACGCTTCAAAACTTTTAAGGCTTATGACTTTTAAATTCATTTAAATTAAATAGCATAATCTATTTTCCTGCTGTAGGTCTCTTTGTTTTGCATTATATTCTTTGTTTTTTCATACGACTTCTTTTCAAACTGGACCAAATGCTTACCTAACCGGATAACTTTATTTCTTTATTATCGGTTTAACCAAATATAAACAATTGACAGTGTGGATGAACAAAAACTTTTAAAGCATTAAATTAAAAAAACATTACCAGTTCTTTTGATGTCGAAAGGAACAATAAAAATAAAGTTGTTTTGTAATTAAATATCTCAAAGATGGTCTGTCCAGTTCACAGTAAAAAAAACTTATCGGGTTAAACTTGCCAAAACTGCGAAAATAAGAAATTAAATAAGTTTAGACTCTTAGCTTTTTATCACTTCAAATTTAAAAAAATACTGATTAATTGATTGTGATTCTTCATAAAATTGCTAAAATAATTACAATCACAGGAAGTTACAAAAATATCAAAAAATGTTCAGTCTTGAATCCGATTTCGAAAACTCAACACCAAGACCGCATCACTCCGAGACCACAACCAATAACGAGACCACAAAAATTTGGTCTCGAGACCTTCAACATTGATGCTGCCTGGCCCTGCCCAAATTCAATTACTTTTTTTGTTTCTTTTTAAGTGCCTTATTATACTATACCAGAGTTTCCCAAACTTTTAGTTCATCGGTACCCTTTGGACACTGTAGCAGGTTTGCATGTACTCCAAAAATTTTGTGACGTTTCTCTAAAAAAAGGCTTTCAGTTAGAATCAGCCACTAATTTTCCCACAATTCATGCCCAGAATCAAGGTGATCTCTGAAAAAAAAAGGTCTTAACTTTAAATCAGATACAAATTTTTCCAATTTATGCCGAAAACCAAGGTTATCTCTAAAAAAAAGAAAAGTCTTCCCTTTTAAGCAGCCACAAATTTTTCCCATTCAAACCCAAAATCACGGTGATCTGAAAAAAAAGTCTTCTCTCTTAATTGTCCTGTTTGACATAATTACAATCAACGGGATTTGAAAATTCTAGACATTTGAGTCTATTATTTCTTCCGGACACGGAATTTAACTTAAATAAGGACATTCTCTCACATAATAATGTACCCCTTGAGAAGCCTAAATGTACCCCTAGGGTACATGTATCCCAGTTTGAAAACCCCTGTTCTATACTAAAACAATCTTTTCTCTCTCTCTCTCTCACAAATAGAGTAAGTTTAATATATACATAAAAGCAAGGCCTACAAAGCTTATTCTACTACTTTATCAGCGAAACCTAACTTAAATAAATTTTAGTCTACCAGTGCAAAATTTATAGATTTATAAAGAAAAGTAGTTTTTACGCTTATAAAATGAAGTTACCTGATGAATCACTTATAACTTTATTTTAACTTAACTTTTAAGCAAAAAATAATGAAAATAAATGAAATTTATTTTGCGTTTATGTGGTACCCAAAAACACAATAGTTAAAAAACTAAAAAACTATTCGTAGAAATAGCAGCCTGTAAAAAAACAAAGCATTGGTGTTATTCCTGTAAATTTGTGGCTGATTTCTTAAACTTGTCTCTTTTTCAAGAAATTTTTCAAGGATTTTATCCTTAACATAACAATATTACTATTGGAGTCAAAAATAAATTTTACTTGAAAAAGTTTTAAAACTTGATGTTTAGAAACATCTAGCTCCAAGTTATCAAATAACTTTAAAGATTTTTTTAAGCAAAGTTAATCATTTTTAATATAAAACATATTGTTTATGACGTCATATATTCAAATCAAGATTCAAGACAAGGATTTTAATTTCTTTTTAAGCTTCATAGTAACAATAAGTTAACTGCTGCAGTTAAACTTTATAAATCCATATACGATCTTTAAATTAAAATATACACAATCTATCTTGTTAATGTAGGTCTAGTTCTTTTGCATTATTTAGTTTTTAATTTAACTGTTTTAAATAAATAAAATCTTAATTGCTTATTTAACGGAAGCAGTTACAGAGGATTTACAATTTTGCACATTTTTTCGTGTTGGCTGACGTCAGAGCGAAACTTTAATTTTTTATTTATTATTATTTTATTTGGTTGCTGGCCCAAGCTGGCTGGTGCAGATGGGCCAAAATAATTTTGAAGAAAAATGAATGTACCATACTGTGCAAATTTTTAATCTTGAGTTTGCATTAATAGTTATTTTCTATAAAGAATTGATTTTTTATATTTTCATACTTTTGTCGTTGTCGTTGTCATCGTTTTAAGGGACATTCACTTCGGTCAGACACAAACAAGACTGGAGCCGATGGCTTATCCTTTTACTACGCCAGGGTGTTGTATTGTACTAAAACTTTTAAAAGATATGCAAAAATGAAGAGTAATGAGCCGGGTAGAATCGGCATATACAAAAATACCGACTAGTACAGACAGGTTCAAACGCAAAATATTGACCTCTTCAGATGTCCAGTTCATGCACAGATGGACCAGATCACACGACAAAATGAAACAGACTTGACAAAGCAGTAAAATTATGAGATTAAAGAAGTTCGGACTCAGCTTTCTTTGTAACTAAAAATTAAAACAAAGCTGGTCAATAGAGTTTAATTTTAAATCAATTTTAAAAAATTCACTATCACATCAACTAAAAAAATTTTAAAAATTCCAGTTTCGAGACCAATTTTTAAACTGTCGGACCAAGATTACATGACCTCGAGACCACCATCACAATTTTAAGATCAAGGCCACAAATAATGAAAACTAAAACTGATCTCTAAAGTTTTTCATCACTCATATATATGGTTCAATGAAGAGTTGATGGTCTGCTATTTCAAAGAGATAGCAGTGCAAGTAAAATCATCTCTTTTATAATGATGCTTCCTAATCTTTGCAGAAGATTAATTAATTTATTTATAAATTCGAAACAAAACTTTGATCAGAAATTAAATATTAAGGCAAACCTGATTGATCAAAAAGCATTTATTCAAGCATTGACAAATCTTGGCATAATTGCAAATCACATAAAGTTAACCACAACAACTTTACTGAACAAAACAAAACTTTGTATCGACTGTACACAGATGATCTTCCCAAGTTTGTTTTCGCTCTGTTCCATAATTCAATCGAGACTCTCAAGTTTCTACGTCTAGCCGCTGTGTAAGAAAGTCTGACTATTATTTAGTTCCAGAATTTAAACAAGCGAGTTTTTATTGGATAATGCGGTATCATTTTTTTAAAGTAAAATCATTAGAATTCTAAACGACCGGCAGTTTTTGAGTAAGATTGTGCGCTAATTATCTAAGCAATAAAGCGCCACAAATTGAATTTTACGACCGACCAACACAAATGAAAGAAGAAATTAACAATTGGAAACTAAAGGTTTAAAAACTTGCCAGCAAAGAATGAAACACAAAATGTAGCAAAGAAATAAAACTTTATATGACAATTTATAAAATCAACACCTTTGAAGCAGTAAGAACGATTTGTAAAACATGAGTTTGCTGCAACGTTTATTTGATCAATGAAAATAACGTTTTTTAAAGAGGTCGTCAACTAATTCTGAAAAAATTAAAAAATAAATCCTTCTTAATGGAAAGCCTCAAAATTCCGTGACTACTTTTTTGTTTAGATCTCGCTTATTAGAAATAATTTAATTTTAACTTTAAAGATACATTGATTTTTTCATTTAATTTCATCTCTATATTTACCTTTTAAGTCGTAGGAAAGCGACGGAGGCGCTATACATAGGGCAAGCAATTATCCCAACCTGCTTCCGGAGATACCAAGATATTGCTGTCTGGTTAAAATTTTTTATTTTGTTTTTTAGTCTTGTAAAGATATGACTGAAATTTAGAACTGGTTGGTTGGATCGCTAAGCAGGGAAAGTTGCCGTAAAGTGTCTTTCCTTAGGACACAACAGAATGACAGGAGTAGGTTTCGAACCGCAACCGCGTCGATCACAATCATAGCGCTCTTAACCAGGGTTGTGGAGTCGGAGTTGCCAGAGTTGCATTTAAGGAGAAATCGGAGTCCAAGTTGTTTTTAAAATTTATCCGAGTTGGAGTCGGTTTTTAAGATTAGGCGGAGTCGGAGTCGTTTTTATTTTTGGAGGTTCTGTTTACGCTAAATTAGGCTTTTAAAGTTTTTGGATTCGGAGTTGGAGTCGGAAAAAATTCTTCAGATTCCACAAGCTTGCCCTTGACCACTTGACCACGCTTCAGACAATGCGGACAATTAAAATAACAATGAAGTAGACCCTACTACAAAAGATAAAATAACTTACGAGATAAACTAAACTACGTTATTCAACATTATTTTTCATTATTGTCATAAACGTATTTCATCGCTACCAGTAATTTTAATACAAAGTTCATTCTCGAAACCAGTGATACACAACCTTTCTGTTGTTGCCGGTCACTTTGCAAAATTAGTTTTGACTAAAGCCTTAATAACCAGGTGAAGACACAAAATACCTGCGAACAAAATATGAACGTGGCTTACTGGCTTTTGGTCGCAAGGAAATATTTTTTTTATCTCCAAGAATCTTATTCGGTTAAAATTAGTTGAATGGGTGACTGAGTACAGCTACATAAAATATTATTTAGACTTACCAGTTGTCCACTCTGGCTCTAAATGAAGCAAGCGTTGATTTCACTGAAGGTTGAAAAATATTCTTTTTTGGCATGTTGATCTTAAAAATGTGGAAACGTTTTTAGACGTCTGTGACATCATAGTATGTTATTTAAGTTCAGAGTTTTTTTAGTTTCTTTATGTTTCTTCTTGGAAATATTTGGATTTTTAGGGTCACAATTTTCCTCTTTTAAAATGAGAAGAATACTATTAAATAAATCAGTAAGACCAATTCAATTTATTTTAAAATTATTATGTTAACGAATTTAGAGACCAAAAGCAAACATAGCTTAAAAAATATATTTTTAAATAACTTTCTTAAGATAGATAATATTATAAATTGTATCAATAAATATAGAAATGAGTTCTAAATACAGTTTAACAATTAAATCTTTCATTATACTTCAAAATTTCTTAATTCATTATGGTTCTTATAAATTTATCAGCAATAGATTGGTAAAATGCATTCCCACAAAATACATGTGCGACGGAGTTAAAGATTGCGAAAATGGTTCGGATGAAATAGAATGTTCTTGTTCCAAGGATGAATTTCAATGCAGTCTTCGCATTGAAGGTGGAAATGTTTATGACAATCTTTATCAATGTATTTCAATTAATTCTACAAATAATGAAAAATGGGATTGCCTGAGTAGGAAAGATGCAAACACGTAAGACTTGTGTTTTTTCGTTTGCAAAAAATTGTTTAACAACAAACAAATTAGATCGTTGAAATCAAGTAAAAAAAATACTTTCAAATGAATTTGATTATGTACTTGAAGCTCAAACGTTTGTTAAGAAATAAAATTTTTGAAATCATTTCAACCTTGTATTTCTGATTTTCAGTTCCAACTTGTGCTTTTTCGGAGAAGTTTTATATTGCTTTTCGTGTTGCAATTTAAGCTTTAAAGAGAACTTAGTTTTGGGAAAATATTAAAAGTAATTGTCAAATCAGTTGAAACAATGTAGAAATCAACACATATTTCCATAATTTTATACAAAAAGCAGAGCCATTAGTTCTATAAAAACTTTTTTTTTAAAACTTAAAAAATGAAAGCCAATTTAATTTAACCTTTATCAGGCCGCATAGTTTTACACTGTTAACAGGCCGCATGGGTACAATTGCATCTTCAAAAGTTTTGTTTACATAAAATTTTTAGCTTATTTGCTTTTTCTGTAAATTTCTCCCGACAGTCAGTCAGTTTTTATCGATAATGAGATGCAATCAAGTAATGCACAAAGTAAACAGTGACATCACAAAAAATCTAACGACATGTAGATTATTATCAGGCGTTAAGTTTAGAAAAGCCTTTGTTGATGCTATTACTTGGTTCAGTAACTTTGTACTCAGTTCAGATAGTAGTCTATCAGTGAAGATTTTTAGCTTCAGTGTCGTCGACAGAGTTTGAAATGAGGCAATAATACAATTGCGTATTAGCCATGGGCAATACAATTGTTTTTTTTCCAGTCCACACCAGATCTTCGTTCATTTTTATTTGACAATCCATTGAATTTTTTTCCTTCATTCAGACATTTATCTCCTGAAAAGTGTGCCCGATGAAAAGCTTAGAAATGATCTTTTCCATCTTTTCCTGGTTATAAATAGTTTACACTTTATCGCAACGCTTTTTTTATTGTGATATTCAAATAATTCGACTTCACATAAAAGTGAAAAACAATAAAATCTTCTTTTCGGATTGAATGTGTTGTGCTGGTTCAGCATGCGGTCTATCATCTTTGAAAAAGTTTGTTGACTAACTTTTAGTTAAGAATGCGGTCTAACTTTTAAAAGATCTGGTTAGGGTTAGGGTTAGATTTTGTGTTAGGCAGTGGCGTGCGGTCACGGCATGCAAGTCATGTGTTGCATGACCAAATTTTAGGAATTGCATAACGAACTTTCACGCGATGAGATAGATATCGTTGAATTTGGTGAGAAATATTACTTGTTTCGGATAAAATCTGAGGCCGATGCGAGACAAATACCTATTTTTTGGTGTTATTTTAGAGAATATTGTGAATTAAGGACAAAAAGTAAGAAATCGGAGACTGGTTAGAAGTGATAAGCTTTTTTTTTAAGAGACCACTGCATTTCTGAGACAAAAAGTGCATTACCCGGAATGATTTCAGGCAATGACCTTTTTTTTTTTTAGAGATCACCTTGAATCTAGAACGAAAATTAGTCTTGAATATACAGAATTTTATGACCTGGTTTTGGCATGCCATTGCATGATTAGTCTCAGAGGTCACATATATATAACGACATATATTTGTTTATGGTCCCTGTAACGGTAAACGGCGCTGAAGTTGGCCGATTGCCGCAAAATGAGTTATCGATTAAAGCATTTCTGGCTTCGATAAAAGGAAAAGTCAAAAGTAACCAAGAATATTGAATATAAATGAAAATTAATAGTGAAGCGATAAGAAGCGGTAATCTGTGAATAAATAAAACGAACTAAAAATCAAACATAAAGAGAAAACACACAGTTGCCTTACCCATGGACTTCTAAATAGTTGTATCTGGACTGGAAACGAACTTTTCGCAGCAACCAACATGAGGCCCACGATAAAGACAATCTCGTTTATAAAACAAAATCTAGTACAGCATATTTCATAATTTTGAGATAAAAATTGTTGACCGCTACTTGCTTTTTTAAATATTTTTTAAAATTATTAAATGCGATTTCTTAAATGTTATTTAAAAAAGCTGAGTTTGAATCTTTAAGCGGTCAAATATGCTAACTACATATATTAATTAAATTTTCTACTCTCAATCTCAAAATTTACTTTCCGGTGACACAACAAAGTAAAATACTGTAGAATTTTATTAAATGAACAGAGTTTGAAGCTTTAGTTGGTTCAGTCGAACAAAGTTACACGCTAATATGCATTTAACTACAGTGACTGAGTGACGCAGCTCACTTTATCAAAATATTTCACAGACTACTAACTTAAAAATCCATACTAAATAAACATTATTGAAAATAATTTAAATGTCAATAAATCTTTTGATACAATAGACACGTAATTTTGTTAAAGCATTGTTTTTGAGTTTTAGCTTTCAAATTTTTGACCGGATAAATAATGACCATGTCTTGGTATCCGTTTGAAAGTGACTAGACCAGTGATGGCGAAACTATGACACGCGTGTCATTAGTGACATGCGAAAAGATTTTGTCTGACAAGCCCCTGTACGCCCCATCATGGTGGTACGCCCTTGAAAAATTTTGGTATGCCCTAGCGCGTACCAGGGCGTACGATACACCCGGTTGACAAGCACTGCTCTAGAGTACAATCATGATCGTTCTTTTATAGATTTTTTTCAAATATAAAATTTACAATAATGAATATTTTACACTTTTTGAATTTGTTAACCATGTTTTGTGCCTGTCTTTTTAAGCAACTTTTTCTGTTCTAATTTGAAGGAATTTTCACGGCTTGTGTAATGACGTAAGAATATAGAGCAAGGTTCTTTTTAACATGCTTAAAAAATAAAGTAAACATTTGTTTATAAAAATGCAACTTTGCATTAAAATTTTGCGAGCTCGATCTCGGTCTCGGTCTTGGTCTCGATTGGTTTTGCTCGTGGTCTCAAACCATAGGTCATGAAATTTGCCGGTCTTGGTCTCGAAAAAATTCTTTGAGAAACGTAAAAAAATATTTTTGACATTCTTTGATCTTATCATGTGCATCGTCTTCTTTGAAACATAATGAATGATAATCATCCTCGTCGTCCTCCTTAAAATCTCTTTGAACAAAAATAAATATAATTTTTAAACAAGCTGCTTAAAGATGAGAAACACCAGACTCGAATTTTACTCTTATTAGAGCTCGTCAGTGATGCTTATTTCACCGCGAATCGAACCTGTGCCTGCAATTTTCCACGCAGGTTACTATACCACTAGATTACAGACGACAGATGGACTCAAAGCAGCTATTATAACTTATTCCCGGATTTACTGAACAAGGAATACATAGAATCCACTATGTTGTAATTCCAAGGCCGTACCTCATGACCGGGACTTACGTCTACTTGTCGTCCGGGACCTGTGGTCTAGTGGTATAGTAACCTGCGTGGTAGATTACAGGTTCTAGGTTCGATTCGCGGTGAGATAAGCATCACTGACAAGCTCTAATAAGAGCGAAACTCGAGTCTGGTGTTTCTTATCTTTATGCAGCTTGTTTGAAAATTAATTCCAAATTCCTCATAATTCTTCAAATATAAATATAATTGTACGCAGGGAGCAAATAAGATTTTATTACATAAATTCATGACATCTCACCAATAAAAATCAGTTCTTAAGAAATAACGATTTAAAGTAAATTAATGTAAATTAAAACTTATTTATAATTAAAAAAGTATTTTCCCATGTGTAGTTGCATCGCGTGCTGTGAACCTAATAATTAAATAAAATTTGTATAAATTTTATCTTGTCTTTTTTCTCTCCGGACGTGTTTGCGTCTCGAAACGAGAGAGAGAAAATGCTGCGTTAGCAATCTCTAGTTAGTATATTATTATTACTTTTTTTTTACTTATTTTATCTTCATATTTATCCCTGAACGTTCCCTCTAAAAGCTTGCTTTGTGTGCGCGGAATTAAAGGCCGTGTGAGCAGTGGTAGATATTCAAATTTAGTGACCCGAGGCAAGGATTTTCAGAAACTGATGTTCAGTAAAAAAAAAGAGTTTTGATCTGGTTTTCAGTTTTCTCTACCAAAATCAAGGTGTTCACTAAAAAAAAGGTCTTAACCTCGATAATAGCAGGAAATCTCGAAAAATCGGGACAAAAATTGGAAAATAAAGAAATCGATTCTAGGTGAAGACCTTTTTTTTTTTAGAGAACACCTTGATTTCGTGAACAAAATAGGGAAATCGGAGATGAAATCGAAGTTAAGACCCTTTTTTTGGCAATCACCATGATTTTTGTAGTAAAAACTGAAAGATAAGATGAAAGCTATTTGAATATCCACCAGTGTATGGAGCTTGCTTCTACTTGAAAGTACGTATTTAGTTTGTCTTGCCAATATTTATGCAGTTCGCGGCAAAACGAAAGTACTGCGCGGGGGTTCTAGGCTAGCTGCGCGTCTGCGCAAAAAAGCTCCTGAAACTGAACTGTCCTTATTTACTCAATTAACTTATCTTTAACGACGACCATTTAAACTACCGAAGACTAGCTTTTACTGTTTCTTGAAAAGAATTGCAAACTCAAAAATGTTGCTGGAGAACGTGATGGTGTACTCGTCGTAGGCATCCAGTAACTATGCGCAAGGCGTCATTCAAGACACTGTCAATGAGGCGAGTGTGAGCACTGCGACACCAGACTGGCGCGCAGTACTCAGCTGTTGAGTAGACTAGAGATAAGGTGGCTATGTGTAGTGTTTTAGCACCAGCACCCCATCCCGAGCCCACGAGTCGCCTCAGCAGTGTGACGCGCGATGATAGTTTTTTGCGCAATGCCACTAAATGGTGACGAAACGTGAGGGATCTATCCAGTTTTACCCCAAGGTAAGTAGGGGTTGGACAGAACGGTAAAAGTCTACTATTGTTGTAGACCTTTAGCTCACGTTTGGCTTCTCGGTTATTTAAGTGAAAGGCTGTCTTCACCGTCTTAGTGTGACTGAGCTACAACCTCCAAGTCTGGAGATACGCTGACAGTGTGGACATGTCTTGGCTTAAGGTCCCCTCCAAGTCCTTACAGTTTCCAGAAGAGTGCAACAATACTAAATCATCAGCATAAGCAAACTTTCTGGAAATCATGGAAGGAAGATCGTACGTATAGATGTTAAATAGGAGGGAAGCCAAGACCGATCCCTGAGGAACGCCGTTTTTAAGACGGCGTAGCCTACTTTGCTTGCTGTCACCGGTGGTAAGAGTGAAACTTCGATTTCGGACAAGCTCCATGATCATTTTGACCATGTGCTTATCCGGAAGCAGTCTCAGCAGCTTGCAGGTAAGGCCACGGTGCCAGACAGTGTCATAAGCAGCTGTCAGATCGATAAATACGGCACCAGCCTTCTTTTTAGCCTCAAAAAAATCCTCGATGTTCTGGGTTAGCAGAACAACTTGATCTACGGTTGACTTCCCGCGTCGGAACCCAGCCTGCTCTTTAGGGAGCAGCGGATCGATTAATGGTTCAACGCAGGCGTAGATAAACTTCTCGAGGATCTTGTAGGGGACACAGAGCAGAGATATCGGTCGATAACTCTTTGGATCCCCCACGGGCTTTCCTGGTTTTGGGATCGCGACCACAAGCGCTCTTCTCCAGATCTTGGGAATTTTGAGTCGGCGCAAACAGGAAGAAATGAAGTCATGTAACCAGGACTTCAAAGCAGCTCCAGCATGGAGTATAAGCTCGGGGTAGATGGAATCAGGTCCCGGAGCTTTACCTGGTTTTAAGTGCTGAAGGGCAGCAGCAAATTCTCTCTGTGAAAAATTGTCTGAGATATTTACTGCGTCTGGTGTTGTGGCCCTCCAAAGATCAGACACTTCTTGAAAGACAAGTCGCGATGACTTGCGATCAACAGCCTCGTATTTCCCATTTTTAACCAGCTGAGATGCAATAACATCGGCTGAAGCAGGACAGTGACGAGGAGAGTGTCGTGACCTACCAGTAAAGTTGTTCAAAATACTCCACGCTTTTCGACTAGAGTGTGAGAAATCAATGCTCCGAACTGCTTCGGACCATCAATCCCTCCGCTTTCTGTCAAGCTTGGCAAGCAGAGCTGTAGCAGCCAAACTTGAGTCGTCTCCCTGAGGAGACTGCAGAAAGGTTTTATAGAGGGATTCACACTCTGCATCCCAACACGAAATATAGTTATTTCGATACCCGCGTGGGATAGTCTTTTTGGCTGCTTTCTTAATGATGTTACAGAATTCCTGGTAAGCCGCATCCACATCAAGTGAATCAGGCGGCAACAAAGTCTTTGCGAATTTATTCGTCAAAGCAATGTAGTGACTCCAATTGGCCTTGCGGAAGTTCCATCGCTTAACAGGCATGCTTGGCACTGCCATAGCAAACCTTGGTGGTGTAATAAGCGAGGGTCGATATTGTGACCTAAGAAACTTGTCAAGGACACGTCTATCCGGTAAGCGACTGTTTGGACCTACGCTAGCGAAAGCTAGGTCTGGATTGGTGCCGGTGTTCCAGCGGCCGAAATAAAAACTGGCAGCGTCCTTGGCATTATATAGCAGGGCAAGACAATTAATACTTGCCCATCCAGCCAAGTACTCACCGTCCGGACTGTTGTCATCATAACCCCAGTCAGCATGACTACAGTTAAAATCGCCAGCGTACAGACAGGGGTGAGGAAACACTGGGAGATCCAGGGTTCGCAATCGCGTTGGCGGTGGTTTGTAGACGTTGACTATTTTATAACCATCAACGTCCACACACAACCACTCGATCTCCGATGTCGGTGGAGATTGGTCCAAAAGCGTGTATCTCAGTCGCTCGTGGACAAACGTGGCAAGGCCATGCTTCCTGCTTAAAGAAGACCCAGCTAGTTGGTAGTGTGGTAGCACCAACTTCTCTGCATCAGTGCAGTAAGTCTCCTGCAGTAGGATGACGAGTGCCTCAGACTGCATAGCGAGGTGATGAAGAACATTCATCTTGCTTGCAGTGAGGCCTTCGATGTTCAACTGAAGAATAGTGGGTCTTCGGAACTTGTTGGCAATGTGCCCTGAAAGGGGCAGTTTTATCCTGACATTGCCCCGTCCTGAAAAGGACGTTTGCCAATTAGCAGACCCACACTGAACATCGGAATGGGTGGATACTCTTCCGTTTTGGTAGGTTCGGTTTCGGTCTGTCATTTTAAAATCAATGAGCAGACTTACTCACAACCCAGGCTACGTGAAAGCACCTACCATCTGGGCCAATGGTGTACTAAAATGTCTATAATTTTTATGAGCAAGTTTTGAAATTATTATTTTTATCTGACTGTAAGATTGTTTCTATTGAAAGTGTTAAACATGTTTAAAAAAAGTATGCTCTCTTCCTAAATTGTATGTTAAATTTGATGCTGACAGCATAAAATTACAAAGAAAAATTTTTAAACTTTTTTATGGCTATTTTAGTTCATAGTTTCTTTAACTTTGCGTAAATTGTACTGTTATTAATTTTAGATTAGGGGGAAGGATGAATGTTGTTGAATTAAAAAACTTTTTAATTTTGTGATCGCATTTTCATGACATCTAGGATCATAAACAGTGGTGGTTTTTTTCACCCCGGCATGGGGTGACAAAAACCAATCAATGTTTTCACTATTTTTGGTATTTGTAAACCTCGCTATAGACAAAAGCTTTATGAAAATTTTTTGCCTTGATCTAAGTTAAGCTCAAATGATTTTAAGTTCTTCTTATGCTTTTTGCAGGGTATCAGGCAGGGTTGTGGAGTCGGTAAAATAATTTCCGACTCCAAATAAACGAAGCTTTTCGACTCCGTCTCCAACTCCAAGTGATAAAAATTTTTAGACTCCGACTCCACACCTCGGAAAGTTTCTTCTCCTACTTCATCTTTAGAAGACATCTGAAAATATTTTTGACACCAAAATTCATAACTTTGAAAAATATCATTTACAATTCACATATTAACTCTAAAAAAAAGCGTGGCATCTATGAGATCTTCTTTAACTGGCTTCCGACTCCAGTAACTAAAAACCCTCCGACTCCACCTCACCCTCAAACTACCGACTCTTCGACTCCGATCCACCTCACCCTCAAACTACCGACTCTTCGACTCCGCTCCACAACCCTGGTATAAGGTCGCCCTGCTAGGTATAGCCGAGCATCAGGTTTTGTTTTATACAATCTTGGCACGATCAGAGCGCAAGCAATTCCAGCACCAGCGTGATGAGGCTCGCTAAACTTAAAAAATATTGTGTGGCGTGAGTAGTGGTTGGCATACAGTTGATCTTTAAACTCCTTTTATTAAAAGGGGCACAATTCGAGATGAACAGACAAAATACACTTATTCAAATAGAATGAAACAATAAACAGAATCCTTGCTTGACGACGCTACAATAATCAATCTTAATTTACACAGCAGCTACAGTATATGAGTCTCCAATCTAATAAGTTCTGTTCTGTCGCGACGAAACGGTCTCGCCGTATATGTACTCGTAAAAGATTTTATGAGTATTATTGTGACGTCTACCTGATTTATCAGTCGATCTGCGTTCTGAGAGCTGTGCATTAGGAAAGATTACGCGACTGGTCTTGATGGCGCGATCAGCCAACGATTAGCTGGGAGGGAAACGACAAAAAGGCAGTACAAGCAAAATATAAAGAAATATGAAGTTATCACATGACGGTTGCCATGGCAGTAGACGAACGTTATGCAGCGAACGGGAGGCCGCTGCGAGCCGAGGCTGCAGCGGCCTCCGGTTTTGCTCATACATCCATTTTTGCTCATGCAGTCCGGGGTGACAAAACCCACCCCATAAATTACCCTTAAGGGGGCTCATTCGCAGTATCTAAAAACTACCTCACTTTCGTTATAATTAAAGCTACGAATTAACGCACAATTTAATGTAAAAATTTGAAACAATATTTCAGATACATATCAAAGTTTCCAAGGGTCAAATTTTTTAAAAATTTTTCAAATTTGAGCCGGCTGTTTTTAATCTATTGTAGTCAGATGCAAAAGAATTACCGAAACTCTAATTTTTTACAAAGTAATCTAAAAGAATTACATTCAATTTTAAAATCTAAACAACATAGATTTGAAAATAAAATGAATCTTAATTTTAACTTCGAAAGTCGAGAAAATCATTTTTTGACCAGTGGTATTATTCACTCCCGTTGGTATTTGTCACCCCGTTTATGGTACTAGTTTCAGATTTTTTAACAGTTTTGAAAAAATATTCCGTGCTCATTTTGGGTTCTTGTAATTTTTTCTACAACATAAGTTATTGAACTTTTGGAAAAGCCCAAATAATAGATAGCATTGAAACTCAGTGTCAGATTTCATTGATACATGATTATTCTTATTAGAATAAGTAGTGCCGGCTGAAGTCAATAAAGTGAAAATTTTTTGGAGCTTTGTCACATCATAAAACTTACACATTTATGTTCGTTTGGGTTGTTATTGAGTCTTTTTAATGAGTTCAGTCAGTTCATAAGTCAAAATAAAGTCAAAATTTTTCACAATTCAATTGCATCAAATTTTACTTCCAAAAAACTCATTTCTTGTTAATTTTTGTAAATTTTTAAACAGCTATAAATACTGTGAGTATTTTCTTTTTTAAATTCAAATCAGGCATTCTTTAATTTATCTAATCAATTAGTTGTAATACTTTAGCGTCAATTTTACAAAGCAAATTGAGATTTTTAACTTATTACTGGAATAAAATTATAATTTCTCTAAATCAGGTGTCTCCAAACATTTCGAGCAGGAGGCCATGTATAGATTTTTTTGGACCTCCTTGGGCCAAAGTCAAAAACTTAATTCGTAAAAAACAGTTAATAAATAAATGTAAACAAAATGTTTATTTAAAAAAATCTGTTACAGTACACAGTTGAAATGTAAACCATACACACAGTGATAGATATTGGGTGAGGCTATTGAGGCAGTTACCTCAGGCCTCCTTGAAAATACCGCATATAGTTTCATTTTACTGAGTATGTTTTTTAGAGGTCATTATGAAGTTGGGACTAACATGGCCTACTAATATAAGGCCGTGTCTATTAGAAGGTCATGGGACGAAAAGTGGGAAACACGAGATCGATTCGAAGTGAAGACTTTTTTTTTAAAGATCACTATGATTTTGGGAGAAAAATACAGAAATACGAGATCGATTCAAAGTGAAGACCTTTTTTTTAAAGATCACGATGATTTTGGGAAAAAAAAAGAAAAATACGAGATTAATGACCTTCTTTTTATTTAGAGAACACCAATTTTTGGGAATCCTTGCCTCGGGCCCCTAACTTTGAATATCCGTCACTGCATACACACATATATTTAACCAGTTATTTGTTAATCTTGATTAGTATTAGAAACATGAAACTGGGGCACTTCCGACATAATTCTATTCAACTGTGGTTCAAAGTGACTGTATATGTTTTTTAAAGAGAGCTCCGCGGGCCGTACTTTGAACACCACTGCTCTAAATTAATTTAAATTGCTGGTTTTGCAACAGTTTAACCGTAGTCTATTCATAAAACTTCCATGCTAAGCTAAAATTGTTAAATTAAAATGAAGCTAAAATATAACAGAATAAAATTAAACAAAATTTTTTGATGTCAAAATAGAAGCGGAGAGCTTATCAGTAAGCTAACAAATTATCTAAAAACAGTTTTTACTTCAATTCAATAAATATCGTATTCAACAAATCAGCTATGCACACAAAATTAGGTCTTCGCTTCAAATCGGCAGCGTGTAGTCGCATCGCGTCGGCAGCGTGGTCGAGTGGTTAAAGAGACGCGATTGTGATCAACATGGTCTCGGTTCAAAACGTACTCGCCTCATTCTGTTGTGTCTTTGGGAAAGACACTTCACGGAATTTTCCCCTGCTTGGTGGTCTTAGCAAGCAGTTCTATACTAAAGTCATATTTCTATAAATTTAAAGCGGACAGCAATATCTAGGCATCTCCGGAAGCAGGTCAAGGTAAATGCTTACCCTAAGTATTAGCGCCTCCGTCGCTTTCCTGCAAGTCAGGAGGATAAATATAGAGATAAAATAAATTTTAAAATAATAATAATTGAGAGATTGCTGACGCAGCATTTTTTCCCCCTTGTTTCAAGACGCAAGCGTGTCTGGAGAGAAAAAAGACAAGACAAAAATTTTACAAATTTTATTCAATTATTTGGTTCACAGCAAACGAAGCAAGATAAAAAAATCAAAAAAATCAATAAATAATTTTTAATGAAACTTTTCTAGACACTGAGTAAAAAAGATTTTATTTTTTTCAAAAAGCGTTTTATTTTTGAATCATTTGATCAGTTATAGCTTGGTGACCACTGGTTTATACTTTTCTATATTTTAGTTTCTTTGCGTTAGATTTCGACGAGCCTGACATATTTTCGATCCGAAACGCAAGCGTACTTTGGTAACCACAGTTCCAGAAAATTACTAAACATATATTACTGTTTCAACAGATGTTCAATCTGCTAGAATTTTTCCAACTAACTTGCTTCACGACATTTTTTAACATCATTGTCCTTGTAAGTTAAAGCTGACGAAGCGTTTTGAAGTTCTTTTATAATTTCAAACCATTGCAATGAAATGTCAATTTTATCAGGCTTTAGCACACTTAAGATAGGTATATAATTACTATACTTTTCTGCAAGTTAAAAAACAGTTATCTGATTAATTATAAACGAACTCAAAACCATCATTAACCAGTTAACCTCACTCTAAAGTTAATTATATCAACCTTTACCAAATTTTATTGCAGTATAATACAACCATGATACGTCTACAGACAACTTTACTACCAGTACTAGCTAGGATACTAGTATGACCGTTTTGCCCCAACAGCTAATGTCCGCTTTGCACCATTACGACATGTTTTAATTAAATGCTAATAAAAAAAACAAAGCCTCAACAAATAAAACGTACTGCGATAATAAACCACTATACCTACAGTCGTGGACAAAAGTTTAGGACCACCCCTCGAAATTCTGATTTAGACAACAAATCGGATATTTAATCGTTAATAAACACATGAATTCGGTTTATTATTGAATATCACAAATGACAGGGCGTTTCCACATATACTGTAAATCACATACGTTTGACACAGAATTTTCAGAAAAGTCTGTATTTTGTTGGTCCTTCTTTGGCTTTAATTACAGCTTCCAAACGTTTTGGCATGCTTTCCACCAGACTTTGGCAGTATTTAGCTAATAATTCAAGCATCCAGACAGCTTTGATTGCTTCTTCCAGTTCCTTAGTATTAGTTGGTTGTTTCTCAGACACTTTGTCCTTCAAAGCAGTCCGTAAATTCTCGATAGGGTTCAAATCTGGACTGTTTCCGGGCCATTCAGAATTTGAATTTTCTTCAACGTCAAGAACTGAGTAACAATTTTGGAGCGGTAACATGGTGCACCATCCTGCATAAAAATTTTGCATTTATGGATGGCCATGTGCAGTTTTAACTTGTCCTTCAGCAAATCAACGTATTTTCCGCCATTTATGGTCGTTCTTAGTGGTAGAAGAAACAGTCCGCCCGTTCCGTTTACGGACATTTCAACCCAAATCATGACACTTGGGAGTGTTTCATTGTCTGCGTGGTGTACCGTTCATCAAATTGCTTTCCGGTGGGTCTACGGACGTAGCACTTGCACGTAGCGAACTTCTCTACTGTAGATTCATCAGAAAAAAAACATTTGCTGCCATTGTTGAATTGTCCATTTCGCGTGCTTTTTAGCAAAGCCCAAACGCTTAGCTTTCATGGCCGGTGTTAGCCTGGGTTTCTTTGCAGGTTTACGGGCTTTCAAACCAAGATCGATGACCCGACGCCGAATTACGGTTCTCCGACTAATGTCCACACCTTTTGCAAGCAGTACGGACCGTATCTTGCTTGAGGAACTCATTGGAGACCGAACTGCTGTCCTCCTAATGATGTGGTCATTCCTTGGCGTGCTTTTTCGTGGACGACTAGACCGTTTGGCATCTGAATAAGTTTCTGTTTTCTTAAATTTCACGACTGCATTGTGAACTGCATTCTTGCTCCTCTTTATTTGTTCACTAATTAAACGTTCAGAATATCCTTCTTTGTAAAGAGCCTCGATTTGAGCACGCTGAACATCAGAAAGTGACAATTTTGACTCATTTTTGTGGGTTTTCTAAAACTCGAAAACAAGCAAAAATCACTTACAAGATGGTGCTTACTGCTTGAAAGAGAAGAAAAAAGTGATTACAATCGACTGGCAGATGAATGACGCAATCCGATGCAATAAATTTGATTTCTGTTGCAATCAGCTGGTTTAGGAGCAAAAATATTAATTTCTGCATGGTGGTCCTAAACTTTTGGCCACGACTGTAAATCTTAGAAGCAAAAAAAATTCATAATCTTTTATTTGCAAAACATAGCAAATTCGATCAAAAAAATTTTATAATTTACGACATTTATTTTCTTTGCATTAATTAATAATGTTGCTTGTAGAAATAATTGTCCACTATAATAGAGTTATTAATAAAAACCACGTGGAACGAATTTTCTCATTTGTTTCAAATGTTTTCTTGTCAATACTTTGATAATGTTCTTGAAACATCTTGCGACCCCGTTGAACCCCTTCGCAACCCATTGGGGGATCGGGACCCCCAGTTTGAAGAGCCCTGTTCTAGCCAACTGCCTCCCTTTAAATAGTGGGACAAAAATTTTTTTCTTTTATGATGCAATAATAAGGAAATATGGCTGAAATTTTATGGTTACTAAACTGATTTGAGTAAGTTAATTTTAATTTTTATGATAAAACTAATTTTTATGATAACAAATCAATTTTGTTAGAATTGTTTTTTATTATTTATTGTTATTATTTATTCAGATTTCTAATTTTTATGGTTACTAAACTGATGTGAGTAAGTCAATAATGCCAAAATCATAGGAATTGCTGAATGCTTGTTCTTGCAAACTTAGATCTTTGAAAGTTAGCTCGTTTAAGTTTATTTTTGTTAAATCACGTACCAGGGAGTTTCTTCTTTGAGCAAATTTACTTGGTTTAAAGATTTGTTACTTCTTGCTGCTGCTTTCACTTTTTTTAGAGTTAATCCAAATAATAATTCCTTTTTTAATATTTATTATATAAAATTAAATAGCTACAAAACACGTATCTTACTTTCACTACCGCATCTTACTTTAGAATGAATAAAAAGCAGATGAAGCAAGTAATAAAGTTCACCCCTAATCGACTTGTTCGGTTGAACCCACGGAACACTGATTTCAACTTTACTGCTGACTAGCAAATCTATATTTTGTATCGGATTATGACGTCGGTCATTGGCTTTATGACGTCTATATTGTTTTGTAGAAAATGTGATGATATTAATAAATGCAATGGAATGATAAACTGTCCCTGGCTCAGTCCTCACGATGAAGCAAACTGTTCACAACAATGTTCATTACCAAGAATTGAATTAATAAGAGATTATGATATACCAGTGTTATGGTTCGGACCCATCCCTTGTGCTTGTAACAAGCCACTAGGAAATATGACGTGTGCTAGGGGTCAGGTTTGCTATCACAAGTTTGGTAAGTTGCTTGTTTTGTTTTATTTTTGTAAACGTCACAATGACTAATTTTCGAAAACGTCACAATTGCCGTAAAATAAAACAAAGTTAGTTTTGTTTCGAAAGATTGCTTAATTGTGACGTAACAATTATTTCTCTAAAACAATTCATTCAATCAAATTAAATACAATTAAAGGAATAAAAATTGTTTTAGATTTTCAAGTGAAAGCAATTATTTGTAAAACAAAAGTAAAATAAACTTAATTTCTGTGGTGCAATACATAAAAAAATTGAACAGTTCACTATTAAACACCAAGCTGCTTGTATTCAAGATTATTTTGTAAAATTTTTCAATCTTTTGACTTGTAGACAGCGAAGAAGTAGTCGGTTTTGAATAATAAAATATTTCACGTGTCTGTGAGAATTCTGAAGATAAAATAAAAAAATTATTCTAGTAAGTGTGAATGATTGAAATATAAAACTAAAAACTGTTCAAAAAAAACGTCTTTTTTACAATCTAAACTTAATTTTACAGTAGGAAAACGACAGGAAAAATTTTACTTTTGTAATACAGTATAATAGTTTTTCTAAGTTTTCGTGATGCAAACGCATTTTTGTCTTTTTTTTGCAAGATCAAAACGTTTTTCTATTTTTTCTCTCCCTAATATTTTTTAATTGTGTTTGCATTATAGTTTGACAGCCGATAGTAATAAAAATTGAAATAAATAAAACTGTTTTTTGAAAGGCCTAATAGATCGCTGACCTGAGCACTGGTCAAATGTGGCTTCTGGTCAAATGGTCATTCTTAATGTGGCTTTTAATTCTTTTAATAAATAAAAAAATTTTTACAAACGACAACATCGTTTGTTTCCTTAAAGAAAGTTTGGAAAATTTTTTAACTTTTGTTAACAGTTTAACAAATTTTTTGTTTTTAAAGTAATCACAAATCATTGAATTGACAAGAAATTTTAAACAATAGTCACTATCTTAATAAAAGGTGTTTACATTACCATCAGAGCTGGATTGGCCCATTGGGAATCGGGAAATTTTTTTCGCAGATCGCTTGATTGTCGGCCGATCACGTGATTGCTGCAAGAACATCGAGTCTATTTAAAAGAAACTATTTCTTATTTTGGCTTCTTCCAAGACATGACATCATTGGAATTTTCTTCATGAAATTTAACAAGATATTAAGTTAGATATTAGGCTAAAATAGAAAAAGAATTTAATTAGCAATGAGCAAATTTTTTTTAGCCATATTTTTGCGATACTCAGCAGTACAATTAAATTCATACGATTTTATTTTTGAAAGTTTTTGGCTTTTTACGCCCTTTTCAAGAACACTTTAAAATAAAATTAACAACATGAAGCAAACTGTTCACAACAATGTTCATCATACATTCATCCTTTGTGATTGTTACAAGCCATTATTATTATTTTTTAATTTCATTTTAAGTTTAAGTTTTTTTGAAAAGGATTTATAAAACATAAAATGTCCAAAAATAAATTTTATGAGTTTAGTAGTGCTGCTAAGTATCGCAACAATAATGGTTGAAGAAAAAGAACTATAAAAGTCAGCAGCAAAATTGTTTTAAACTAATTCATTAACTTGTACAATGCATAAAACTTTTCGGTATTAATTATTTTATAAAAGATTTATTTTCGGCAAAACATTTCCCCTTTTTTAAAACTTTTAAAATAAATTTCTAATTAAACATAGATTTTCATCATGAAAATATCAAAATTTATCAAATAAAACTATGGCTCAAGTTACTAATCGTACGCAGCTTAAAATTTTACATTAACCTTTTCTACTTTAAAATGGATAAAAACTGTTTTTAATATTTTCTAGGAGAGTGTACTTAGGTGGTAACTCTTTGCAAAAAAAAAATCCACCACCATCTTTAACACCATAATAGCAGTATTTATCCAAGTCTTTGCAATATTTAACAAATTTAATGCATGAATTTGGTGTTAAGACGTTGCTTTATTATTGAAAAGAGAAGAGAAAATGGTATTAACCATAGCAGGCTATGTAGTCAAACAAATACTTAAAAAGCATTTTTTCGAATTATGTAAAAATTACTAAAGTATCTTGCGAAAAGCTATATTTTTAACGCTTATTGTGAGGTAAATTAATTATTTGTGAACAAGACCTGCAGCTATCGTATGTAAAAAAATTTGCAACGATCGACTGCAAAAACAATTTTTGCAAAAATTAGATGATTGAAATTCGCAAGCCGCCAAAAATATTTTAAAACAACTTTTAAACATTGAAAAATTTTGCATGTGGGGTCGCAAAAATACTTTATACTGTACAATACATTTGAAATTTACATTTACACAGAACAGAACAAAAAGGGGAAAAAAGGCTATATCAAAGTCATAAAACGAGTCACAAACTACAAAAAGCTGAGAACCAATGCCTTATGACTTCCACGAACTGTTAAATTTTATGCGACAAAAATAACATTTTACTTTTAAATATCGCAATCAAACAAAAGAAGGCCCATTCTATTTATTATTTAGTATCATTAAACCAGTTTAAAAAATTAATTTTGTATTTTATCTTTTAGAAATTTGAGATTATAAAAGTTTTATACATTTCTAAGTTTTAAATCTAACTGCTTACATCAATCATATGACACTATAGCCCAATTGTTCTCAACATTTTCGCTCCTGCAGCACCGTTGGGACCTTTTCAAAATTCGCGGAACACTTAGACCAGATTGCAGATCTTGATTTTCTTACCTTAAAAGTAGTTTTCCACTAAAAAAAGGTTGCAGAGCAATGGATTAATTAAGTAAATTCTTGGTTACGCAGAAATTGAAAGTTGCAAGAATGAAGCATTGTATTAGATTTGCCCCAACCAAAACCAAAATCAAATACAAAAACAGTTTGTAAATTTTGATTTAGACAAAAAAGCAAAGATTTAAAAAAAGACACTTTACACAAAGGCAAATTTTAGCGTTTTAGATAAAATTTTTACAAGAAAACTTGGCAAAGACCAAAAATGTTCTTTACTATTACGTTTAAAAGTGAACATTTTCGTTAATGCAAAGTGAAGACAAATAGGAAAAAAACTTTCTTCACTTACGACGGGAGTGTTTAACCTTTTTAAGCCAAGAGCCATTTTGGCTTATCAAAAATATTTGCCGGCTAAGGGTAAAACTCTGTGGCCAAATTTTTTAAAATGAAACATTTTTTTAGCTTCTCAAAATTGTCCAGTGAAATTTTTCTGTACACGCAAATTTTCTTGATTGAGAGTGCCTGTTGCTATAAAAATTTAATTAGTTTTAATTACACTTAAAAACTCGAGTTTGAAAATAAAGAAACACGTTACAAACTACAACGGACAGATATCAAATGTAGGCAAAAGTGGAAGGCATTTTTCCTTAAATTAGCAAACCGCAATTAAAATTAGTGAAGCGCAGCGCAATGTCTTTTTTTAATCATGTTTAGTTTAAAAATTGTATTGACCGCAGCGCAATGGTGTTTAAAAACTATCTAGGAATGATATATTAAGCACAGGCGGGCAGTGCAACATGATTTTCGAATCATATGAAGCGCAATGTTCTTTTCTAAATCATAAGCGCAGTCCAACCCGAGCTCTAAATTTCAGTCATGTCACATATAAAAAAACTTTAAAGAAAAAACTTCAACATAACATTAACGTACAAATTTCAAGTCAACAACAAAAAGAGATTTGTACTAACAAATTTCAATCAAAAATAAGAAAAACACTTTCTTTGAGTTTGCTTTTTATTACACAAACTTTCATAAGCTACTGTTTACATTATCAATCGCATCAAATTTTTATATTGCTACTTCTGAAGAAATAATAGCTTACAAAACTTGTGTTAATAAAAGCAAAGTCAATAAAAGAGCTTTTTTTTTAATTTTAATTGTTTGCAATAATTAAATGGCTTTTGCTTTTTTATTCATTCAAAAACAACCCAAAGACTGCGAAATGATCAACATAACAACAAAAAAAACATTAATTGTTATCAATTATTTGGCAAGGTCACATACCTTTGATTTTCCCGAATAAATAGTAATCGTTCAAAGTTTTCTAACGTTAAGGTCGCTCTCTTTGGTTTCATTACGTCGGATTCAACAGAGAAGACATGTTCTATTGCCGCAGAGCTTGGAATGCCAGTATTGTATTTAAGAAAAGCTTTAACCCAAGGTAGAACACGGGAAAAGATTCCAATTGCATTTGTGTTTTCCATGTTGGCTTTGTGACCATCCAATCTTCTATCGCTTCATTGACCAGAGAAGATATCTGGCCATCCTCCGTCGATGTTGTTCTCAAGTCCAGTAAAACAAGAGAAGCTTATAAAATCCAACTGTCGACACATTTTTTTGACATTCCGTTAGAGCCGTTTTTGAATACGTAAAACGCGATAAAAACCAATGTAACCGAATTTGAAACTCGAATTGAAAACGTGACAAAACTACGACTACACTTTTTACAACAGACCCAACTAAATTTGGCACAATTCTTGCTTAACTTAATCACTACCAACAACAAAACACCAAAAAATTTTTAGAATCACTTTCGACTCAAAGCTGACATTTTTTACAATATATAAGCATCACTATCACTTAAGCAAAACGAACGCTTAGCATTTTGAAAGCACTCAATTCTACCAAATGGGGTAAACAAAAGGAATCAATTGTCTCTACATTCAAAGCTATCACTTGCCCCATTTTGTAATATGCAAACACCATATGGAGCCCTATCATATCAAACACCAACAACACCACTGACACCCCGTGACTAGTACAGAAAAGGACACCATTTGCCCATGCTGATTTCCAGTTATCATTACAATAGTCATGTTAAAAATAGTGCAAAATGCTAACCTACATTATAAATATGGATTACCATTGAAAACGACAGATTTAATCTTTGCAAACTTTGAAAAAGTTTTCGACATCTTTAGTATCCGCTAACGTCCGTTATGGCGTGCCCTTCTGAAATGTTTTTTGAATTTCTTCCAGAAGCTGCAACTTTACTTTGGATAAGAGTTGATTGTGAGGTGAGCAACAACTCCAAGTTTAAACTGCGTGTAAACAGCGCTTGTCACCAACAGCTTTACGTCCCAATCGATCTTTGAACCGTTTTGGCCGATTTTTTTATTTTCCGGATAATCAAAAAGGTATGAAGCAAGTGACTGAGCATATTCTTGCCTGTAAGGTCTTACCTATAAGGTCTGAAGTCTTGCCTGTAAGGAAAGAATGGCTAGGTATTTATTGAAGATGGACTACCTTAGAGTCAGCTAAAGAGTTGAAAAGAGATAGGGTGTCAGAGGGGGACTTGGATATTAAATAAGGCAAGGGGGTTAGAATGAGTAGTCAGGACAGATTGAGAGTCATAGAGAAGGATCTCCATGATCCTTTTTTGAGACTTGTTCAATTTGTGTTTTCCATGTTGGCTTTGTGACCATCCAATCTTCTATCGCTTCATTGACCAGAGAAGATATCTGGCCATCCTCCGTCGATGTTGTTCTCAAGTCCAGTAAAACAAGAGAAGCTTATAAAATCCAACTGTCGACACATTTTTTTGACATTCCGTTAGAGCCGTTTTTGAATACGTAAAACGCGATAAAAACCAATGTAACCGAATTTGAAACTCGAATTGAAAACGTGACAAAACTACGACTACACTTTTTACAACAGACCCAACTGAATTTGGCACAATTCTTGCTTAACTTAATCACTACCAATCACTACCGAATTCCCAAAAACCTTTAACAAAGTTTGAGCCATTCTCGGTAGTAGTGCTTACAACCTGAAAAGACATTGGCATTCAACATAGCTGCTTGCGGTAATATATTTGCCCTGAGTTTAAACAAAAAGTTTTCAAATTTGGTAAACCGGGGATAGCATACAAACAGATTTAAGCATATAAACGCAAGACATCACGATAATCTCGACTCGTGTGACGGAAAAGCAAATGTACTCTGTCAAATCTTGCCAAAAGATAGCTACAAGCATGCGCATAGCAATCAAACAATTTTACTTGTAATAGCATGTAAAGTTACCATTACAAAACCGCAATACATTTTCTGAATATAAACACATTTCTGATGTGACCTCCATCGCACAACATACTTATGGCATATACACATAAAAAAATAAACTGAAGAGCCGACGAAACAATATATTTATTGCTAGTATTACCTTGCTTTCAATGTCAAGATGAGAGAGAGATTTTAAACAAAAAGAAGTAGGCAATCTGAGATCACATACTAAGTACGAAATGGATTGATGGCTGAGAGTGACACGAAGTAGGGTAAGAAGTGCTTCTAGGTGTAGTAGGGGAATAAAGGTGGAAAAGTTGACGATAGACAGCCTGTAATAGTCTAGAAGAGGATCTGTGCATTTTCTCCACAGAGGTGATATG
Source organism: Diplosoma virens (assembly GCA_963680785.1). Taxonomy (NCBI): domain Eukaryota; kingdom Metazoa; phylum Chordata; class Ascidiacea; order Aplousobranchia; family Didemnidae; genus Diplosoma; species Diplosoma virens. Next base: position 133,847 of record CAVMFT010000136.1, read on the forward strand.
GTTGGGGGTGAGAAGAGAAACCAGCCTGGAAAAGCGCAAGCAAGAATGGGGAAAATAAAGGTTTTAAAAAGTGTGGAGAGGAATTCTTCAGAGGGGTTCAAGGAGGCAGAGGCAAGAGAGCGGGAGGCACGAAATTAGCTGTGAAACTTCTTCCATAAAGATAGAACATGGTGTTTAAAAGGTTCAATCGAAGGTTACACCGAAAAAGATCGGATTTGGGTTAAAGGTAAATGGGGTGTCGAGAATCAACAGAAGGATTTAAGACAGGATTGGTAGGGGTCAAAACTAAATAAAGATGACTCAAATTTGAAAGGGATGAGGTAGACGCCATTTAAAAGACAATTTCACCAGTCTGTTGAGGGCAGCTTGACAGTGGCGGTTGCACGTCAACGTTTGGGGAGGAGGGAGATATAGCGAGATTGTTAGCATGGAAGGAGACTTTAACGGATGAGGAAAGAAAGGCAGGGAAATCATTGATAGAAAAGAGAAAAGAACTGGTCCAAAAACAGAACCTTGGGGGGCACCTCTACGAAGACGGAAAGGAGGACTATGAGAATTACAAATACAGACGTTCGAACGTCGATCTGAGAGATAAAATTGTATCTATTCGACAAAGCAGAGCGCAAGAACAAATAAGAGGAGTCAAAAGCTTTTGCAAAATCCGCAGTGGCGAGGTCAATACGTGCGTCTGGTTTAGATTGGTGAAACGAATCTGCGATTGACTGTGAAAGGAGGAGAATCTGATGTACAGTCGATCTACTAGATTTAAAAACCAGCTTGCACGGGCGAGAAAATGTTGTTATATTATAAAAAAATAGGTAAGTCGTACGCGAATCATTCTTTTAAAGAGTTTAAAAGTGCAGGAAGTGAGAGAAATAAGGCGATAAGAGGAGGGTGAGTCAGAGGGTTTGTCGCATTTAAGAATTGGGATGATGGTCGATTGCTTCCAAGCAGATGGGAAAGTGTGTGTGGACCAAGACAGATTAAACTTATATAGGAGGAATTGTACGCCAGATTGAGGAAGGTGGATTAACAGTGGGTAGGTGACTACGGCGTTTTGCATCGGCTTCTGCAATTTTAGGAGACCACCAGGCTTTAGCAGGGTGATTGATGTTACCAAAAGGAATGGCAGAAATGGCAGCATCATTGAGGAGTTTGGTAAAGGTATGGGTGACTTCTAAAAAAAAGAATAAAGTTGATGAGAATGATTGGAGCCGAGGTCTGGAAGGGTCTGCCATGTACATTTAGAGGCTGTAGGGGCGGAACAAGAAAGAGATCAAAAACAACGGTTTCCAGTGAGGTGGCGAAGTAAGGTGGGGAGATCAGGATTGTTGAGGGGTAATAGATCAGAGTAGAAGAGCCAGTCAAACAAATCTTTGCCTAATTGGTCCTCCGGGATGTGGAGTCTCAGGATAAGTCATGGCAATTAGTTATTAGAAGGACTTGGAGATGAAGCTGAGGGTGGGTAAGTAGAAGTTATTTGAGGGTGGTTAGCAAGATCACAGGAGTTATTAATGGTAGATGGATTTTTTGGAGTTCTTTTTTAAAGTTGAGAATATGGAGACAGGGTAAGAAAGCGAGACAGAAGTTTGAGAAGGGCGTTTTAGACAAGTCCAGGTGTGCCCTAGAGAAATTTTTTGGAATTGAGCAAGAGAAAAACCAGAGCAGGAAAGGTGCACCCACAGAGAACCGTTGGTACATTGTACTGACCTGCTTTCCAAGTAAATTGACGGGGGTAGATACAGCAGGAATCTATAGAGCCACTTAAAAAAAGGAGCATGAGTATTAGCTGACGTGACAAAATTGATGTATGAGAAGATAGTTTGGTATGGAAAAATGATTGGTATACATAAAGGGGATGTTAAGTGCGGTAGGTTGGTACATATGTAAGATAGAAGACGGTCACTTACGATTGAGAATGCTGTCCATCTATGACCGCGCAGCGGACAGCAAGGACAAAAAATGAGTAAAAATGTCCCAAGAAGATAGCCCGAGGATGACACACTCGGGGAATCGACAAGTCATTTCGGCCCTCCCCTAGTACAAGGACGGAGACTGCACCATTACGTTGAGGTGGCTTGTCATTGGTGAGTCATTTTATAATCGGGTAAATGTCGTCTCTTTAGAGGGAAATAAAAGTTATCACCTTTCTTTGATCTTTACTTGAACCTGCTAATTAAAATAGTTCTAAAACAACTATAGCACTTAAGTTTTCGGATTTACTATAGTTCATTAGGCGTGTTTGATTTTGTCAGATCGGATGGTAACTCTCGCTTTAACCGTAATTATTTTATGCAGAAAACTTTGTGCTATTGTAAGCCTATGTTAGCACACTTTATCTTACACACGGACAGTAGGAAAAGATAAAGTATAATTTTACTAAGAGAAAAACTTTAAATTGTTTACCTTTGTACATAAAGAGTGGGCAAACGAACACCCTTGTATGCTTCATCTTCGCTTTGAAATATGTTTAGACAAGCAGCCACAGGTTGCATTACAAGAAGAAATTCCATTATAACATCTTTGTCGGTTTGAGCAAACGGTGCAATGTTGTTCGAAAGACAAATGTTGTTTGAGTGAGCTTCGTTTGCAATAATCGGCTCAACAAACCAAATGAGTTGTACAGCGAATTCCATTTTGTTGTACATAGCGTGAGTAATCTGCGACCTATGTAAGTCTCGCAGAATGGACGCCGCGAAGACGTTGACAAGCTCTGTCTGTTTCAAAGAGCTTGCGCTTTTGCTCTCGTCTAAAAACAATAATACACAGGTGAAAAAATGACAATATTTTATTTGTACAAGAAGCTCTATTTAACACTAAGTGATGAATAATTTGCCATACGTTTCGGACTCTAGATTTTATATGTTTCGGAGCAGAATGTATTTGCTTCTGTGAAACAAGTGCGATCTCCAAAAGACTATCCCGGTACGCTATCAAAGTTGCTAGTAGTCAACAGGTTCAATGTATGAGCGCAGCACCGATAATGGTTTGGTAAAGCTATTTCACAATTATTTATTTTATGCAATTCATCCCGTACGTTAATAACTTGTACTGGAATGGATTGGACATCTGTCTCGTCTTCATTGTTATTTTCTTGTTGCTTGCCGAATTCCCAAAAACCTTTAACAAAGTTTGAGCCATTCTCGGTAGTAGTGCTTACAACCTGAAAAGACATTGGCATTCAACATAGCTGCTTGCGGTAATATATTTGCCCTGAGTTTAAACAAAAAGTTTTCAAATTTGGTAAACCGGGGATAGCATACAAACAGATTTAAGCATATAAACGCAAGACATCACGATAATCTCGACTCGTGTGACGGAAAAGCAAATGTACTCTGTCAAATCTTGCCAAAAGATAGCTACAAGCATGCGCATAGCAATCAAACAATTTTACTTGTAATAGCATGTAAAGTTACCATTACAAAACCGCAATACATTTTCTGAATATAAACACATTTCTGATGTGACCTCCATCGCACAACATACTTATGGCATATACACATAAAAAAATAAACTGAAGAGCCGACGAAACAATATATTTATTGCTAGTATTACCTTGCTTTCAATGTCAAATGCTCTGTGCAATTGCTGCATTGTATCGGCTAGCACATCAAATGTATGTGCCCCGGAAAGCTCTTTATAACGGTTATTCTCAGGACAGATCGGTGCTGCGCTGACCAGCAATCGGCTAAACATTTATGCAGAAAATTAGTAGGCCTAAATGCTTTAAAAAATTGAAACATTAGTTGGCTAAGTATTTATAAGTTAATCGCAGTAATAATTTTTATTTATTGCGTAAAAGAACACATTTTATCACACATCAAGGATAAAAAACGAGAAGAGTTATCCAAGGGAGAATCACCCGAAGATGAGAACCTCGGGGAATTGACCAGCCATTTCGACCCTTCTCGGTGCAGGAAAGGGGACTGCACCACCACGTTGAGGTGGCTTGTCGTTGGTGCAGTATCGCTAGCATATAACGCGCATATAGCAGTATAGCGAGATTGTTAGCATGCAAGCAAACTTTAACGACGAGAAAAAAAAACAGGGAAATAATTGATAAAAAAAGGACTGGTCCAAAAACAAAACCTTGAGGGCAGCTGGACAGCGGCAGTTGCACGTCAACGTTTGTGGAAGAGGGAGATATAGCGATATAGTTTGCATGGAAGGAGACTTTAACCGATGAGATAAGAAACGCAGGGTGATCATTTACATAAAAAAGATAATAAGACTGGTCCAAAAACAAAATTTTGAGGACAGCTTGACAGTGGCGGTTGCACGTCAACGTTTAGGAAAGCGGCCCTTTTACAAAAATTGTTAGCATAAAAGGAGACTTTAACCACGAGGAAAGAAAGGCAGGGTGAACATTCATATAAAAAAGAAAAGAAGACTGGTTCAAGAACAGAACCTTGAAGGCAGCTTGACAGTGACCATTGCACGTCAACGTTTGTAAAAGAGGCCCATATAACGAGATCGTTAGCATGGAAGAAAACTTTAACGGACAAAGAAAAAAAGACAGGAAGATAATTGATAAAAAAAAAAGACTGGTCCAAGAACAAAATCTTGAAGGCACCTTGACAGTGGCGGTTGCACGTCAACGTTTGGGGAGGAGACCCAAATAACAAGTTCGTTAGCATTGAAGGAGATTTCAACGGATGAGGATAAAAGGGCAGGGTGATCACTGATAAAAAAAAAGGACTGGTCCAAGAACAAAATCTTGAAGGCACCTTGACAGTGGCAGTTGCAGGTTAACGTTTGGGGACGAGGCCCATATAGCGAGATCGTTAGCATGGAAAGAAATTTCAACGGATGAGGAAAAAGAGGCAAGATGATCATTGATAAATAAAAAGGACTGGTCCATAAACAAAATCGTAAAGGCACCTTGACAGTGGCGGTTGCATGTCAACGTTTGGGGACGAGGCCCATATAGCGAGATTGTTAGCATCGAAGGAGACTTTAATAGATAAGGAAAAAAAGGCAGGGTGATCACTGATAAAAAAAAGGACTGATCAAAGAACAAAATCTTGAAGGCAGCTTGACCGTGGCAGTTGCATGTCAACGTTTGGGGAAGAGGCCCATATAGCGAGATCGTTAGCGTGGAAGGAGACTTTAACGGATGAGGAAAAAAGGCAGAGTGATCATCGATAATAAAAAAAGGTCTGGTCCAAGAACAAAATCTTGAAGGCACCTTGACCGTGGCAGTTGCAAGTCAACGTTTGGGAGAAAGCCCATATAGCAAAATTGTTAGCATGGAAGGAGACTTTAACAGATGAGGAAAAAAGGCAGGATGATCATTGATAATAAAAAAAGACTGGTCCAAGAACAAAATCTTGAAGGCAGCTTGACAGTGGCAGTTGCATGTCAACGTTTGGGGACGAGGCTCATATAGCGAGATCGTTAGCATGCAAGGAGACTTTAACGGATGAGGATAAAAAGGCAAAATGATCATTGATAATAAAAAAAGGACTGGTCCAAGAACAAAATCTTGAAGGCACCTTGACAGTGGCGGTTGCACATCAACGTTTGGGGACGAGGCCCATATAGCAAGTTCGTTAGTGTTGAAGGAGATTTCAACGGATGAGGAAAAAAAGGCAGGGTGATCATTGATAAATAAAAAGGACTGGTCCAAGAACAAAATCTTGAAGGCAGCTTGACAGTGGCGATTGCACGTCAACGTTTGGGGAGGAGGCCCATATAGCGAGATTGTTAGCATCGAAGGAGACTTTAACAGATGAGGAAAAAAAAGCAGGGTGATCACTGATAATAAAAAAAGGACTGGTCCAAAAACAAAATCTTGAAGGCAGCTTGACAGTGGCAGTTGCATGTCAACGTTTGGGGAGGAGGCCTATATAGCGAGATTGTTAGCATGGAAAGAAATTTTAACGGATGAGGAAAAAAAGACAGGGTGATTACTGATAATAAAAAAAGGACTGGTCCAAGAACAAAATATCGAAGGCACCTTGACAGTGGCGGTTGCACGTCAACGTTTGGGGAGGAGGCCCATATAGCGAGATTGTTAGCATGGAAGGAGACTTTAACGTATGAGGAAAAAAAGGCAGGATGATCATTGATAAAAAAAAGGACTGGTCCAAAAACAAAATCTTGAAGGCAGCTTGACAGTGGCGGTTGCACGTCAACTATAGGGGAGGAGGCCCATATAGCGAGATCGTTAGCATGAAAGGAGACTTTAACAGATGAAGAAAAAAAGGCAGGGTGATCATTAATAAAAAAAAAGGACTGGTCCAAAAACAAAATCTTGAAGGCACCTTGACAGTGGCAATTGCACGTCAGCGTTTGGGGAGAAGGCCCATATAGCAAGATGGTGGTGGAGGTGGTGGGTTTACCCGACTCATTCCTGGGGATGGGAGCGCCGATCAACGCCACGGAGTCCCAATAATCGGGCGATTCCCCACGGACGGAACCAGAGGTCTAGAAGTGACGGGGTGTGACCGAATATGGTCCGACGCAGATGGTCCAGGACAGGGCAGTTAAGCACAAGATGCGAAAGATCCTGTGGTTCAGAACCACATTTGCTGCATGAAGAAGTCTCGGCTCGACCAACTCTGTGGAGATAAGTGTTAAGGAGAGTGCTGTGTCCGTTGCAGCGTAAACGGGAGAGAGCACAGCGAGCGGAGCGAAGGAGAGTAAGCTCCTCGGGAGATACTGAAGAGATTTGGTGTTGAAAGAGACCAGATTGGACACTGCGTCTCCAACTGGTGTAGAGGGATTGTCTTTGAGAGAAAATAAGAGGTGCGAGGGACACGGATATGTTGGTGAGATCGAGAGAGGCTCCGGCTTTGGCTAGAGAGTCAGCTAAGTCGTTACCAGGGAGGGAAGAGTGACTTGGTATCCATTGCAGATGGACTACCTTGGATTGGGATAGAGAATTGAGAAGGGATTGTGTATTGGATAGGGATTTGGGCGTTAAATATGGTAGGGGGCAGAGAGAGTTGATAGGACAGATAAAAAATCGGAGAAAAGGGTGATAGATTCAAAATTACATGCCGTGGAGTGAGAGATACACCATTCAAGAGCATGTAGGATAGCGAAGGTTTCGGCACTATAACTGGTAGCCCAGAGACCAGTCGAGAAAGAGAGCTAGGTAGCATTGACACACTTTGAACACTTGATGTGTATCCCTGCACCACCCTGCCCCAGCCCGCCAGGTACCGAACCGTCAGTCCAGACAGAGATATCGCTATGAGATAGGGTGGAAAGATGGGTGGTAGCTGTGGTGTTGCAAAGGGAGGGGGGGTCTTTGCCAGAGCATGGGGATGAGAGATGGAGTGAGATTGTGTAAGTAGATGAAGTAGACCAAGGGGGTTTAGGAGGGCAGAGAATTAGAGGTTCACGGGCAAGATGTAGGTTAGGGGTAAGGTTATGTGATCTGGAGAAGGATCTCCATGAGCTCTTTTTGAGACGTGTACGGGGGTTAGAAATTGCAAGAGAGGCTATGGGAAAGGTGGGAGGTAGACGGAGGGCTCGTTCAAAGAAGGAGAAGGATTGGTGGGTGAGGGTAACTCGTAATGGAGGTAGAAGTGGTTCTATATGAAGTAGAGGGATGGGAGTGGACGAACCTGTGATTTACAACCTGTGATTACTCTACAGGAAGATCTATGCATCCTCTCCACGGAGGTGATGTGAAAAGGAGATGAGAAGAGAAACCAGCCTGGGGAAGCATAGGTGAGGATGGGGCGAATGAAGGCTTTATATAAGGTGCATAAGGATTTTTTTGATGGACCCCAGGAGGCAGAGGCGATAGAGCGGAAAGCACGGAATCGGCTGTGAAACTTTTTCCGTAAGGATAGGACATGATGTTTGAAAGAGAGGGTGCGGTCGAAGGTTACACCAAGAAAGGTTGGATGAGGGTTAAATTTAAGTGGGGTGTTAAGAATGTACAGAGAAGGTTGTATAGGTGATTGGTAGGGGTCTAAGAAGGATGTTTGAAGAAGGATGTTTCACATTTGAGAGGGTTGAGAGGAAGGCGCCATTTTGAGGACCATTCCACCAGTCTGTTGAGGGCAGCTTGTACTATGGAAGTTGCACACTCAACACTCGGAGGGGAGGCCCAGATGGCAAGGTCATTTGCATAGAGAGGTTTTAACAGATGTTGGAAGGAAAGTGGGAAGGTCATTGATATATAAAAAGAAGAGAGAACTGGTCCTAGAACTGAACCTTGGGGAACTCCTCTTCGGAGACGGAAAGGACGACTGTATGAATTACAAATACGGACTTTTGAACGGCGATCTGAGAGGTAGGATCGTATCCATTCAACAAAGCAAAGAGGAAGATCTAATGAGAGGAGTTTAGAGAGGAGGGCAGAGTGCCAAACTGAGTCAAAAGCTTTCGCAAAATCCACAGTGGCAAGGACTGTACTTGCACCTGGCTTAGATTGGTGGAAAGAATCTGCGATTGACTGTGAAAGAAGGAGAACCTGATCTACAGTTAATCTACCAGGTCTAAAACCAGCTTGCACGGGTGAGAGAATGTCTTGTTGTTCGAGAAAATAGGTTAGTCGTCCTAAAACCATTCTTTCGAAGAGTTTGGAGGTACAGGAAGTGAGAGAAATAGGTCTATATGAAGAAGGTGAGTCAGAGGGTTTTCCAGGTTTGAGAATGGGAAGGATTGCTGATTGCTTCCAGGTAGACCGGAAGGTATGTGTTGACCAGGAAAGGTTGAAAATATGTAGCTTTCCGCTCTATCGCCTCTGCCTCCTGGGGTCCATCAAAAGAATCCTTATGCACCTTATATAAAGCCTTCATTCGCCCCATCCTCACCTATGCTTCCCCAGGCTGGTTTCTCTTCTCATCTCCTTTTCACATCACCTCCGTGGAGAGGATGCATAGATCTTCCTGTAGAGTAATCACAGGTTGTCTATCGTCCACTCCCATCCCTCTACTTCATATAGAACCACTTCTACCTCCACTACGAGATATGTAGAAGGAAATGTAACGCAGATTGTGGAAGGTGGGTTAAAAGAGGGTAGGTAATTTGATCAGGGCCTGAGGAGGTTGATGTTGAGAGTTGAGAGATAGCTGTGGAGAGTTCAAGTGAGGAGAATGATGAACAGAAAGTGGAATGCAGAGTGTTGCAGTGTGCAGTTCTGATATGCTTCATTTGAGCTTTCTCGGTGCTTCGAAAAGGTTTTGGGGTTTGGGTAGAGAAATGGGACTGTAGATGTGAAGAGAGATGGTTGGCACAATCTACAAGAGTATGGAAATTTGAGAAATTGGGGAGGTCAGAAGTAGTTGGGGAGGGGGAGCCAGAGATGGTGCGAAGTAGAGAAAAGACTTCACTGGGGGACGGGTTTTAGGAGATAGGCTAGAGCAAATTTTCTGCCAAGACTTAGCTTTAGCCTTAGTAATCACAGTGGAGGTATATCTGGAAGTGGTGATATGGTGCTGGCGGTCTTCTTCGGAACAATGTGCCTTTGCAAATGCCTTTCGGCGTTTCGCGACGGCATCTGCGACTTCGAAAGACCACCAGGCTTTAGTAGAGCGGTTGATGCTGCCGAAAGGAATGGCAGAAGTGGCAGCATCATTGAGGAGTTTGGTAAAGGTGTGGGTGGCTTCAGAAAGAGAGAGTTTTGCAAAGTTAGAGGGAGGAGGGCAATGGGTATCAATATAGATAAGGTAATCGTCCCAGCGAGCTTTATTGTAGTTAAATGAGGGGGGAGGTGGATAGAGGTAATTAAGGGAGAAGTGGGAATAGTGATAGAGATAGAAGATGATATGAGCCGAGGTCCGGAAGGGTCTGCCATGTGCATTTGAAGGCTATTCGGGCAGGAACTAGGGAAAGATCAGGGGAAGAGCGGTTTCCGGTGGCATGATGTAGTAGGGTGTGATGTTCGGGGTTGTTAAGAGGTAAAAGATCAGAAGAGAGGAGCAAATCAAACAGTTCTTTGCCTGATTGGTTTTTCGGTGAGTGGAAATCCCAGGATGAATGATGGCTGTTAAAGTCGCCGAAGATGTAGGTGGTAGAGGATGATGGTAAGAGAAAGGGTGAGAAGAATTTTGGGCGAGAGTCGGAGGAAGAGGATCGGATAGGAGGGACATAGACGTTGAAAAGATGTATAGGTGAGGCTCCTTTTATTTTAACTGCGATAGCTAAATAATCGGAGCTAGGGTCCAGAGAAGAGAGGGATTGTGTGGAGAGTGAAGTTTAGGTTAGACTGTTTTTGACTAGTATGAGTACGCCACCTCCTAGGTTTCCCGTAGAGTTGGTGGTTCCTTTCCTTGTCATAGAACGGTTCTTTTGGAGCGTTTTGTAGCCAGGTATGCGGAAAGTGGAGTCAGAGGAGAGGTGTGACTCTTGTATGAAGACGAGGTCGTACTGATTATGAGAGAGAAATTGTATGAGTTCAGTACGTCGTGGGCGAATCCCATTAGCATTCCACTGTAAGATTCGGAGGTTGTTTCGAGAGGAAGAGGAAGGATGAAATGAGGATTGGGTGAGAGGAGAGATGGTATGTTGGGTTTGAGGAGAAGATATAGATGATGCTGAGGGAGGGTAAGTAAAAATTATTTGGGGGTAATTAGGAGGATAGGTGGGCTTATTCGTGGTTGTTTTGGGAGGGGGTTAATTTTTAAAGATATGGTTTTGTGGGTGTTGGTGAGTGAGGGTGGGGAATTTTGTGTGAGTGGATGGAGATACAGAGAAGAATAAAGATATAGGATTAGGGTGTGAGAGAGAGGGGAGAGGTTGAGAAGAAAATGGACACATTGGGCAAGTCCAAGAGTGTCCCGGTGAGATTTTACGAAAGTCAGTAGGAGAAAGACCAGAGTAGGAAAGGTGTACCCAGAGAGAACAGTTGGTACATTGTACCGATCTGCTTCCCCAGGTGACTCTGCGGGAGCAGATAGGGCCAGGGTTGGGGTGAATATCACCACTGATGAGGAGAAGCATAAAGATAAGTATTAGCGGTGGATGAAATGAGTAGTGAAGAGGTTTAGGGTGGAATGAGAGACTAAGAAGAATTGTCCGAAAGAAAGTAGAAGAAGTAGGGATGCGGTTAATTGGGTTTAAGAATGCTGTCCATATGTGACGCGCATTGGACAGCAGGAATAAAAAATGAGAAGAAGAATTGTCCGATGGAGAACCGCCCGAGGATGAGACCCTCGGGGAATTCCAAGCCATTTCGACCCATCCTAGTGCAGGGAAGGGGATTGCACCACCACGTTGAGGTGGTTTGTCTTTGGTGCAGATATAGCCAGATCGTTGGCATGGAAGGAAACCTTAACGGATGAGGAAAAAAAAGCAGGGTGATCATTGATAAAAAAAAAGGACTGGTCCAAACACAAAATCTTGAAGGCAGCTTGACAGTGGCAGTTGTACGTCAGCGTTCGGGGAGGAGGCCCATATAGCAAAATTGTTAGCATGAAAAGAGACTTTAACGGATGAAGAAAAAAAGGCAGGGTGATCACTAATAAAAAAAATAGACTGGTCCAAAAACAAAATCTTGAAGGCAGCTTGACAGTGGCAGTTGCACGTCAACCTTTGGGGACGAGGCCCATATAGCGAGATTGTTAGCATGGAAGCAGACTTTAACGGATGAGGAAAAAAAGGCAAAGTGATCATTGATAAAAAAACGCTTGGTCCAAGAACAAAATCTCGAAAACAGCTTGACAGTGGCAGTTGCACGTCAACGTTTGGAAAGAAAGCCCATACAGAGAAATCGTTAGCATGGAAGGAGACTTTAACGGATGAGGAAAAAAATGCAGGGTGATCATTGATAAAAAAAACGACTGCTCAAAGAACAAAAGCTTGAGGGCACCTTGACAGAGGAGTTGCCCGTCAACTTAGCGGAAAAAGCCCATATAGCGAAATCGTTAGCATGAAAGAAGACCTTAATGGATGAGGAAAAAAAGGCAGGGTGATCACTGATAAATAAAAAGGACTTATCCAAGAAGAAAATCTTGAAGGCAGCTTGACAGTGGCAGTTGCAAGTCAGCGTTTGGGGAGGAGGCCCAAATAGGAAAATTGTTAGCATGGAAAGAACTTTTAACTGATGAGGAAAAAAAGGCAGGGTGATCATTGATAAGTAAAAAGGACTGGTCCAAGAACAAAATCTTGAAGGCACCTTAATAATGGCAGTTGCACGTTAACGTTTGGGGACGAGGCTCATATAGCGAGATCGTTAGCATGGAAGCAGACTTTAACGGATGAGGAAAAAAAGGCAAAGTGATCATTGATAAAAAAAACGAATGGTCCAAGAACAAAATCTCGAAAACAGCTTGACAGTGGCAGTTGCACGTCAACGTTTGGAAAGAAAGCCCATACAGAGAAATCGTTAGCATGGAAGGAGACTTTAATGCATGAGGAAAAAAATGCAGGATGATCATTGATAAAAAAAAAGGACTGCTCAAAGAACAAAAGCTTGAAGGCACCTTGCCAGAGGAGTTGCACATCAACGTTAGCGGAAAAAGCCCATATAGCGAAATCGTTAGCATGAAAGAAGACCTTAACGGATAAGAAAAAAAAGGCAGGGTGATCACTGATAAATAAAAAGGACTGGTTCAAGAACAAAACCTTGAGGGCAGCTTGACAGTGGCCATTGCACGTCAGCGTTTGGGGAGGAGGCCCAAATAGCCAAATTGTTAGCATGGAAAGAAATTCTAACGGATGAGAAAAAAAAGGCAGGGTATTATTGATAAAAAAAAGGACTGGTCCAAAAACAAAACCTTGAAGGCACCTTGACAGTGGCAGTTGCACGTCAGCGTTTGGGGAGGAAGCCCATATAGCCAAATTGTTAGCATGGAAAGAGACTTTAACGGATGAGGAAAAAAAGGCAGGGTGAACACTGATAAAAAAAAAGAGTGCTCCAAGAACAAAACCTTGAAGGCAGCTTGACAGTGGCAGTTGCACATCAACGTTTGGGGATAAGGCCCATATAGCGAGATCGTTAGCATGGAAGGAGACCTTAACCGATCAGGAAAAAAAGGCAGGGTGATCATTGATAAATAAAAAGGACAGGTCCAAAAACAAAATTTTCAACGCAGCTTGACAGTGGCGGTTGCACATCAACGTTTGGGAAAGAGGCCCATATAGCGAGATGGTTAGCATGGAAAAAGACCTTAACGGATGAGGAAAAAAACACAGAGTAATCACTGATAAAAAAAAAGGAATAGTCCAAGAACAAAATCTTGTAGGCAGCTTGACAGTGGCAGTTTTACGTCAACGTTTGGGGAGGAGACCCAAATAACAAGTTCGTTAGCATGGAAAAAGATTTTATCAGATGAGGAAAAAAACACAGAATGATAACTGATAAAAAAAGGACTGGTCCAAAAACAAAACCTCGAGGGCAGCTTGACAGTGGCAGTTGCACGTCAAGGTTTGGGGAAAAGGCCCATATAGCGAGATTGTTAGCATGGAAGAAGACTTTAAAGGATGAGGAAAAAAGGGCAGGGTGATCATTGATAAAAAAAAAGGACTGGTCCAAAAACAAAATCTCGAAGGCAGCTTGACAGTGGCGGTTGCACGTCAACGTTTGGGGAGGAAGCACATATAGCGAAATCGTTAGTATGGAAGGAGACTTTAACGGATGAGAATAAAAAAGCAGGGTGATCACTGATAAAAAAAAAGGATTGGTCCAAGAACAAATTTTTGAAGGCAGCTTGGCAGTGGCGGTTGCACGTCAACGTTTGGGGAGGAGGCCCATATAGCGAGATCGGTAGCATGGAAAGTCCTTAACGAGTGAAGAAAAACTAGCAGGGTGATTACTGATAAATAAAATGGACTGGTCCAACAACAAAATCTTGAGGGCAGCTTGCATGTGGCGGTTGCACGTCAACGTTTGGGGAGAATGCCATATAGCAAGATCGTTAGCATGGAAGGAGATTTTAATGGATGAGGAAAACAAGGCAGGGTAATCATTGACAAAAAAAGGACTGCTCCAAAAACAAAACCTTGAGGGAAGCTTGCAGTGGCAGTTGCACGTCAACGTTTGGAAAGAAGGCCCATATACGAAATCATTAGCATGGAAGGAGACTTTAGCGGATGAGGAAGAAAAGGCAGGGTGATCACTGATAAAAAAAATGGACTGGTCCAAAAACAAAACTTTGAAGGCACCTTGACAGTGGCAGTTGCACGTCAGCATTTGGGGAGGAAGCCCATATGACGCGATCGTTAGCATGGAAGGAGACTTTAACGAATGAGGAAAAAAGGCAGTTTTATCATTAATTAAAAATAAAGGACTGGTTCAAGAACAAAACCTTGAGAGCAGCTTGACAGTGGCAGTTGCACGTCAAAGTTTGAAAAGAAGGCCCATATACGAGATCGTTAGCATAAAAAAAACTTTAACGGATGAAGAAAAAAAGGCAGGGTGATCATTAATAAAAAAAAAAAAGGACTGGTCCATGAACAAAATCTTGAGGGCAGCTTGACAGTGGCAGTTGCACGTCAACGTTTGGAAAGAAGGCTTATATACGAGATGGTTAGCATGGAAGAAGACTTTAAAGGATGAGGAAGAAAAGGCAGGGTGATCATTAATTAAAGAAAGACTGTTCCAAAAACAAAATCTTGAAGGCACTTTGACAGTGGCAGTTGCACGTCAGCATTTGGAGAGGAAGCCCATATAGCGAGATCGTTAGCATGGAAGGAGACTTTAACGGATGAAAATAAAAAGGCAGGGTGATCATTGATAAAAAATAGGACTGGTCTGGAAAGAAAATTTTGAAGGCAGCTTGAAAATGGCAGTTGCACGTCAACGTTTGGGCAGGAGGCCCATATAGCGAGATGGTTAGCATGGAAGGAGACTTTAACGAATGAGGATAAAAAAGCAAGGTGATCATTGATAAAAAATAGGACTGGTATAAAAACAAGATTTTGAAGGCACCTTGACAGTGGCAGTTGCACATCAACGTTTGGGAAGAAGGCCCATATAGCGAGATTGTTAGCATGGAAGAAGACTTTAACGGATGAGGAAAAAAGGCAGGGTGATCATTGATAAATAAAAAAGGACTGGTCTAAAAACAAAACCTTGAAGGCACCATGACAGTGGCAGTTGCACGTTAACGTTTGGGGAGGAGGCCCATATAGCAAAATTGTTAGCATGGAAAGAGACTTTAACGGATGAGGAAAAAAGGCAGGGTGATTATTGATAAAAAAAGGACTGGTATAAAAACAAAATTTGAAGTCAGCTTGACAGTGGCAGTTGCACGTCAACGTTTGGGGAGAAGGCCCATATAGCGAGATTTTTAGCATGAAAGGAAACTTTAACGAATGAGGAAAAAAAGGAAAAAAAGGCACCTTGACAGTGGCAGTTGCACGTCAACGTTTGGAAAGAAGGCCCATATAGCGAGATCGTTAGCATGGAAAAAGACTTTAACGGATGAGGAAAAAAAGGCAGGGGATCATAGATAAAAAAAAGGACTGGTCCAAAAACAAAATCTTGAAGACAGCTTGACAGTGGCAGTTGCACGTCAACGTTTGGGGAGGAGGCCTATATAGCAAAATCGTTAGCATGAAAGAAGACTTTAACAGATGAGGAAAAAAGGGCAGGGTGGTCACTGATAAGTAAAAAGGAATATTCTGAAAACACAATTTTGAAAGCAGCTTGACAGTGGCAGTTTGGGGAGGAGGCCCATATAACGAGATCATTAGCATGGAAGGAGACTTTAACGGATGAGGAAAAAAAGGCAGGGTGATCACTGATGAAAAAAAGGACTGGTAAAAAAACAAAATCTTGAAGGCAGTTTCACAGTGGCGGTTGCACGTCAACGTTTGGGGAGAAGGCCCATATAGCGAGATTGTTAGCATGGAAGGAGATTTTAACGGATGATGAAAAAAAGGCAGGGAGATTATTGATAGAAAAGAAAAACGGATTGGTCCAATATCAGAATCTTGAGGGCAGCTTGACAGTGGCAGTTGCAGGTCAATATTTGGGGAGGAAGGAGATGTAGCGAGATCGTTAGCATGAAAGGAGACTTAAAGGAACAAGGAAAGAAAGGCTGGGAGAACAATAATAAAAAAAAGAAAAAAGGACTGGTCCAAGAACGGATCATTGACTGCAGCTTGACAGTAACGATTGCACGGTAACATTTGAGGAGGAGCCCATATAGCGACATCGTTAACATGGACGAAGGGAGATTTTAACGGACAAGGAAAGAAAGGCAGGGTGATCATTGACGAAACAAAAAAAAGAAAAGGACTGGTCCAAAAATAGAACCTTGACGGTAGCTTGACAGTAACGGTTGCAGGTCAAGATTTGTGGAAAAAGCCCATATAATTAGATTGTTAACATGGAAGAAGACTTTAACGCATGAGGAAAGAAAGGCAGGAAGATCTTTGATAAAAATAAAAAAAGGACTGGTCCAAAAAGAGAATTTTGAGAGCAGCTTGTCAGTGGCGGTTGCACGTCAACGTTTGGAAAGGAGGAAGTTATAGCAAGATTGTTAGCATGGAAGCAAATTTTAACGGACAAGGAAAAAAAGACAGGGTGATCACTGATAAAAAAAAAAGGACTGGTCCAAGAACAAAATCTTGAAGGCAGCTTGACAGTGGCGGTTGCACATCAACGTTTGGGAAGGAAAGAGATACAAGGAGATCGTTAGCATGGAACGAGACTTTAACAGACGAGAAAAGAATGGCAGGGAGATCAATGATAAAAAAAAGGACTGGTCCAAGAGCAGAAACTTGGGGGCAGCTTGACAGTGCAGTTACACGTCAACGTTTGTGGAAGAGGCCCATAAATCGAGATGTTTAGCATGAAAGGAGACTTGAACGGACGAGGAAGGAAAGGCAGGGTGATCATTCATGTAAAAAAGAGAAAAGAACTGGCTTAAAAACTGAACCTTGCAGGCAGCCTTATAGTGGCAGTTGCACGTCAACGTTTGGGGAAGAGGCCCATGTAACAAGATCATTGGCATGTAGCGAGAATTTAGCGGACAAGGAAAGAAAGGCAGGGCAATCATTCATATAAAAAAAAAGATTGGTCAAAAACAGAACCTTGAGGGCAGCCTAACAGTGGCAGTTGCACGTCAACGTTTGGGGAGGAGGCCCATATAGCAAAATCGTTAGCATGGAAGGAGACATTAACGAATGAGGAAAGAAAGAGAGGGCGATCATTCATATATAAAAAAGAAAAACAATGGTCCAAAAACAGAACCTTAAAGGCAGCTTGACAGTGGCGGTTGCACGTCAACGTTTGAGGAGGAGGCCCATACAACGAGATCGTTAGAATGAAAGGAGAGTTAAAAGGACGAGGAAAGAAAGGCAGGGCGGTCATTCATATATAAAAAAGAAAAACAATTGTCCAAAAACAGAACCTCGAAGGCAGCTTGACAGTGGCGGTTGCACGTCAACATTTGGGGAGGAAGCCCATATAGCGAGATCGTTAGCATCGAAGGAGACTTTAAGGGATGAGGAAAGAAAGGAGGGTGATCATTGATGAAAAAAAGCGAAAATTACTGGTCCAGGAACAGAACCTTGATGGCAGCCTAACAGTGGCAGTTGCCCGTCAACGTTTGGGGAGGGGGCCCATATAGCGAAATCATTAACATAGAAGGAGACTTTAATGGACGAGGAAAGAAAGGTTAGGTGATCATTGATAAAAAAAAAGTTAAACGGACTGGTCCAAGAACAGAACCTTGAGGGTAGCTTAACAGTGGCGGTTGCACGTCAACGTTTGGGGAGGAGGCCCATATAACAAGATCGTAAACATGGAAGGAGACTTTAACCAACAAGGAAAGAAAGGCAAGAAAAGCATTGATTTAAAAAAGAGAAAGGGACTGGTCCAAAAACAGAACCTTGAAGGCAGCTTGACAGTGGCAGTTGCATGTCAACATTTGGGGAGGTAACCCATATAGCGAGATTGTTAGCATGAAAGGATACTTTAACGGACGAGGAAAAAAGTCTGGGTGAGCATTGATAAAAAAGAAGAAAAAAAGGACTGGTCCAAGAACAGAACCTTGAAGGCAGCTTGACAGTGGCGGTTGCACGTCAACGTTTGGGGAAAAGGCCCATATATCGAGATCGTAAACATGAAAGGAGACTTTAACCAACAAGGAAAGAAAGGCAAGAAAAGCATTTATTTAAAAAAGAGAAAGGGAATGGTCCAAAAACAGAATCTTGAAGGCAGCTTGACAGTGGCAGTTGCTCGTCAACATTTGGGAAGGAGGTCCATATAGCGAGATTGTTAGCATGGAAGGATACTTTAACAGACGAGGAAAAAAGTTTGGGTGAGCATTGATAAAAAAGAAGAAAAAAAGGACTGGTCCAAGAACAGAACCTTGAAGGCAGTTTGACAGTGGCAGTTACAGGTCAACGCTTGGGGAGGAGGCCCATATATCGAGATCGTTAACATTAAAGGAGACTTTAACCGACGATGAAAGAAAGGCAGGAAGATCATACATATAAAAAAGAAAAAAGGACCGGCCCAAGAACAGAACCTTGAGGGCAGCCTAATAGTGGCAGTTGCACGACAACGTTTGGGGAGGAAGCCAATATAGCGAGATCGTTAGCATGGAAAGAGACTTTAATGGATGAGGAAGAAAGGCAGGGTGATCATTGATAAAAAAAAAGGGAAAAAAGGATTGTTCCAGGAACAGAACCTTGGGGGCACCTTGACAGTGGCAGTTGCACGTCAACGTTTGTGAAGGAGGGAGATATAGCGAAATTGTAAGCATGGAAAAAGACTTTAATGGAAGGGGAAAGGAAAGGCAGGGTGATCATTGATAAAACAAAAGAGAAAAGGTCTGGTGAGAACAGAACCTTGGGCGACACCTCTACAAAGACGGAAAGGAGGACTATGTGAATTACAGATACAAACGTTCGGACGTCGATCTGAGAGATAAGATCTTATCCATTCAACAAAACAGAGCCCAAGAACAAATAAGAGGAGTCAAAAGCTTTTGCAAAATCCACAGTGGCGAGATCAGTACGTGCGCCTGGTTTAGATTGGTGAAAAGAGTCTGTGATTGATTGTGAGAG
This sequence comes from Diplosoma virens, assembly GCA_963680785.1. Taxonomy (NCBI): domain Eukaryota; kingdom Metazoa; phylum Chordata; class Ascidiacea; order Aplousobranchia; family Didemnidae; genus Diplosoma; species Diplosoma virens. The sequence goes on from CAVMFT010000136.1 coordinate 152,774, forward strand.
GAGTAGAACATGATCTACAGTCGATCTACCAGATCTAAAACCAGCTTGAACGGGTGAAAGATGTTGTTGTATTTTAAAAAATAGGTAAGTCGTCCGAGAATCATTCTATCGAAGAGTTTAGAAGTCAAGAAGTGAGAGAAATAGGGCGATAGGAGGAGGGTGAGTCAGAGGGTTTGCCCGATTTAAGAAATGAGATGATGGTCAATTGTTTCCAAGCAAATGGGAAAGTGTGTGTTGACCAAGACAGGTTAAAGTTACATAGGAGGAATTGTACACCAGATTGAAGAAGTTGGGTTAACAGTGGGTAGGTGATACGATCAGAGCCCGATGAAGTAGAATTTAAAAGTTGGGAGATAGCTGATGAAAGTTCGAGGAAAGTAAAAGGTGAGCAAAAAGTGGGATGAAAAAAATTACATTGAGTGGATCTAATTTTGTTCATTTGGCTTTTTTTAGAACTGCAAAAAGATTCGGGGGTTTGAATAGAGAAGTGGAATTGTGGATGTGCGGAAAGTTGGTTTGCACAATCTACGGGGGAATGACAGTTTGGGAAATTGAATGAAGAAGAAGAGGAACCTTAGATGGAGCACAGTAGAGAAAAGATTTCATGGGGACGAGTTTCAGGAAAGAGGATAGAGCAAGTTTTCTGCACAACAGTGTGCTCTTGCGAACCCCTTATGGCGCTTTGCAACGGCTTCTGCAATTTTAGGAGACCAGCAGGCTTTAGCAGGGTGATTGATGTTACCGAAAGGAATGGCAGAAATGGCAGCATCATTGAGGAGTTTGGTAAAGTATTGGTTACTTTTAAAAGAAAGAATGAAGTTGATGAGAATGATTGGAGCCGAGGTCTGGAAGGGTCTGCCATGTACATTTAGAGGCTATAGGGGCGGAACAAGAAAGAGATCAAAACAACGGTTTCCAGTGAGGTGGCGAAGTAAGGTGGGGAGATCAAAATTGTTGAGGGCTAATAGATCAGAGTAGAGGAGCCAGTCAAATAAATCTTTGCCTAATTGGTCCTCCGGGATGTGAGAGTCCCAGAATGAGTAATGGCAATTAACATCTCCAAAAATGAGACTTTAAGGGAGAGGGTGAGAGTAAGAGTGAGAAGGATTTGCCGAGAAAGTTTACACTGAGCTCCTTGTTTCTCAATTGCCTCAGAGCGACCACGTTTAGATCCTCCACGAATTGCGGCTCTGAAGGCTTTGACGTCATCTGGGATGAGCCTAAAAATGTTACAGTGTTTTAATTGTCAATTGTTAGAACATACAAATATCATGTCATTTGCTAAGAGTTATCTTGCTGCTAACTGACTTTAATTTCGACAAATGGCAGACTATACTGCTTGAGTGCTTGTGTTAACATATGCTAACATTATAAAATAAACAATATTTATACTTTGTCAATATGTACAGTAATTTACACCAATTTTTGAACAAATTTACATGTTTTTGTAACACGTATTTTTTAAAAGTTACTAGTGCTTAATCATCAATAGTTTGGATGGCATCGGTGTCAAACAAAATCGACATTGATCTAATGATACATATGTAAAAATTTGAACTGCACTTCAATCAACCAATCCAATTTTTACTCTGGTCTCCAATGAATGGAGGTGGCCGGATGCATCCCACTACTTCCGCAATTCTTCCTACACCTTCTCTCCACCTGCATCAATCTGCCGCATTTTCTTTCCTTAAACCATTTCTTCTCATATTTCTTTCAACTTGTTCCCTTCATTTCATCCTCGGTCGGCCCTGTTCACGTTTTCCATCCACCTTATGTATCATTATCTTTAACAAAACATCTTTAATAAAACATTGTCTTTAACAAAACTTTGACAAAAAACATATTAAACACTTTACTGGATTACACCAAATATAATACAAGGTGTTTCATCCAAATATGTCACTTTATGATAACTTATATCTCAATAACTGTTGGAGATATGAAAACCAAACTTTTTTTGCTGAAAACTAATGTTCTTAAGTTTATGCAGCAAAAATTTGAACGCAAAAACCAATGAAATAAACGTTTTATTAAACTTTCAAACTTTCGAACTCTTTCAATTGTTTCAGTTCAAGGTGATGGAACAATTCTTTTCCGGGAGCACAAACATCCCTTCTTCTTAAATTTCACGTTCCATTTCTATATGGTACGTCGGTCTGGCGGCTGCTTTGAAAATTCTGTCCAAAATTTACGTTGAGCACATGTCCACGAGTTGTTTTTATCAAACTCCAAAGCACAAAACGCTTTCTCCTTTCCATTAAAAGACATTTTAAGCAAACAAGAGGCAAATTGATGGAAATGATATTACGCAAAAATCTGAAATTTTGATTGTAACATAACAATGGTCTGGCAAAACAAAAAAATTGAAGATTTGACCTATTCAACGAAACCAATTTTATCCTGCTACTTTTGCCAGTTACCGAGACATGAGTTTTTAAAGTGACATAACGAGATAAAACACCCTGTGTAATAGAAAATTTAAGTTTATACGTTATTATAGGCTGGAACTGTGGCCTACACAATACTGTAGCGAACTCATCACCGCAAATTGTTTTTCGTGCATATATTTCCTTTAATTTTGCAAAGTTTGCCACAATTGTATTTTCACATGTTGTATTGCGCTCGCTGCAGACTCGGCTTGCAGCGCCCTTCCGCTCTCTGCACAACGTTTATTTACTGGCATGGCAACCGTCATGTAATAATTTTGCATTTTTAGTATTTTCTTTCTGTACCGCCTTTCCGTTGCTCCCCCCAACTGATCGTTGGCTGATCATGCCATCAATGCTATTTTGTGTGATTATTATTATAATTACCGCCTTTCGTGTAATGTATTTTCGCTACACATCACAGAAAGGATGTAGCCTAATCACCTGACCTACGCCTCGTGGTCTTACATGTAAAAAAGGTCAGGCGTTATAATAGAAACTATATAACATTACTCTGACGTTATATACACTCGCTGGCCGAATCGCCGGACAGAGAGAGCGAGATATTTCGAAACAGAGCGAGATTCATATAGCTGCTGTGTAATTTAATTTGAGATTCATCGTTGCGACGTCATCAAGCGAAGATTCTATTTACTGTCTAATTCCGAAGTTTTAGTGTTGTTTTGTCTGTTCGTTTCAAATTGTGCCCCTTTTCAATAAAAGGAGTTTAAGGTTTACTGTGTGCCAAAATACCACTCACGCCACAATACTATGTACCAACAGTACCAAATTGAGTACATTTTTTAAAACAATATTATTTCTAAAATGCACACCACTTCGCCAATTACAAAATATTTTATAAAAGAAATTTGCTTAAAAGCTCAGATTTTTTACTACTATTATTTTTATGTAGACTTATCATTTGAAAATTGATTTCTCTTTCTTTTGTTGAAGAAATAAAGCTTAACTAACAAATTTTTTTGCTTTGCTTAGTTATATGATTGTGCTTGCAAAAATTTAAAGTCAGCATTCAAATGGCGCTATAAACAATTAGTTTTGCTTATGGTGCCACTTTTCTAAGTTCTGTTCCGCAATTCAATATTATTAGGCCCACTACATTTAATTCAAAAATATAATTTGTTAAAATATAAAGTTTTTTTTGGAAAAACGTAGGCCTACAACTTTTCAAAAACAATGCAATGCGCGAAAAACATAACAGGCTTACAGTCGAATAAAAGTACGAGGCCGTTGACATGTGCACCAACGACAAGTCACCGTAGCGTGGTGGTGCAGCCCCCTTCCCTGCACTGAGAAGGCCCGAAATGACTTGTCCTACTTACATCTTTCGCGATTTTAACTGCCATCATTCATCCTGGGACTCTCACACCCCGGAAAACTAATCAGGCAAAGATTTGCTTGACTGGCTCCTTTCTTCTGATCTCATACCTCTTAACAACCATGAACATCACACACCCAGATGGTAGGTGCTTTCACGCAGCCTGGGCCGTGAGTAAGTCTGCTCATTGATTTTAAAAATGACAGACCGAAACCGAACCTACCAAAACGGAAGGGTATCCACCCATTCCGATGTTCAGTGTGGGTCTGTTAATCGGCAAACGTCCTTTTCAGGACGGGACAATGTCAGGATAAAACTTCCCTTTTCAGGGCACATTGCCAACAAGTTCCGAAGACCCACTATTCTTCAGCTGAACATCGAAGGCCTCACTGAAAGCAAGATGAATGTTCTTCATCACCTCGCTATGCAGTCTGAGGCACTCGTCATCCTACTGCAGGAGACCCACTGCACTGATGCAGAGAAGTTGGTGCTACCACATTACCAACTAGCTGGGTCTTCTTTAAGCAGGAAGCATGGCCTTGCCACGTTTGTTCACGAGCGACTGAGATACACGCTTTTGGACCAATCTCCACCGACATCGGAGATCGAGTGGCTGTGTGTGGACGTTGATGGCTATAAAATAGTCAACGTCTACAAACCACCGCCAACGCGATTGCGAACCCTGGATCTCCCAGTGTTTCCTCACCCCTGTCTGTACGCTGGCGATTTTAACTGTCGTCATGCTGACTGGGGTTATGATGACAACAGTCCGGATGGTGAGTGCTTGGCTGGATGGGCAAGTATTAATTGTCTTGCCCTCCTATATAATGCCAAGGACGCTGCCAGTTTTTATTTCGGCCGCTGGAACACTGGCACCAATCCAGACCTAGCTTTCGCTAGCGTAGGTCCAAACAGTCGCTTACCGGATAGACGTGTCCTTGACAAGTTTCTTAGGTCACAACATCGACCCTCGCTTATTACACCACCAAGGTTTGCTATGGCAGTGCCAAGCATGCCTGTTAAGTGATGGAACTTCCGCAAGGCCAAATGGAGTCACTACATTGCTTTGACGAATAAATTCGCAAAGACTTTGTTGCCACCTGATTTACTTGATGTGGATGCGGCTTACCAGGACTTCTGTAACATCATTAAGAAAGCAGCCAAGAAGACTATCCCACGCGGGTATCGAAACAACTATATTCCGTGTTGGGATGCAGAGTGTGAATCCCTCTATAAAACCTTTCTGCAGTCTCCTCAGGGAGACGACTCAAGTTTGGCTGCTACAATTCTGCTTGCCAAGCTTGACAGAAAACGGAGGGATCGATGGTCCGAGGCAGTTCGGAGCATTGATTTCTCACACTCTAGTCGAAAAGCGTGGAGTATCTTGAACAACCTTACTGGTAGGTCACGACACTCTCCTCGTCACTGTCCCGTTTCAGCCGATGCTATTGCATCTCAGCTGGTTAGAAATGGGAAATACGAGGCTGTTGATCGCAAGTCATCTCGACTTGTCTTTCAAGAAGTGTCTGACCTTTGGAGGGCCACAACACCAGATGCAGTAAATATCTCTGACAATTTTTCACAGAGAGAATTTGCTGCTGCCCTTCAACATTTAAAACCAGGTAAAGCTCCGGGTCCTGATTCCATCTGCCCCGAGCTTATACTCCATGCTGGAGCTGCTTTGAAGTCCTGGTTACGTGACTTCCTTTCTTCCTGTTTGCGCCGACTCAAAATTCCCAAGATCTGGAGAAGAGCGCTTGTGGTCGCGATCCCAAAACCAGGAAAGCCCGTGGGGGATCCAAAGAGTTATCGACCGATATCTCTGCTCTGTGTCCCCTACAAGATCCTCGAGAGGCTTATCTACGCCCGCGTTGAACCATTAATCGATCCACTGCTCCCTAAAGAGCAGGCTGGTTCCGACGCGGGAAGTCAACCGTAGATCAAGTTGTTCTGCTAACCCAGAACATCGAGGATCCTTTCGAGGCTAAAAAGAAGGCCGGTGCCGTATTTATCGATCTGACAGCTGCTTATGACACTGTCTGGCACCGTGGCCTTACCTGCAAGCTGCTGAGACTACTTCCGGATAAGCACATGGTCAAAATGATCATGGAGCTTGTCCGAAATCGAAGTTTCACCCTTACCACCGGTGACAGCAAGCAAAGTAGGCTACGCCGTCTTAGAAACGGCGTTCCTCAGGGATCGGTCTTGGCTCCCCTCCTATTTAACATCTATACGTACGATCTTCCTTCTATGATTTCCAGAAAGTTTGCATATGCTGATGATCTAGCATTGTTGCACTCTTTTGGAAACTGGAAGGACTTGGAGGGGACATTAAGCCAAGACATGTCCACACTGTCAGCGTATCTCCAGACTTGGAGGTTGAAGCTCAGTCACACTAAGACGGTGACGACAGCCTTTCACTTAAACAACCGAGAGGCCAAACGTGAGCTAAAGGTCTACAACAATAGTAGACTTTTACCGTTCTGTCCAACCCCTACTTACCTTGGGGTAAAACTGGACAGATCGCTCACGTTTCGTCACCATTTAGTGGCATTGCGCAAAAAACTATCATCGCGCGTCACACTGTTGTGGCGACTCGTGGGCTCGGGATGGGGTGCTGGTGCTAAAACACTACGCATAGCCACCTTGTCTCTAGTCTACTCAACAGCTGAGTACTGTGCGCCAGTCTGGTGTCGCAGTGCTCACACTCGTCTCATTGACAGTGTCTTGAATGACGCCTTGCGCATAGTTACTGGATGCCTGCGTCCCACTCCAACGGACCACCTACCTGTACTTTCAGGCATCCAGCCAGCTGAGCTTCGCCGACTGGGAGCGACACTCTCCTTGGCTTACCGTGGATCTCTGGACCCCGATCATATTTTGCATGGTCTTTTAAGTGGGTCCTCAGATACTGGCCAAGTGAGACAAAAATCCAGACGCCCGTTTGTGCCAGGTGCGCTGAATCTCTTGGACAATCTTGCCAGACTTGGCATCCGCGCCTCTGAATGGACAAATCATAAATGGAACGCGGAGTACTGTTAAAATGCTTCCAGGCTCCGTGCTTTTGTGCCCGGGACCAGTGTCAGGCCTGTTGGGATGGGCTTACCCCGAGCAGCTTGTGTTAAGCTCAACCGTCTGCGGACTGGTGTTGGGCGATTCCATTCGTCCATGCACAAATGGGGTCTCGCTCCTTCACCGAATTGCGAGTGTGGCGCCTCAGAGCAAACCGCAGACCATGTACTAACAATGTGCCCCATACATCGGGCACCACACGGAGCACGCGGTCTGACGGTTTTGGATGACGAAACTCGATGCTGGATTAATAACATCACTGCCAGCATCTGATCCAGGCAGTGCAGCAGTCTGGGGTAGTAAAAGGATAAACCCTCGGCCCCAGTTCTGTTTGTGTCTGGCCTGGATTGGATGCCCTTCAAACGATGACGACGACGACGACGACGACGATCACACACTACTACACCGTGCCACCGGAAACCACTCCTCCCCTGATCTCTCTTTGGTTCCTGCCCACATAGGCAGAGAGAGCCTATGCACATGGCAGACCCTTCCGGACCACGGGTCAGATTTCAGACTCATCAGACTCATCAGGACGAGGTTTCGCTAGAATGAATTGCAGAACTGAATGTAGTATTTCAAACGTTTTAGAACTGATTCTGATTAGTTAAAAATTAAGGTTAGTAATAGCTATCATAATAATTAAAAAGTATTTAATAAATAAAACTACGTTTCGTCGGTGTAAAAAATTTTTGGGAAAACAGGGAACAAAATTATGCAAGTTTTGTGTTAAAATTTAAAACTAAAAAAGAAAATTTTTACAATTATAGTAACAATTCATGTTTGTAAACAAACTCTCTGTCTACACAAATTGGATTTTCGAAGAGTAATGAAAAGTGATTCTAAGACTGATAAATGGAAATCAGCTTGTGCTTTAGAAAGAATAAAAAATTGATTGTCCTTATAATGAGATGCACATTTTTGGTTATGTAATGAATAGTTTCCAATCGCTGAGTCACAGTGCGGTATTGAATTAGCTAGTTTTCCCGGGCGTTCTGATTGTTTACGTTCTTGACCGGTTCTGTTCCGAATAGACTTCGGCACATGCTGGCGGATTCTGTCTTGCAAACGTTGAGACGTTCGACCCAGGTACCGACTATCGCAGTGGCACACGTATTCAATTCATATACGACGTTACTTTGTTGAAAAGTGGGAAGAACGTCTTTATGTATTGCAGGTAAAATTCTTCTGGTGTAAAAGACCACTCGTGGTTTGACCGCTTCAAAACAATTATTAATAGATAATTTTACTTTTCTTTCAAATTTCAGGAAATTTTTGGCAATCCAAGGTAACTTTAAATAGACAGGACATTTTTTTGGGCCTTCTTTAGTGCTTTGTTGAAAACGTAAAAGTTTTTTAGAAATTCTCGAATCAATAAGGAATTCTGGATAACCATTTTTTACAAGAATAGAGCGAATATTTTCTAGTTCATGTTTTAATGTAGATTTAGAGCAGATTTTTAAGGCTCGATGTGTTAAAGTATCGATGAGATTTGTTTTACGTTGTCCAAAGGAATTCCAATAAATATATTGACCTGTGAATGTGGACTTTCGATAGACTGAAGTGATGAATTTATTATCAGATTTGGTAACAAGTACATCTAAAAAAAAGGTAGAGAATTATTAGTTTCAATTTCATTGGTAAATTTTAAGGAGGAATGAAGCGAGTTAAGACAATTTAAAAATTTTTGGAATTCAGTTTCTTTGTGAAAAAGAGAAAAGGTGTCATCAACATAACGATAGTGTCATCAGCATAGGTCAATACTCTTTGATTTATGATGTAATATTCTTAAAGCTAAACTTAAAGTTAAACCGCTTTTGTGTCCGAGACCGGTGCCAGGCCTGTTGGGATGGGCTTACCCCGAGCAGCTTGGGTTAAGCTCAACTGCCTGCGGACTAGTGTTTGGCGATTCCTTTCGTCCATGCACAAATGGGGTCTCACTCCTTCACCGAATTGCGAGTGTGGCGTCCCTGAACAAACCGCAGACCATGTTCTGACAGCGTGCCCTATACATCGGGTACCACATAGAGCACAAGGTCTGACTGTTTTGGATGAAAAAACTCGATGCTGGCTTAATAACATCACTGCCAGCATCTGATTTAGGCAGTACAGCAGCCTGGGGTAGTAAAAGAATAAACCCTCGGCCCCAGTCCTGTTTGTGTCTGACCTGGAGTGGATACCCTTTCAAACGATGACGACTTACAACTTTAAAGCATTGTTACAACTTTAAAACAAAAATTTGGAAAAAAAATGTTTTAACAGACAGCAGCAAAATTGTTTTAAACTAATTGCTTAACTTAAACAATGCCAAAAACTTTTCAGTAATTATTTTATATTTAGTTATTTATAAAAAATATCACTTTCAGCTAAACATTTCACCTATTTCAAAAACTTTAAATAAATTTCTAATTAAACAAAAGTTTACTTCATGAAAACATCAAAAGTAATTGAATAAAACTGCCGCTCAAGTTACAAATCTTATTCAAAAGTTTCAATTAGTTTATCAGCACATAATGAATTATTTTACCTCTATACGTACAGTAGTGGCCCACAAGAGTTTATTGCAGGTCGCATATTTTGCAGGCAATAGATTTTTAAAAATACAAAAAAAAGGTTTCTCTCCATTTAAACCAGTGTTTCTCAAACCATGGGTCGCGAAGGCTAGTGGTGGATATTGGGTGATGCAAATCAGGCAGTTGCTTCGGGCCCCGCCTTTTCTTGGGGGCCCCCTCGAAAACAGCACATACTGTTTCAATTTGCTGCAGATGTTTTTTAGAGGTTATTATGAAGTCGGGTCAAAAAGTGGGAAATATAGAGATCGATTCTAGGTGAAGACCTTTTTATTTTTTTATTTTTAGAGAACACCTTGGTTTTGGGAGGAAAATAGGGAAATCAGAGATGAAACCGAAGTGAAAATCTTTCTTTTTTTTAGAGCTCACCATGATTTTCGGAGAAAAAAGTGAAAGACGAGATCAAAGCTCTTTTTCTTTTTTAGAGTACATCAATTTTTAAAAATCCTTGCCTCGGGCCCCTGAATTTGAATATCCACCACTGGCAAAGGCTTGTAAATTACGGCACGTAAAAGAAATTTTCACTACGCTCACTCAAATTTATTTGGGTCGCAGTCATCTTTGCAAATTGTTGTTTTTAGCGATTTTGGGCCGCAGAAAAAAAGGCTTGAGAAACATTGATTTAAACCAAAAAAGATCTTTACACGTAATAAAAAATATAATTTTTTAAGTCCTGTATCGAAAATGAAAATCCTTTTAGCTTTCTTCATAGCATTTATAAAAAACATTTTTAATATTTTCTACGAGAAAGTAGGCTTAGTATCAGCTGAAATTGCAATTTTCATTCTTGTTATTATCATTATTTACGTGGCTCTTTGCAAAAAAGTTTGGTAATGGGCTACAAGATTGTGTCGTTAAAAATCATATTCCAGGTTACAAATGTTCTAATATAAGATTTATTGTGATATGGCGTAAATCTAAATCAGAATTTCATTCTAAAATTTACAAAGCTTTTACTTATTACAAACTTCAGTCCAAATTAAATTGATAAATGTACGCAAACAGAGTTTCATATTTACGTACTAAATAAATTTTGAGTTGAATATTTTCTTCTATGACATCATAATACTTCAGTAAATTTAAATTCTATCACTCTAGCTAGGGCAGGGTTTCCCAAACTTTCTGTTCATAGGTACCCTTTGGACAATTATAGATTCGCTCGTGTACCCCCAAAATTTTCTCATATTTTTAGCTGCAAAGCTGAACTTGCTCTAACGCACAACTTATTTTTATAGCTAGGCAACCCATTAGATTCCCTCTAAATTTGCTAAATCTTTAAAATTGATTATTTTAGTTTAAAACGAGAAAACTCCGTGATTAATACTAATCAAAGCACACAAAGTTATTCATAACAATGTAATCTAAGCTTAAAGAAACACTACAATCAAACTAACAATATATCGGCTGAATAAGCCTAGCAGTCCTAGCTAATGGATGGATGAACTTCCTTTTTAGCAACAAGCTCATTAATACGCGGTGAAACATTAGCAACAGCGCAACGAAGATCATGTTCAGGTGTTTTGAGCTGTGATCGGTACTTTGATTTGATTCCAAGCATTACTTAAAATGTCGATTCACACAACCATGTTGATAAAAACAACAATGCTTGAATAGCAGGTTCCGCAATCCTTTTGTACGACTTGCACATCGTAAACTAAAAATCTCCCAAATTTTTCTCAGAGTACACATCGCGTGCAAACCCATCATGTTGAAGTTCAATCAGTTCCTCTTGCATACCTGTCCCAGCCTGCAGTGTCTGAGCGTTCGCGGCGAAAGGATTCCTAAGATATGCAACTTTGTCTTCACCAAGACTTGGAAAATAGCCGTCGATTTCCTTTTCTAACTTCATGACATGTTCAGTGACTAATTCCGAGAACCTTATGGTCTCAATTTGGGAATTTTGACACAGAAATTCTGTTACTGTATTAAACATGGAAAAGGTGCCAGAGCAAATATTTCCCCTCCACAACCGAAGTTTGGCCAGAAATGCTTTGACTTTAGCTATGAATTCTCACTCTGTTAGGTCTTTTCCTTGGAGATTCTTGTTTAGCATATTCTGAGCATCAAAAATATCAACAAGGTAGGCAAGTATCAAAATAAAAAAATCATCCCTCAAGGAAGTGACAAGAGTTTCACATTTGTTGGATTGTTGGAAAAATCCCAGCAATTCTTTACGAAGCTCATATACACGTTTAGTAACATTTGCTCTGAAGAGCCAACGCACATTACTGTGAAATAGAAGTACGCTGTGATCGGCACCTAAATCTTCACAGAGAATTTTAAACAACCGGCTGTTTAAAGCACTCCCTTTTACATTGTTGACCATCTTAATCACCAGTGATAAAACGTCAAAAAATTCAGCAGGAAGGACTTTGCATGACTGCAAACCGGTGGATCATGCAATGCAAAAATTTCACATGAGGAGCTACTTCCATGACACGAGCTCTAAAACCAGACTTTTGTCCTAACATAGCTGGGGCCCCATCCGTTGTGCAGCCCCTTAGATTTTCCCATTTTAAACCATGTTGCTTGAAAAAAGAATTCACCATTTGAAAAATATCATCTACTTTAGTTGTTGCTTCTAATGCCGCATATCAAGAAATCTTCTTTAACGCCTTCTTTTCCTACATATTAAACAAAAATTAGTAGCTGAGCACAGTTTGTTACATCTATAGACTCGTCAAGTTGAATTGCGAATCCACTTTCCGATCTACAAATATCACTAATCACTTGCAAAATATCCACTGACATTCTTCAATTCTTCGTTAGACTGTATTTTAGACAGGGAGATAGAGTTAAGTTTTTTCACTGATTCATCTCCAAAGACACAACGTACCATTACTTTTGCAGCAGGTAGGAGAACCAAATTTTCCCCAATGGTATGTGCTTTTTTTTGCTTGGCGATCATGAGAGAAACTTCACAAGTGAGAAGGCTTGTTTTCATCGAATCATTTCTCAATGATTTTTGACAGAGTACACATACTGGTACATCCAGTGGCGGCTCGTGGCTTTCATTAATGGTGGGGCCAGCAAAACAATTATTGAAATGTCAAAAATTTCCATTCATAGACTACCTAAATTTAAAGGCGGGGTAAATAAATTTTTAACAAAAAATGCAATATTCAACACTAACCTTTATTTGTACTGTATAAGTAGTCAGCTCTTCGGTCCTTTATCTGAGCAAAAATGTTGATGACTTTGTTATTGTAATCTCTGATTTTGCTAATATACTCTTTGTGTATCGACAGGCAAGCGAGGCTGCTTAGTCTGTCTTGCAACATGGTGTTTCGAAGAAACGTTTTTATTCGCTTCATTGTCATGAAGCTTTTCTCTGAGTCAGCAGTTTAAATTGGTGTCGCGAGAACAATTTCGAGCAGTTTAGAGACTTCAAAAATCTTTCATTAAGTCCATTTTCATTTATGAATGTTAATAGCTCGCTAATATTAAAAATTCCACTAAAATTATCATTTGCATACAAAACGGACAATTCACATTTCAGTTTATTTTTATTAAGCATTGTGTAATTCGAAGCAATTTCTTTAACATAATTGTCGGGAAAATAATTTCTGTACAGCTTAAATTCAGCTGGATTCATTATGGAAAAAGAACGAAATATATCCGAAGATCCGAAGTTTTCTTTAACTTCCTCTGTGATTTTATTACATGCTTCCGTTACACATAATTGCAATTGCAAATGAGAAACAAATTCATGAATTGCACCTCTTCTAGGCTTCTTTGCTTGTTGAGATGTTATATATTTTGTTATTGCTTCTGATTGTTCATTGTTATTCAAATATTTGACCACATTTCCACGCAAGTGATTAACAGCTGTGACAAAAGACTTAAGAGCTTCTTCAGAAGTTATGCTGTTTGATTTTTTAGACTGTAAGATTCCAAAAAGTACACTAACGTGTTTGAACAAATTATCAAAAAATTCTACAAAGAAAATAAATTTTTTATCTTCCAAAATTTTCGTGAATCCGATCGATTCACAAAAACTTTTCTGATCCCAACCTTTTCCATTTTGAATGCAGGTAAAGCACTTTAAAATTTTCTCCCTGTTGCTACTCACTGCAGAGATTATTCTAGATATAAAGTTCCAGCGTGTCTCACATATTCTCGGTATCTTTGCAGAACAGAATTTTGATGAAATAGTGAAAAACACTCCAATTCCATTTAAACTTGAAAAAAGCAGCTTGAGCCTTTTGTTGCAAGAAGCCATTTTTTTGACGATCAGGTTCAGTTGGTGAGCGTAGCAATAAACATAATGACCGTGTGGAAAAAACTTTTTCATTTGAACCTGGACTCCATTTATGGAAACCCTCATTACTGCCGCGCCATCATATGTATGAGCAATAAGCTTGCTTTCCAAATTAAGCGAATCAAGATTTTCCTTCAATGCCTGAGTAAGTTCATTAGCTGTTCTATCTTGAAGCTCAACAAACTTAAGAAATCTTTCAACAGGTTCAAAGTCCTTGACATAGCGCACTATAATCACAAATTGAGATTTGCATGAAATATCAGTAGTTTCATCTGCCTGCACAAACACGTAACTAGAATTTTTAATTTCCCTTGTTATTTTTTTAGTAGGCTATATACTTTAAGCATGCAAGACAAAAGATCATTTTGTATAGATTTCGATGTATTTTTTACCACATTATATTTTTTAAGATAATCACAAAATGCACCGTCCAAATCTGCCTTGTACGTTACAAGATCAAGAAAAACACCTCGTTTAGCAGACCCTTCCACTTCATCATATCCTCTTAGCGGTAATTCATGAAAGCCACAAAATTTTATGCAGTTAATGATCCTGTTCAAAGCGTGCCTATTTCTGTCAACTAATTCGTTATGTTTAATTATGCTTCGACAATAGCCAGCATCAATTGCAGATAATATATTTGCAGTTGTAATGAAACACAAATGTTCAATGAGCCTTACTGCATTGGTGCTCAGAAATTCATTCTGACAAATGTTTTAACTCGTTGCAACCTTTATTTGTCCATAAACTCTCACCACCAAATAAGAAACAGCAAAAGCAAAACAAGCTCTTTCTCTCATCGCAGGCCGTAAGCCACGATTTTTTATCAAACCACGTCGATGAAAATGTCCTCGATTTCCTACCATCTTTCTGGAAGATATTGATGTTACATGGTTGATATGGACCTAGTCTTTTAATTTCTAGTTGTTCTTCGTGTTTTAAGTTTTTTAATGGATTTTCAATAAATTATCAATTTTATTCATGGTGAGGGGTGTTGAATCATAAATATAAACCATGCAAAACGTAACGTCTAAGCTTAATAATTACGAGAAAATAAACCACAATGTATTATTTGCTAGTGAGAAATTTGGCACCACTTACTGGAATAGCTTGTTGAAGTTAAATTATTTTGATCTGGAATTACAAAAATCACATTAAATATAAATAAACTAGGCATGTTATTCATAAATGAAAATGAACATAATTGATAAACAACCTCAGCTGTGAAAAAATATGCGCTGAGAAGCAGAAACTGCTGTCTCACAAAAGAATGCACAATGTCACCCAATGTCAACTGAATAAGAACTAATTTTATAAGGCTGCACACGGGCAGGCGCAGGCGCAGGTGCAGCTAACGTCCGCTTATAAGTTACGATTGCTGTTTGGGCCAGACATCGCCGGCCACAATTTTGTGCTATTGACTTGCATACCAAAATCTTCACCAAGCGCAGCGCGTGAGTTGGTTGGCTTTAGGTGTAAATATAAAGGAGTAAACGGGCCAAAATATGTGGGCCCTCTGTATTGTTTTGAAGAGACTTCAGAGAATATTCAAAAATATTTCTCTTTGTTTTTCGGTTAACTGTTATCTTGGCAAGCATGTAAATATTTTGATATTTAATATAGGGTTTTGCTTTAGAAATTCACATTTTTGTTTTGCTTTAGAAATTCACATTTAGTCAAATTTTTAGTGGGGCCCGGCCCCTGTGGCCCCTATGTACCAGCCGCCACTGGGTATATCCAAACCATTGTTTATCGTAAATGTAAACCCAAACTTTAAGTAGGTTTTTGAATATTTTCTTTTTTTGAGACTCATTGCATAGCTTTTTAGAAAGTCCGAAAATAGACAAAAATTTTAAGTAAAACTAAAGAAGTTTTTGAATTCAGCGGCGCGATGAGCTAGTCGTTAAGCGAATTTACATTGCATAGTGAACCTAAAAGCAAATGATGACCTGAATTAAAGAACTACAGAAAGCACAAAATTAAGTTTTTGAAAAAAGAAAATTAAAGTTTTGAAAAACATTGCAAACTTACTCCAATCTCATGTTAAATCTTTTCAGTCTTATCCTAAGGTAGGCTTAGGCTACATCTGAAACTCATGCAGTCTTCATGCTTTTTTCCAGTTAGCTCCTTAGGCTTTCTTTTCATTTTTTTGCAATTATTATCAGTATAGTAGTCCCCCCTTATTAAGCCCACGGTTAATAAGCTTACCCACTTAACAAGTCCAGAATTACTACTGTCAGAATTACTACTGTCGCGTATTCAATTCGAATAGTTTAAAGCAGTGGATCGAACAAATCTTCAACCTTTCTACGACCATTAATCTAGCCAAATAATAGTGATAGCAGGCTATCTAATTTCTGTTACGCTAACTTAGCAAATTCAACCGCTGTCTAAACTCACAGACAGAGAGATAAAATTTCAACTTTATTGCTAAGCAATGAAGAAAACTCCAACTTCTATCAAGCGGCAATTACAACTAATCACTAATTCACAATTACAACTTTACACTGAATCACAAATCTCGAATTTTGAATTTACATTCTCGAATGAATAACTTCAAAAATTATCGCCTTTTATACAACTCTCATAACATTCTAAAACTTTTTTTCTTATACGAGTAAAAACGAGAGAGAGCTAGAAAATTCTAAATTAAACGAGGAACAATGAGAATTTACTAGAAAAATAACCAAACAAAATACTTAACATTATTACGTCACAAGCAAACGAATGTATCAATCCAAATTCCGAATATTTCTTATGTTAACTTAGCATTAATATAAAACCATGCGATACAAATAATTCTTGGAGTATTTTGCGTATCAAAAAGGGCCTTATTCGTGACAACTACATTTATTCCTGTAACGTAAAACTCGCCCTATAAACCCAAAACCTCGCTTTATAACCCACATTTTTTGTCTTGCATTTGACGGTTTCACACTTCGTTACGCTGTTATTTAATTTTGTTTTCAAAATGGCGAAGAGAGGTAAATGTTGTTTAAAATAAGCGGGGTTGACTGTATTTGCTTTCTAGTCTTTGTAACTACGGTTCTTGTAGCAATCAATCAGCTGTTTTGTCTTGCGTGCCGTCATTGGACAAAATAAGTCATGTGAACTGCGAAAGTGGACTTGCTGTTACTGTAGTTGTAGTTAAAGTTTTTACTGGGATGAAAATCTGACTTCCTCAAGAGTTCTTAAACTCAGGTTTTCAAATTATTAACATCAGATGATAAAAAATATTTTAATGCAGATTACAAGTTATGGAAAGAATATCCTTATACTTAATCTAATGTATCCCTTGAAAAGTCAAAAAGTACCCTTGGGGGTACATGTACCCCAGTTTGGGAACCCCTGAGCTAGGGTGTTGAATATTTTCACTATTTTGAAAATTAAAATGCTTGGTGCCTCAAGTGGTGTGGTTTTTGGTCAAAACTTGATACTTTGCTCAATATGACGTTATACAAATGTGGTCCAAGACGTTGGAAGTTTCAATACAGCATTTTCAGTGTATTTCGTACATGTCCGGAATTTTGTTAATTTTTTGTGTCTGGAAGGAATTTTAAAAAAAGCGCAAATGTCCGGAATTTTGGCATCAACTAAAAACAACGTGCAAGTTTTCAAGAAAGCGCGTTGATTATGGAACAAAAATAGCAAATTCGCAGATCGATTCGAAGTGAAGACTTTTTTTTTTTAGTGAACACCATCATTTTGGGAAAAACATAAGGAAATCCAAGATCGATTCAAAGTGAAGACCTTTTTTTTGGTCTTTGTCCTAAATTCGGAAAAAATTTATTTTGTCTGCTCCTTCAAAAATTTTTTTGTTGGTGCGCCTATATCTGTCCGGAATTCCGCCTATACAGATATGGCAAGCCTATCCTATGACCAATTAATACATGTGATAGCTCTATTTGCAACGTAAAAAGTTATTTGAAAAAAATAGTTTTTTGGAATTCCTCGAAATATATTCAAGAAGATTGGTTTGGTTATCAGAAAATTTTTCGGTTTTCGTTCTCGTATAATATCTGATGCAAAAATAGTCTATTGTTATTTTAATTTAATGCTTAATTTATACCTACAGCTTGCAAGGCACAATTACCTAGGACCACGCAAGAGTTTTAGCAAAAGGATTTGGAGATCCGATATACAGTAAGTAAATCATTACAAGCACAGTATATGTATACATTCTTATTGTGCACAACTTTAAATGAGAAATCTCATGAAAATTAAAATACTTTTAAAATGACAGATGGTATTCACGGAACCAAAGAATTAATGGATTCTTCAATGCTATTTGTCATTTTAGAATATAAAATAAACACCGTGTTTCTCTACATAAAAACAAGTATTAAAATTTTAAGAAAACAACAAGCCAATATGTTTAACTAAAATTTTATTGCAATATATCTAACCTGGTCAATCCGCATCTGGGTTATTTGTCGAGTTTGAAACGGCTCTTAAATTCATATTGTGTTTGGGTGTTTTGGGATTATTAGTTTATTTGACTAAATAATTTTTGTTGCAAATGAAGACCTTTTGTGTTTGGTCTTCACTTGAAGTCAATGGTAAAACATTGTTTACTACAAGCATAGCCGTATCTGCCGGGGGGCAGGGGGGCAATTGCCCCCCCAAGTTTCTAGGATTTGGGCAAAATTAAAATTTTTCGGGCAGTGAGAAGAAAATATTTGGGCAAAACCATGATTTTTCGGGCAGCGAATAAAAAATTTGGGCAAAGTCAGGAAATTTAGGGAGGTGATAATGATCAACTGCAAAAAATAATGACCAAATTTAGGTGAATACCTTTTTTTCTTTTTTTTAGAGAACACCTTGATTTTGGGAAGAAAATTGAAAATTAGGAGACTGAATTTAAGTGAAGACCTTTTTTTTTTTTTTTAGAGATCACTATGATTTTAAGACAAAATTGGTTTTTCGTCTGAGAATCTCAGACAAGTTTTTTGTCATATCCGAAATGTACTATAAAATCATGATTTGGGCAAACGTTACAAAATTTGGGCAAAACTTCATTGCCCCCAAATTTTTTTGGGCTAATACGGCTATGACTACAAGTAATGATAAAAAAAGTTTTTCCTGATAAATTTTGTTGAAAACGGAAATCCAGATTCACACAAATATTGAGTCATTATAAGTAAAAACTATTGGTTTTTGCAGTAACAAATTAAAAAATGTGGCTTTGGTCTTTAACTGGCGCGTTATCTCTAAAATAGATTATTATTTTTATCTGAAAAACCTACTTGTTTGCACAAACTACAATTTTTAAAAAGACTTCTCTTCTCTACTCTTCCACAATTTCAAAAAGTTCCACGCAAAAAACTATTCTTCGACAATTCCACTTCCTCCTTGTCTCAATTCTCTTTTTTTTATGCTAAATTGCTTCTGCGTATCAGTTCTTAAAACTTGGTCTACAACTTTTGCTTATGTTAATGTGAAGATCAGTTTTTTTTTACCAAAGCAATAAGATCCTTAGAACCGTTCTTTTAAATATTTAAAACGCGGGAGCTTTATCAAAAGTTGCAATTTCTGTCAACAAGTTCTTTTTTCAGGAAAAGTAGCAATCAATTGCTATTGCATCTATTGCTATTGCTATTGCATTTATTGCTATTGCATTTATTGCTATTGCATTTATTGCTATTGCTATTGCTATTTCATAATATTGTATTAGAATGTTCAGGAAACATAATGTGACGGGTGCGGTGACCATGCAACTGGTGCGGTGACCATGCACAATTTTTTGTGCATGTTATAACGTATATCGTTTAGTTGCCGTCTCCCTATTTGCAACCTTTGCTCTATTTTCTCTTCAATTATTATCAATTGTTTCTTTTGGATGCCAATCAAAACAAACTACTCCTACTACATATTGCCTGTAGTTGTTACAATGGGGTCATAGATTTATTATTATCAAACCTCAAATAACATTTTGGTAAAATTTTTGCTTTTTCCCAAGTAGTTGTGCTGTGCATTCTTTAGATCTTCAATGAGCATTCGATAAAAATAACAATAGACTATTATTGCATCAGATAGCATACAAGAACGAAAACCAAAAAGTTTTCGGAATTTAAAACTAGTCTGTTACAATATAAATCAAAAAAATTGCAAAAAAACATTTCAAATAACTTTTTTTGTTGCAGATAGAGCTATAGCATGTATTAAGTAATCATAAGAAGTCGGCTCTTCTGCACCATTTGATATTACTTTAGTCGTTTTGCAATTACTGATTCCATCTCTTTAACACTGCTTCCGAATTTATCATCACATTACCATTTTCATCCTTTATAACCCTCACATGCTGTACATCTTTCCCTGCTCTGTTTCTCTGCCTAGCCAATTTGTACAACTCCTTTTCACCTTCTTTTGTTTTTAATCTAGCATACAAATTGTCATATGCACGTCCCTTTGCCATTGCAACTGCCTTCTTTGCCTTACTCTTCTTTGTATATCTTTTTAGTATTTTCATTTCTTATTTTGTCCCATGCTTTCTTTGCCTCTTTCTTTTCTTTTATGCTTTTTTGAACTTCCTCATTCCACCACCAAGTCTCCCTGTCTCCTTTTCGTTTCCCGAATGTCACTCCCAGTACAGTTTCAGCTGTTTTTCTTAGCATTTCTGCCGTTTTGTCCCACTCATCAGGTAATCCATCCTTGCCTCCCAAAATCCTGGTCACCTCTTATCTAAACGGTTCTTGACAGCTTGTCTCTTTTAGTTTCCACCATCGTATCTTTGGCTTTACTTTCTCTGCCTTTTTCTTTTTCACCATAAGAGCCATTTTGCATACCACCATACGGTGCTGCTTTGCGACACACTCATTCAATATTACCTTACAATCACACATTTCCTTCAAGTTTCTCCTTCTGCACATCACATAATCTACTTGGGTACTTTTTCCTCCACTCTTATATGTCACTCTGTGTTCATCTTTCTTCTTGAAATAAGTATTGACAATCACCAAATCCATCCTTTTCCCAAAATCCACAACCATTGATCCTTCCATATTTCTTGTTCCAGCACCGTACCTCCCCATTATTTCCTCATCCCCTATGTTTCCTTCGCCCACATGTCCATTAAGATCTGCACCAAGAACTATCCTCTCTTTTTTCGATATACTTTCAATCAATCCATTCAAGTCTTCCCAAAAATCATTTTTGTCCTCCATGTTGTTGTTAACCTGTGGAGCATATGCGCTTACTATATTTAGGATGGACCCATTTACCTCCAGCTTCATGGCCATCAGTCTGTCTGACACCCTCTTCACCTCCAGGACACTTTCAGCCAGCTCCTCCCTCAGCACTATCCCTATCCCATTTTTTCTTCCGTCAGCTCCGTTGTAGAATATTTTGCATCCACCTCCAATGTTCCTTGCTTTACTCCCTTTCCACCTTGTTTCCTGTAGACACAATATGTCTACATTTCTTTGCTCCATCATATCTGCCAGCTCTCTTCCCCTTCCAATCATCGTTCCAATATTTAAAGTACCCACCCTAATGAGTGAGCATCTTCTTTTCCATGCTTCTCGCTGCTTCTTCACTCGCTTTCCTCCTCTTTTTTTGCTTTTATTTTCACAATGTTTAGCAGTAGCATAATTTCCACAGGTGCCCTTCTGTGCGACACCTGAGGCGGTCGTTGGTAACCCGGGCCTCGACCGATCCGGTATGGATTGATGATGATTATGCATTTGTCTGTTTTGGCAAAAAATTTTTTACGCCGGATGCCCTTCCTGCCGCAACGCTCCCCATTTATCCGGGCTTGGGACCGGAATCAAGAGACACAGAAAAGTGCCTCCGATGGCTGGGTTATATGCGAAATACACTAAAAATGCTAAAGTTGAAATTTTAGCCGTCACGTGTTACATTTTTATGACGTCATATTGAGCCAAAACTTTGTGTGTAGAGTTTTTACTCAAAATCGCATCAATTAAAAATACTCGCATTTTAAACTTCAAAACTATTTAAAATATGAAACAATTTATTTTACGCAGCTATTTATTTGTTCTATTATGAAATTAACCAAAATAGTTAGTAGTCTGTATAGCCTGTGTTAGAAAATACTTTTTTGTGGGTACTTTGAAACTTTGCGTTTTGACGGTGACGTACTTATATATTCTGTATGTGAGGAGTGTGCACCCAGGACCTTTCTTCCGACAAAAAATCAAAATTACGTCACAAAATAATTGAACCCACCGTACTCCTTGTAATTTTCAATAGCAAAGCCTGAAAAATATTCTTCTAATTTTAAAAGCAATTCTAATAATATCTTTATCCGTGCAATGGATTAAATAAACTTAGTTTCACTCTTAAACAAGAAAATTATAATGTAACAATAATTTTTATAATATTCCGAACTTTTAAGCCAGGTTTTAGCATACGCGGGCAAGTCTATCTCTTACTATGTATTTTCAAAGAAGCCTTGAGTGGTCATTGATAGAAACATTGAAAAAGGCTTTGTGGAAAAATTAAAATTTGATGATGTTGTTGACGAAAATAATTATGCAAATGCTGAATAAAATAAAATAATTTCTCAATAAAACAAGAACTACAAATCACAATTAAACAAGAAACTCAGAATAGTAAGAAAGCAAAAGTAGATAGCAAGTAAATGTAATCGGGATTGTTTCTCCTTGTTAACAGCTAAATCTGTAATCCTGCAATCAACTGCATAAAATACAAGCTTATGTCTTCGAAAAATTTCTTTTTATTAAAACATAAAACGTCGCTTGCTTTAAAAGACGTTTTTACCAAATAAACTTTTTGTAAAAGGTCGTGATGATTTGGCTATCATTTCCTTGTAGCAAAACTCGCTTTTACAACGTCTTCGTTGAACTGATTATTATTGACAAAAGAACTTCTTTTGTTATTATTGACAAAGCCAATGCTGAAATATTTCCAAAATATTTGCCAATACAAAAATATTTTCGATTTTTGTGACAATTAACGTTGGCATTTATTAATCGTAAATTTTTTTAAATATTTTCTTAATTTTTTTTTAAATGTTGGGACAGCCATTATTTCAAAGTAGCAATGAATTCCGCTTGCTGAAAAAGTTTGAAAACCACTGACCTAGACTAAGCGTTGACGAGTTATTAAAAATTTTTTATGTTTCTTGCTTTGCTCTCAAGGATAAAATAATAATTATCCTGACTGGTATAAAAACCTGCTGCCGCCCTTGATTTTAAGCCATCCCCCAAACTTTCTTAAGCACTGCTATCGAAAAATACAATTGTTGTAGAAAAATTGCATAAAAAACAGAACAATTGCTTAACTGAATGTTTTACTATTGTAAAAATGTTTAAGCCACAAAGTTGAGTTATCTTAAAGGTAAAAGACTATTAGTCACAATATACAGAAACTAAATAATTGATGAAAGTTTGATTACTTTTATTCGTCACTATTATAAAAATCAATCAAAAACTTTGTTTAAATACTAAATGTTTAATTAAAAATCAGAGAGAAAAAAACTATTTGCCTAAATGTAAAAATTTCAACTTTATATTTATTTATGAGTTTTTATATTTTTTTGAAAGTGAGGTAAAACAAACAAAAGTCTTCAATAACTTCATTAAGAAAAGACACGTTGTGACTAACAATTTAATCTTTTACTCTTCAAATATTTTGAATCATTAACTCCTTTCCAAGGGCTTCAAAAGATCACCAAAGATTCTTAACTCACAAACGAAACGTGGTAGTATAATTTTAATAAGTTAATAAGTTTAGAGCCAATGTAATTGTAATTATTTTTTATTTAAAAGCTAAAATTTTGAATATTATCCTCATTTCTTTGTTCAAGCAAATAAAACTTACAATTAAAACACTGCTACTTTGCAAGAAAATAAAAAAAGTAATTAGATAGATATAGAGGGGCAGATTTTTTTTTCGTTTTGAGGAAATAGAAGGGAGCTGGGAGGTCCACTAAATAACCGGACATATTTCCGTCAGCCAAATCAACAGATTTCACGTGGCAAACCCCGGTAACTGGTAAATGACCAGGCAAAATATGATAAATTCGAGGTGCTTCCGGTGTGGTAAAAGGAGAGACCATATACTCAGCATAGTAATGCGAAAAAAAAAAGAAAAAATATTTATAATATATAGCACATCTAACGGATTTCAAATATTTTAAGTTTTAAAAATTTTAAAATTTTCATGAGCAGTTGAACAAATTGGTTTTCTTATTAAAAGCACAATTCCCATTCATATTGTGATCTTGCAAATACACGTTTCACCAAACAGATTTCTTGTTCACATAATTACTTTTTAATGGTGTTAAATTTTTTGGGTTTACATCGCACATACGTTCTTTACATGTGGTAAAAAATGCCCTAACAGTTTCGCCTACATAGAAATCATCGCAATGCAAACACGGAATTTCATAAATTACTTTCTTGCTGTTGCTTTGGTTTTATTTAATGTTTTAAGTTCGGCAAAATTTGCTTAATTGTTTGAACAGAATTTGTACATACTCTGATATTTTGGTTTATAAAGTTTAAAATTTCAATTACGTACATTGGGTAAATAAGATAGAGTCATTATTTTTTTGTAGTTTTGGCTCTTTTCTTGTTCCTGTAATTTGCTAAATTTAAATCGATTGAATGTTTTTTTAAAACCAATTTGGGTGATTGTCATCTTCTAAAGCAGTGATTTTCAACCTTTTCTTTACCGTGGCCTATTTTTCAACCCAAGGTAATTTAACAACCCACTTTGGTCAACAAAATTAAATTCCCATCCCAAAATCATAGTGTTCTCTAAAAAAAAAAAGGTCTTCACTTGGACTTGCTGTCATTTTTTCCTATTTTTGTCCCAAAATCATAGTGTTCTCTAAAAAAAAAAAAAAGGTCTTCACTTGGAATTGCTGTCAATTTTCCCTATTTTTGTCCCAAAATCATAGTGTTCTCTAAAAAAAAAGTCTTCATGTGGTTGACTGCACAGGACGCCAGAAAAATGTCTAAAAAATGGGATGGATGGCAAGCCTAATTATACATATATATTATACATATTGCTTTCATTTTGATTTATGCTCCAGGGCCCACTAAAAAAAACCAGTGTGGTCCACTACTGGGCCATGGCCCATAGGTTGAAAACCCCTGTTCTAAAGCATGTCGCAGCATTCCCGTTTTTTGTTTAAAATTTTTTGATTCCGTAATTAGTTTAGATGCTCTGGTTAATAAAGTCATGATAACACTTTGTGTTGCGAATGGCAAGATTCGTAATTTAAATAACGGTTGGTGTTGTTTTTTTGTATATTAGTTGCCAAAACTCCATCTTTCTTCTTTATGACCTGCATATCCAGGAATGGCAATTTGTCTTATGTTTATGTTTCATTTATTTAGTCTCTTGAAGAAGGCTTAATAATATTATAATATAACCAAACATTAAGTTTTAATTATTGTTTTTATCTTTGATTAAAGATTTAACAGCAGTTCAAATTCTAAAATGTCAGAAAAGTATAAATAACAATTTTAAAGATCATAAAAAATTACTTAAATCAATTGTTTACAAAGTTAATTTTTAACAGAATCTGTGATTTTAGACAACCAGCGCATATGGTGTATAGCATTATTACGAACTGGTACGCGATATCAGCAAATTAATGTTGATTTTAAAATTTATGTAAGATTTTCGTGCCAACTTTAGTCACAGCAGCATTGCTTTGCAAAAACTCAGTTCATACTGATAATGATTGAATTGATAATAATAAATAGATAACTGATAATAATTACAAGGGCGCGACCAAGTGGGGGAAGCAATGTTTCAGCAAAATGAAGGGGGATTAACTCACCTACACAAACCTGCGCAGTCAGGTTTCGAAAATTTGTTTGTTTTGGATCTCCAAATTTAATACGCCGGACTACAAAAGAATTTTGGGCGTTACAAATAAATCAACCCAAAAAACTACTTGAAAGCACGAACAAATTAACTAAATTTAATATAATGAATTTAGAAACCTTATTCAAATAGAATGTTAAGATAAAAACAAAGAACACAGACAAAAATGTAATTGAAAATAAAGTAAATTTCATCTTAAATAAAAACTGATGTCGATTCTGTTTAAAACAAAAAAATTCTAAATAAAGAACTATTTGGCGAGCATGTAGTAGCTGCACCAATTCTTTGAAAAATTACTTTGACAAATTTAATAAAGAACGAAATTACGCTACGCGAGAGATCGAACAGAAAGAAAACAAATTACCAAATTTGATTAAGTAAATTGAAAGCCTGAACGACGCGAGTTTAAAATTTAACAGAAACGGTGAATGAAAACAATAAGTAACTGAAGTTAATACATGTAATAATCTTTTGCCAAGCCGGAGGTTATGCAGTTCTCCTTCTGGACGGGACCTCATCACTTGGCGTAATTGCGCTATGGTACACATCGTCCGACGCAACAAGTGGTGTTTTAGTAGCGTTTGTCATCGACATGCAGCAATGGCTTTAGTACGGAGCAAACAGAGCGGCCGCTTCAGGCCTCAAAACAAGGTTTCAAAAATAAACCACTAAATAAAAATTTTTCTCCTCCCTCTAAATAAGCGGTTTTCAATCTGGGGGTTTCTACCCCGTGTGGGTCGTTGGCTTTTTACTGGGGGTTGCAAGAGCTTTTGATCAACAATATAAAAAACATAACATTTAAGAAAAACAATATTTATAGTTATTATTTCAAAGTTTACTCAAAATTATTAAACGATATTTGATTTATGGCCATAACAGAATTATTTGACAAAAATCTTACTATAAACTTGTTTTGAGGAAAATTATGAACATTGCAATTAAATATAAATGGTTCTATTGAGTTATTATACAGAATAGATTCAGCACAATTTTTTTTTAGTGGGTGGGAAAATAAAGGTTGAAACACGCAGCAAAATTGTTGAGTACATACAAGCAAGAACAAGAAAAGAAAAAATTATACTGTAAACACAAACTACGTCCCAGGCCACGAATTACTACAGCTAACAAAACCCGGGGAGTTCTTAGCTATTAAAAGTGAATGATATAGAATAATTTTTAAAAATTTCTCATGTACACTGTAAATTTGAAAACAACCCTAGGGGCGGAATTTGCTTACATTTGGGGTGGTCCATTCGAGGAGGGGATTTTCCATTTTAGATAGAAATAGACCACCCTAGGGATGGAAATTTTTGAAGGTGATTTTTTCCATCCTTAATGATTTTTACCTTTCCGTCCGATTGTACCATGGTATATACGATCTCTAAATTTAACAAACTTGAAATGGTCAAAAAGTTTATTTACATAGCAACAGGGCGATTAAACGAACATCAAACACCATTTAGAAAACACAACAAAAAACAAAATTTTAAGGGCCCTTCTTATAGCAAAGCGTTAATCATTTTTTGAACACTCATGTTTGTAATTTTTTTAGAAATGTTTAAAAAATAACTCAAAAGCTGAAGAGAACATGTAAGTGCTTTTGGAAATTTGATATCAAAAATCCAGTATGAGGTTATTATTATTATCAAAGCATCTTTGAAGGTTGTGCAATTACACAACCAACACCTTTGAACAAAAATTGATATGGCATGGTCGGTAGCCACAACACATGGATACGGTGTTGTCACGGAGGTTTCGTTATGCAAATTATTCAAGTAATTATTGATACGCACTCGTAATATCAAGAAAAGTTACATTGATAAACATGATGATGATGATGATATTTTATTCACGCTTAGTAACAATATTTAAGTATATGCAATGTACATAAGCAAAGCATGAAAAAACATTAACATACCTGGTCAGAATATTGGATGAACATGTCCAACTTGCTATTAAATAGAAGTGGTACAAGGCACAAAGCTGAAGCAATTTCTAAAACAAA
Organism: Diplosoma virens; assembly: GCA_963680785.1. Classification (NCBI taxonomy): domain Eukaryota; kingdom Metazoa; phylum Chordata; class Ascidiacea; order Aplousobranchia; family Didemnidae; genus Diplosoma; species Diplosoma virens. The sequence goes on from CAVMFT010000136.1 coordinate 180,273, forward strand.
ATTTACATTCAACAATGTCAAAAGTCTTTTAACAGAAATGTATTACCCTTTTCAGCAAAGTCAAATTGATGATTTATTTAACTGGTCAAATTGCGATACATAAACTCATTAATAAAATCAGTTTAAGTTCAATGGGCCCAATATTTAATACGGAAATTAAAAACCAAAACTTAACTAATTCATAACAAAACATCAATTTTGACCTATAAAGATCATCATTAGTTCAAAAAATGTAAAAAATCAGAAAAGTTTTTTTAAGAATTAAAAAAAATTAAAAAACTTTACTTATACTAATCGGGTCCTGACTCGAAGACACAAAGTGAAGCCGCAATAAAACTGCAAGGCAAACGGGACAACAGCTGACGTCATAATTATTAATCACGTAACGAAGATGAAAAAATGAACACTGTAAAAACTGTAGTGAAATCAAATACCGCAAACTCCCGCTAAGATCAAAAGAGTTGATGGAAAAGAGGAACAAAGCCGCTCTAGTTCCTCTCAGTGTGTGCATTTAAACGATAGTAAACAAATAAATGGGTTTAAGGCTCAATTACAATTATAAGACAGAAAAATTTTATTTATATTAATTTTAGCATTCAAATAATTAATCCATCTATTTTCACACCAATCCAATAAAGTATTATCCGTTTGTTCTATAAATATAACCAAAAAGCATTCTGTGATATCAGGTTTAGGATTAAGAACATCGAAATGAAATTTATAAAATGTTCAAGGAGGGCAGCTCGGTCATGTTAAATTTTTCAAGTAATTAACTTTATACACTGTGAGGAAACTATAGCGGCTTTTTTTTTCTTGCAACCAACGCGTTCGATCTTAGCGGAGGTTTACGGTTTTTGATTTTACGACAAATTGTTAAACTGCCCATTTAACTTTGACTGAGTTTATTAATGAGTTGATGCTTTACATTCAACAATAAACACTTAAAGTGGAACATATTAAAAGCTTTCATATCTCATATACCTCATCTTTTAGATGTTGCATTAAAGGTTCAGGTACCAATTTTAATTTTGAGGCTAATTGCTTTTTAATTTTAGAGAGTACATTGGGAGAAATATTTTTTAATTAATCTTCCAAATCCAATTTAAATATTCTTTTTGCTTCATCAAACATCTGAAAGCCAAAATCTTGACTAAGCAAAACAAAATAAAAGTGAAAAACACAGAATCAGCACGTTTAGTACTTACCACAACAGTGAATTGGAAAGCAGGATATTTAGCAATTATGGCATCTACTCCTAATCTGCCTTCTTGCGCTTCGTTTTGTCTGTACAAAAAAGTTCGCTCCATGCGATCTCGAATGATTTGCATGTTTTTCACATTTTGTTGCGACTCTTTCTGAATTTCTTTTATATAATTCATCAGGCTGTACTCATCTTCAACAATTTTCTGTACACAAACGATTCATTTTAGTAAAAGTAGCAAAAAATTTAGGTTTAAAAGCAACCGCTAAAGAGGTTCCAAAAATTGATCTTTAAAAATTTATTTGGTCTTGCTAAAAGAATGATCATAAATCAGTGGTTAAACCTCATGAAAACAAAATTTCCTTCTTTTTTATGCAAGCACAAATTGCGCCCCCCTTCCCCACGCAAGCAGAATTCGCGGTCCCTTGAAAAAAACTCAAACAATTTCATTCTCCATTCTCCAGTTTTGGCCAAAAGTCAAGATGAAGAATGATAAAAAAAAGGTTTTACCTTCCATCAGCGTCCAATCAGTCCTAACGTAATGGTGTAGACTGAAAAATTCGTCATTTGTTATGAAATGTATATTACTGAAAAATTTGTCATTTGTTTGTTTACCACCCAGTTATTCGCACCCCCCGAAAAACCCTTCATGCATCCGCGTCTTTAAGAATCTAGGTCAGGGGTCACCAAACTACGGCCCGTCGAATGTTATTTTAAAGCAGCTAAATGCAATGGTTTCTTGTAATACAGAAATAAATACCAAAAATTTAGTTATCACCCCACAAGAAATTTACCCATGTTTTTTTATTTTCTGTTTTTGATTACGATTTTTCACAGTGCATTACAGAGATCAGCCAATGATTCTTCACAGTAAATTGCCGCTCGCTTGAAGCGATTTGTTCGATCGTTTAGTTGAGTCTAGGTGGTGTGCGCTTTTGATATGGTCACACTTTTGATGAAAGCGATGTCTCTATATTGTCTATGGCCTGTATATATTGTGCAATTGCACATAGACCATCTGCTGAGTTGTACAAAAATTGTCAATTGTGTATTTCATGGTGAAAAACAAGAATTATTTGCACAATACACATACCTCTGACGATACTGCCACAGGCCTTCTTTTTGCGGGTGTTAATTTGGTTTCTATTATATAGGCGGTCTTGGATTTCTAGTTCCATACTTTTTTTCATTTCCACAACTTCAGGCAAATGCACTATTGACTTTCTGGAATCCCTAAACTTTTGGCAAATGCCTTCCACCCACGTTCCCTGAAATAAATGTATAACTAAGTTTATAATAAATTTTAGGATTCTTTTACGTTAAAGAAAGTTAGATCTTTTTTTCAATTTCACGAATTTTCACGGGAGAGAAAGAATAACCCTAACCCTAAATCTATACAATAACAACTTAATCATCGAAACAGTTGATGAATAGTAGAGGAATGTGGATGTAAAAAAGCATGTAGCAAAATTAAAAGTAGTTGGGTGGGTTTAAGGCACTTCTTGGCCCTTCATTGTTAATTATAAACATGTACCAAGACTTTTCTTTTAATGCTGAAAAATAAGCAAGACCCACGCCCAAGAAGACAAAAATTTTGACAAAGCTAATGCAGGCTTAACATATTTCAAGAGCAATGTAATATAAAGCCATTCATTCCTATACTTACTAATTTGTATTGCTCATTTTTGTCTGCTAAGAAAGGGTATTTCTTTAACAATGTCATTGCAACAGTTTGATATTCTAGTGATGATGGGTATCTAAAGATTTAAAAGTTATGATGTAATAGCTAATTTATTCAAATTTCAAAATGGATAGAGTATTTGCCTCTATAATAATAAACGCTACTAAGGTCAAAGAAAAAACTGAAAACTTGGTACTCGCGATAATTAAGATATTCCAAAGAAAACTGTAATATTGTTAGAATATTTTTTTTCTCGTTGTGTTACAGCAAGCAACAAAAAGTAGGCCTATATAGCCTAGATCAAGGATTTGCCAAACTTTTTTCATGAAGGGCTGTGAAGTGTGAAGAGTGTGAAGAATAACTGTGAAGAATAACTGTGAAGAGTGACGATAGCAAGCTGGATAGAAACGAAGTAGTGTATGAAATTTAAAATCAATACAAAAGATTAACGAACAAATAAAAATCAATACAAAAAATTAGCTAATTTTTTTGTAATGTTCTGCAAAAATTGTAGTCAAATTCTGAAGATATAAAATCATTGGTAAATTTCGTGTGGCCTGACAACTAACTTTTTGATATCTATTTCTGTATTACAGGCAGTCCTAGCTTAACAACGATCTCGTTTAGCAACAACTCGGAGTTACAACGGCCTCTTAAAAAAATGTTAAAAATGTTTAAAAATACTCTTTTACTGCATTCGAATCAGAGCGCCAACGAAACAAGCGAGTTGTAAGTGTATGCATATGTCCACGCCTACACAATGCGCATTGTTTTTATAAATAATTTTATTTATGTAAATGTACAATGTACATAAGTAAAATTGTATATGCTCATACATGTATGTCTCTCAATGGGTCCTCGTTTAATGGCAAAATCGCTTAACGACAGGTCTTCGGAACGATACTCCGTCATTACGCGAGGACTTGCTGTACTATAAACCATTGCATTTAGCTGCTTTGAAGCAACATGCGGCGGGCTAGAAAAAATAATGCAGCCGGCCGTATTTTGGTGACTTCTGGCCTAGATCGATTGAATGCAAGACTTTTTAGTGGAAAATTACCAGGGTTTGGTGCGATTCCGGCAGTACATAAAATCTTATTTTTTGGAAACACACCACGTAAAATTTGGCGATGACCTTTTACTAATTTCCAACTAAATTACTTTTGTACCTTTTTCAACCACTTACAGTGTATGCATGCTGATATTGTTAAATAGCAACTGAATTATTCCTCTTCTGGTTGAACGTCTAATAATAGTTAAATTTTCTTTGCAATCCTCCAAGTCAAATTTAATTTGAAATGGAAATTTTGGTAATTTGTAGTTTAAAATCCAATTTGTATCGCTTTTAATTCGACTTGATACAGCAGAATATGGTTAAGCTGAAAATAAAATTTAAGATTAATAGTATGTTTTCGGATTCAATAAAACTTCATAAAAGTACTAACATCTTACAAGGGTAGAAGGTGTTGCATTCCAACTACTTTTTGAACTAGGGGACAAAATGTCTGAAACAAAATGTAAATGCAAATATAACGGACAAGTATTTCTAGGCAGCGGGAATAAACTGATTTCTACGCACAGAAACCTTTGACGGCATTTATTCTTTTTTTAATCAAATTATCACTAATAAACAATCATTTACATCTTATTCAAATAGAATTGAAAAAACAACAAAAAAATAATTATTAAATAAGAATTGAAAAAAGAAAGTTTGATAAAAAATAGTTACATCTTAAGAGAATTTTAGCTGTTCGATACCATACTGACTAATTGCTACATTTACTTTTCGTTAAAAAGAAATTTTTAAAAAGCTTCTTGCGATTTAAATTGAAACCTTTGAATGATTGAAAGGTTTTACGACTTTTCTGATAACAAGCAAAAATTTTCAGCCATAATGAGCAAGTGGGAGAGCGGGGAGTGAAAAGCAAATGAGAAATTTTATAAAAATATTTTTCATCACGTGATCACAAAACTCGAAATCCAAACTAAAATGTTCGAAGTCGCTTAATAACACAAATTGAACACTCAGCAAAAAACAAAAAAAACACAATATATAACAACAAGACAAGACGATGCGGTAAAAAATGAAGTGAAATTAAGCAGGGAGCATTTGCCTCCCTTGTCCTTAGACCGCTTCAAATTGCCCCCGGCCTTTTCAAAAAAGGTGGGTACAGGTTAGGCAGTTACAGAAATATAGGAAAACTCGACCAAAATATTTGATAGATTGAAAATAAAGGTTTTTATTTTTATTTTTATTTTTGTTTTTGTCTGCACCTTAAATTTAGGACATAAGTAGGGATCAATGACTTGATAGACAGTGATCACCTTTTTTTTAGTCTTCACCTACAATTTAGGACAAAAATGGAAATTTTGGATATTAATCAGAAGTGATAAACTTTGTTTTAGTCATCATTAAAATTTAGCGCTGAAACGGTTGCAATATAAAATGGCATTGCGACCGTTTTCAGCGCGAAACTTTAATGATGACTTAAAAAAATTGCCGTTTTTTTAAGTTTTGCTTCCCCTTGACAAAATGACTTTCCGGCGCCCCTGAAATGAAGTTAGGTGAAATGAAATAAGGTAAAGTAAGGTGAGAAAGTTAAATAGCGAATTTGCAACTACAGGGCGGGGTTAGTTCCGGTTTGTCTCGCGGCGCTCGCGACACTTTTTGGCTCTGGAACAAGAACTGTTTTATAAACACAATTGGACTTTTTGCAAAAGCTTTACCATCAGAAGGCATGTAACATACTTAGGGAGATGAAAAAAATACTTTCCATAAATGTAAGCTCTTCATCAGAAACAGGTATTGTTGATAATTCACTCCTGATTGATTCATCTGTAAACATTTATATTGCTAACGTATTGCTGACAGTATTGACAAAAATGCTTTTCAAAAAAACTTACATTGCTTAATTTTAAACTAAAATAAAATGTTTATTACACTCGCATTGTTACACCAAAGCGTGTAGCAAATACACGGTATCCGACTCGCAATATTCTACGTAGGTTGTACAGGCATTATGTAGTAGCTTAGCACGTAGTATCTTTGATATGTGAAGATCGGCGTGGTCGACTTAATTATGGTTGAGACAATACTATGTTTTTTTTTATCTTACTTTTAATTTGTGACGTTTGACCACGAGTGCTTGACTGAGGTGATATTGTATGACTTGAGTGAAATGCATCTGAAGACAAGATAATAGCAGCCTTTATTCGAATCATGAGACGATAAATTTATGTTTTGTTTTTCTTACCTTCAATCTGTGACATTTGACCACCAGTGCTTGACAGAGGTGATATTGTAGGACTTGAGTGAGATGCATCTTCACACAAAGATAATAGCAGCCTTTATTAGAAGCAAGAGACGATACATTTATTTATTGTTTTATCTTACTTTCAATCTGTGGCGTTTTACCACTACTTGACTGAAGTGATATTGTAGGACTTGAGTGAGATGCATCTAAATTCAAAAATAATAACAGCCTTCTTGAAAAACCAGATTCAAGGGGAGGTAGCATAGAAAAAAATGCTAAATGTTAAAACAACGCTTTCTGGATGACCCAACTGCAAGAGGGTTTTTATTTTGGATATTCTCTTTTCCTTGTCTGCTTGCCCGCCACAGCAAATAAGCTGAGTGTGCCCAGGGTTAAAGATTTTTACCTTGTGAACCACATTTAGTCTAGTTCTAGCCGCAGATGCCTCTAATAATTCTGCCTTAAGAGGAGAAAAAATCTTTAGGCAATAGAGCTTTTTGGGTAATTGTGACACACAAGTTTTTCCGCTACGGTAAGCTGGTAAAACAGCGGAGATTATTCAAAAGTGATATTCTAAATACGCTGCTTTTGAGAGTTGGCTTTTCTACAATTAGCCTTGGAGGAGTAAATACACTAAAAACAAAAAAACAGCATTGCTAATCAATTACCTTTAAGCTTAATGAATAATTTTGTTTTATCTGGAAGATTTTTTGGATCATCCACATCAATCCACTCCTCAAATTCACTATTCCACTGATACAATAAAAATTCTTTTTTTATATTGAATAAATTTTTAATTTTGTTATAAAGTTTACACTTTTCACAGTGTAAAACTTTTTTTGAGTTGTTAAATGTTACAAGATAAATACAACTCATTTTGTACTAATAAAAACTGATTTAAAATAATGAATAGGCAAAAAAAAACCTAAACACAAATTTTGTATTGAAGTCTAATCATATTCATGCCACAGCAATTGTACATGACATGGGGATGATGACATTTTTCAGATCCAGGCTTAAAAAACAAAAGCACATCAGTATTATCTATAACAAAGCTATGAAAATGTGAATTAAAATATACCGGTTTTAACAAATTACCACAAATAACAGTGTTTGAGTCACACACAACAATATACATTACCTAAATAAACATTGGTTTGTTATTCACACAATCTAGAACATATATACTATTGACAGCATATGTAACACCATTTTTAACAAGTTTAATGACATTGATAAGGTTTGCATTGACTGAAATACCCATGTTGCTCTGCAGATACTCGGCTAATACAACAGGCAACTCGTCCATTGTTGTTGGACTGCCTTTCAAGCGGCACAAATCATCAGTTAAACAAGTTATGTTACACTGTTCTTAACATTTTAACGACTGAATTCCTTTTGCAACAGTTAGACAAATATTCTTAAAATTCTGACAATTATGAGCTATTATTTTTATTTTTCTATGAAAAGATTCAAAACGCATACACCACAAGTTGCGTAATGGCCCATATATTTTTATGAGACGAGGGTAATGCAAGAGGAAATGCAGTTTTGGTTTTACTAAGTCTGGAGAAAACTTAATAAAATGAGAATAAAAATTTTCAATTAATTCCCGTAATTTAACTGCATCATTAGCACAAACTGATTGAGCCAAAATAATGTCCATTGCATCTGATAAAAGATTATACATTTCCCAGGCTTCATCAGATGTTGGCACAATATCTCCAATAACAAAGGGTAAATTTCTAAACAAACATAAAAAGTTTCACTTGCTGAAAGTGAAATTTTACCAGAGAACAAAATAACATTTCCTGGAAGTGGTCTTGGCTTATTTCTTTTGTCAGTTGCTCCAAATTTAAAATTCTTTAATCTTTGATTTATTAAAGCAAAGGAACAGATTCCGTTATTTTGCAAGTGTCTAAATAAGGAATGGAGAAATTGTGGAAGCACACCTTCTAAACAATCGTACATGATGTCAGCTGGAAAAGCTGTCACAGGTGAAAAACCTGATATTACATCAAAACGACTGCTTTTAACCACCCCATATGAAGGTACAAGGCTTTCATTATTGCTAACTGCTTGAACGTAAAATTCGTGAGCAGCAGCTGTTCGCAACATAAACTCAGCTTCCGTACACTTGTTTATTTGGTCATTATACAGTAAGTGCTCATACAAAACCGGCATATACGGCCAGAACTAAAGCACCTTCCAAACCCACCAAGATAATGTGCACCGAGATTGTCTGCCGAGATTGTAGCGATTGACCCAAATATATAGTTATTATTGCCCATTAAACACGTTTGATTATCAATAGAAATACTTTCAGTTTAATATTTTTGAAGATCCTTGACCAATGGAGCAACTATTTTACTTAAATAATGTTTCTTCAAAGTATCTGTCTTTACCAAAACTAAAAATATGTTTCTTAAACTTGAATAATAATTTGGTCCGATGTTTCCTACAAAAAAATACAAGCATGCAAGCTTATTTTTAGAATTAGAAGATCCCAATGGGTTACATACTTCTAACTCGTAAAAGTGAAGTCTAATTAAAGACCTATTTCCTTGAAAATAAGGGTGTTCATTAAAATGTTTACCTCAAGTGAAGTCTAAAATTTTTGATCTGTCTATGGCATTATTTTCTGCAATGGCCCCCAATACATCACGGTGGAAAAAATATTGCTTTAAGGTAGCAAGTATGGGAACATATTGAAATGAAGAGTCATCCAAGCGAACTGTTTCTGGCTGCACCATTTCAAACTCAATACAATGCTTATTAAATATTTCTTTCGATTTTAAATCACTCCAAATCTGTACCAGGTTATCTTTCTCTAATGCAGGTATGTCATCAATATTCATATGTTTTTTTATATTTCGGCTTTGTAGTGCAAACGAAATATCTTTTTGGATCGACGTAAGTAATGCTATTGTATCATCCATTGTGCTTAAATATGTTGCATGTGGTAGAACGTATTTCTCCTTTAATTTTAGACAATGCTTGAATAATATGAGCTGGTAATTCGGCTCTGAAAAATTATTTTCTATTTCTGGAAAATTATCCAAAAATATATATACCGGTACTCCTGTTTGTCTATCTCTATCAATATCTTTCTCATTATGATGGCCATACCATGATAACACATCAGAATGGTCCCTTTGCAAATGTTTTTCATAACTTCGAATGCTTGAATATGTTAAGTAACAAGAATTCAATTGGCAAGTGTACGCCAAAGATGTCATATGGTCATGTCTTAAGTGATGCAATAGAAGTCTTTTTTTTGCGATATAAGAGCAGTCTGGTAAAGGGCAAGGAATATCCATAATTAATTTTCAAATTACAAAAAATCAAGATCATGCAATGGCAACTAAAAAGCAAATATAGTTCTATTTCAATCACCAAATAATTTTTAATTATTCACTATACTAAACTTAATTTAGCCAAAAAAAGGCCAAGTTGAACTGTGCCTTAACAATACGATCATTTTTAACCCATCAAAAATACACGTAACTTTCTTCTTATTTTTCAGTATGTAGTAATTCTTGAAATAGTTTTTAAAAAAGTTACAAGTTTTTTTGCAAAGCGTTTTTAATTTTGTGTCGCGATATTCCTATATAGAGCAGTGCTCCGCAACCAGTATGCTACGGCACAGGGGTGTGTGGCAAGACGATGCTTTGTGTGCAGCACGATAATGATAATACGTATATATGATGAAAATATTTTTTGAAAATGGAAAAATTTAATTTCTAGAAATACTGGACAACTTGCTGACTTAAACTCAAGGGAGACTCTCTAGCTTATTAAAATAAATCATGAAAAATTTTGGTTAAAATAATAACGTTTTTTACATTTTATCCAGGTGTTCCACAAAATTTTGGAAGTTTGTAAAAGTGTCATGAGAAAAAAAAAGATCCGGAGCACTGCTTCAGACTTTTAAATTTAGCATTTTTAAGCAAACCAAACTCTTTTTAATTGGAAAAAAACTTTTTTCTGTTAACTTAGGGCAGTGCCCCACAATCTTTTTTTGCTTACGACACATTTAAAAAATCTCTAAATTTTGCGGCACACCTTTAAAAAAATTAAATAAATATAATCGACTTCATCAAATAGACTTTAATGATTGTTAAATTAATTAGAGAGCCTTGCACAAGCTAAAGTCAGCGAATTATCTTGTAGTTGTAAAGCTGAAATTATCCAAAAATAAAGACTCTTTTTGGGTCTCGTTCACCCTTTGCCGTTACTAACCTCGTAGGCTTAAGCGATTCACCAAAATTTAAAAGTTTATAAAGCAAGCATGGCGAATAAAGAACGAAACCCCAAATAAATCTTTTAAAAACGTATGATTAGATTGTTAACCCTTGGTACATTTAGCATCGTCTTGCGGCACATCGGTTGCGGAGCATTGACTTAAAGCTATAAAACAAAGTTAGAGCGATTAGAAAATGCTTGTACGTACGTCACAGAACTAAGTTTTTGTCTAAAAAATTAGATCGATGCAAAAACAACTGAAGGGATTTTTGAGACTCCGAACAAAAATTTCTTTGCTGGAGCAAAGGTCTAAAATGAGTAAATTACTTAAATATCTTTTAACTTTATTCTGCTGATTTGCTAAAGTTTTTATGAACGAATTTCAGTCTAAACATTACAAAAATTGCACTTAAATTAGATAAAAACCAGTTATAAATAAAATTGCTTATTGGCAATTCAATAAAAAACTCCTTCATTTCCATAGAAATTGATGATTTACGATTACGAACCCTATAAAAATGGCACATCTGCATAGCAATTAATGAATACGTAGACTATAAAACTTCAAAGATGCATGCATAAAACTACATTCTAGCATCTTAGTATCTTATTATTTGCATCCTCGCACTCCGACTGCTTGGTCTGACTGATTATTACGTTCACGCCGGGCCTTATTCATATCGTCACGTTTTTTGAAAAGATCTATTAAAATGCCCAACGAAATGTGATTTGGTACAAATTAACGAGTTCTAAAATTCATTAGCTTTGGTTCATTTATTTCGTTCTACGTCGCATTTAATTCCTTTTCGATACATAAACTCATTAATAAAATTGGTCAAAGTTCAGTGGGCCCAATATTTAATACGGAAATTAAAAACCAAAACTTAACTAATTCATAACAAAACATCAATTTTGACCTATAAAGATCATCATTAGTTCAAAAAATGTAAAAAATCAGAAAAGTTTTTTTAAGAATTAAAAAAAATTAAAAAACTTTACTTATACTAATCGGGTCCTGACTCGAAGACACAAAGTGAAGCCGCAATAAAACTGCAAGGCAAACGGGACAACAGCTGACGTCATAATTATTAATCACGTAACGAAGATGAAAAAATGAACACTGTAAAAACTGTAGTGAAATCAAATACCGCAAACTCCCGCTAAGATCAAAAGAGTTGATGGAAAAGAGGAACAAAGCCGCTCTAGTTCCTCTCAGTGTGTGCATTTAAACGATAGTAAACAAATAAATGGGTTTAAGGCTCAATTACAATTATAAGACAGAAAAATTTTATTTATATTAATTTTAGCATTCTGCACTGTAGACTAACCACGAAATCCCAAGGCCCTGTCTCCAATAACTCTTTAAAAAATTTACTAAACTGTAAAAACTAACTAAATTCTCCAAACACTGACTTTTATAATATCAACAAAAATTAATAAATTAAAAAAAATTAATAAATGTTTTACCGGACACATCCCTTTTCTTTTCTCTAACAGCTTCCTAAAAGAGTTTATTAATGAACTTAAGCGAAGTAGTCTGTCGCCATGTAACATTATCACTTTTACTAGTGATTTAGTGAAAATGACTGAAGTGAAATCGTAACAATTGACTTTTACAAAAGTCGTTTGTGATAATTTCAAAAGTCAATTGTGACAATTTCCGTTTAATTTTGCCGTAACCTAGCAGACTAGTGGCACACTGGGATTTATGACGTTGAACACAGCTTTGGAAGTTAACTTTTTAAATATTTTTTCCTATTGTTCACTATTGTAGAAGCAGATTTTGAGAGACCGCTGCACAATTTTGAGAGACCGTTTCGGTTCCTCAAAACGCATTAAAAAACACTGTTCTGTGATATCAAGTAGCATTAAGAACGTCAAAATAAAATTTATAAAAATAATCAAGGAGGACAGCTTGGTTATTGTCATTCTTAACATTCTAAATTTGTTGCAGAATGAGCGGTAATTATTTCATCGGGTAGAAAATTTATTTTTTGTTTGTCCTCCGTATTGCATTTTGCAAAATTTACAGTATGCCACGTAAATATCATAATTTTTCCAAGTAAAATGTTGTTTTAAATTAATTCAAAATTACTTGCAAAAATTTTAATTTAATTTAAAACAATATCTTTAAATTTAATTTTGAATTTAAAACGTATACAGAAAAATCGTTGGCAATAAAATGCTAATTGTTTGAATCTGCCTACGATAAAAAGTCTAGAAATAGACAAATGAACTTTGAAAAAATAATAAACATGTTAATTTCCACCCTTAAGGGTGTTTGCTTGTTCGATGCCAACGCAAATGATGGAAACAACCATCTCAAGTATATAATCACATCCTCGCTGCATGGAAATTATCATCTTTTTCTAAAAAATAACAGGCAGAAGGTGGTAAAAACCATGCTTTTCAAAATTTCCATCCATAAGGTGTTAATTTCCACCCTTAAAAATACCCAAAATTTACAGTGTAGATACGGTACGTTGAAGTGTTTGTGCAAAAGTTAAAAAGCATAATAAGAGAATAAAATGATAAAATTGACAAAAATAGCTTTATATAATACAGTATATGTGATTGGCTTCTTGTTGTATCATTATTCCTCCTTGAGCAGGTTAGGTTTGTTGCAAAGCCTTAGCGAGCATCATCATCTTCATTATCATGAACAGCATATCTTCTTACCTTCCAGACTCACAGGACTAGGCTGAAGGCGCTAAACTTAATGGCTCGGTCAAGTAATTAACCCAAACTACTTTCTAAATATGCAGAATCTTTTTGTTTGTTTAATTTTGTTAATTGTTTTATAGAGCTGCTTGGTAACGCCGCCAAGCGGAAAATACAGTAATGTTGTAAAGCGTGTTTTTCAACAACACAAAAAAAGATAAAACTTGGAGTTGAACCTATAGGCAGCGTTGGTCGTGTTTGTCATCAAAAGGGCGTACCTACTTACACGAATATAATCCATGTAAAAAACTTTGTTTTTTTAGTTTTTTTTATACAATAAATTTATATTGTGATAAAACAACTTTGCTTTCTCTAATACTACTTCTACACATAATTCATTACTATTTTTGCAAGCTTTGTTGCTTCTTTCTTTTTCCAATCCGCAGCCTTTATTATGTTGATTATTAAATAATTATAGTTTTACTTTTACTATGTGGCGGAGCAGAAATAAGAGAAAACAGAACGGAACTGAAGACTTGTTAACTTGACATTTGAATCTTAGTTTAGCGTTTCTTAATCGGGAAAGAGTTTTTATAAAGGTACACCAATAAAGAGCGGCAAACGAGGGTTGAACAAGCAAAAGCAGAGTAACATTTAAATTAACCAAAAAACTAAGCAAGCTTATACAGTACTATTTAAAGTAAGTAACTATTATAAGTAGGCTAACTATTCAGAGAAAGCACGGAAACTTGCGTGCCGTAAATTAGTTGTTTTGAAACTGTTATTGTAACAACGTCAAGTAAAAACCAAAAAAAAAAGTTGGATCCATTGCTCAAAAATTAAGTAAAGACCTGTTTTTTGATTGAATTGGTTTGTGGGTAAATGAAATACAAAACTATAGGTAGGGGTAAACAAAAAAGTTTATGAAGCATACTTTAGTATGAATGTCAACAGTGTGGCTGAGTAGATAGAAGCTTTTTAATGATGAAGAGCACGATATCAGCATGATCCACAATTATAATTCTATACTCGAGTTAATAGCCTGATAAAATTATTTAACTACGGATACAAAAATCTTTCTTGCATATCGATCAATCACTGCTTTTTCGTTATCCAGAGTTTGCAAGGACAACCATTCGAAGTTTGATGCTTTTTTGGTTTACATGACTGTATGAGACTGGTTTCTCTGCATTGCTCGGAAGAAAGAACAAAACCAGGAATAAACGAATTGTAGAGCAAGATCTATGGTTTGCTCTGGCAGCTAGAGCCCGCCAAAATAAGTCATATCAACATAAGTCATATCACAGTATTGCTTTGTGGGTGTCAAATTTAATTAATGTGTTATTTACAGAATAAATTATTTTAAATAATTTTTCTGTTTAATGCGCCTTCACAAACGCATAAAATAACCGACATAAGAATTTTTTTAAAAAAGGGGTCGTTAAGTTACATTGGGTTACAAAATGGGTCGCGGTGTGAAAAAGGTTGAAAACCACTGCTCTCTAATAATAACATGAAAAATTTTTTAAGGCATAAACTTACAACTCGTGGAAGTTGCCACAATTTACTTGGTCATTACTTGCTAGTGGCAATACAGAGACTTTAAAATAGCTGTGAAAAGCGTGTTCATTTTCCGAAGATTTTTCATCTGACACTCATCGGGAGGAATCGTCAGAATGAACTGAGTGCAATCCAATCGTGCTTAAATCCTGATTGAATCCTAATAGTGCGATTGGATTGCTCTCAGTTCATTTTGACGATTCCTCCCGGTGAGTGTCAGATCAAAAGTCTTTGAGGATTGAACACGCTTTTCAAAGCTATCTTAAAGTTTTGTAACGCTAATCGGCTCTTTAATACAGAGACGTCATAAATAACTTTACGGGCAATTAGTCAAAGCAAAAAATGCCATTTATGGTAGATAAAGAAAAAGAAGTTTTAAGTAAATCATATGCTAAACCAGTAATTCTCAACTTTTTTACTGTGAAATAAATGTTCTTTAAAAGATTTACTGTATTGAAATGGAAAAGTATTAAAGATAAGAAAACAAACTCAATCGACAGAAACCAAAAAATATAATCAATATTTTTAACTTAACAATCAGTTTTTTTGAGATATTAAAATAAACTATTTAGAAATCTCAGAATCATATGGCTAAATGTTTTAAATACTCACATCGTTTTACTTTAAATTTGACTTACTCTATGTCTCTACCAAGCGAATTAATGCAACATCTTTGAAAAATCAAAGCGACATTAAATAATAAAGTTGAATAAAAAAAAAATACAAAGCAAAATATAAACAAATAAAAAGAAAATACAATGATATTTTGTTAGTTTTTAAATTCCACGAAAAAAATAAAATATTTGAAGATTAAAAGCAAGGAGTTTCACTTGTATTTTACTTGTGATTTGTTTTTAGTTGTTTGCAAAATTTGCTTTTTGGCCTGCTCAATAATTTTTCTCTTGTTACTACTGTGACCTGCTTGTAAACAATCTTGGGCTAAAAACGTTCCATATTCGGTATAAGTGACATAAACAAAATACCAAAACTAGATATTTAATTAAAGAAAGCCTTTACACAAAAAAGCAAATTTAAAATCAATTAATTTCAGATCAATTTTGAAACAAACAAGCAAGTAGGTTATAATGATAAGCACCAGTTTTTTTTGGTTTACTTGTTTTATAGACAAAAAAGTTGTTTCATATATTTTGTCTTTGTTTCACAACTCGGCGCCAGTTGTAATGGTCCGGTAATCGAGTTCCTTTAAGGTCTTTAAATCTTTTAAGTGTTAGAAATTAATTTTAAAAAGCTTGCTTTGGCTTTAATTTGAATGTATGACGTCATGAACATTATCTGTCGTAAAAAAACAACTTAAACTTTTATCTCAATAAACTTGAAAACTATTTTAGATAAGACTGCTGCAATCAAATCTATGATTATTTTAAATTTCTACTAGTTAGAAAAAATAGAAAAGCTGTTTTAAACCTTGATTTGAATGCATGTATAATGTCAAAGACAATAAATTTTACTTTTGGAAGGAAATTAACTGTGGTAAAAAAAATGACTGAAAAGTTAATTTTGTGCCTTATTTATCAAATTTAAAACTTTTTAAAAAGAAATTTAGACTTACAGTAGATTTCAATAGTTCAATGGTATGTAAAGCAACGATTGCTGAGAGATTAATTGACAGAAATACAATTTACAGTGGGTTATGTAATGTAATACCGTAGTTTGTTTGAGAGTTTGTGGATTTGGATCTTAACGCTCGCGTATCACATAATGCCATTGAAGCATATAGCCAACAAAATATATCCAGCAATAAGCTTTTTCTCGTTTTCACAAACAACAGTTGGTGAAATGTGCTAAGAACTTTTGCCAAATATATCAGGAAAAATTAACCAACAAATCAAACAACTGCAACACCAAGAGCACAACTTTTCAAATATTTGCACAAAGTTTTGACCTCAACCATACCTTAAAATATTTTTAAATTGGAATAAAAATATGCAAAAAAAATGTACTAATCTTTTTAAACTTGTAAACTATACTGTAAGTTCAAACTTTTGCTTCAGTTGAGCAGATTTGCAGCGCTGTTGGTTTAGTGAGACGACCACACAAAGCAAGGCTGTCGTACAACATTTTAAGGTTGCTTGTTAATTCAACATGCAATCTTGCGTTTAGGAAAATAAGAAATTTTTGCATATAAAATAGCAAAAACTATAATCTCGGCAACGTGGTTAAATAATTAAGAGCGCCGTGATTGATGGCGACCGTGTTAAACTTACTCGCGCCATTCTGATGAGTCCTTGGGAAACAATTTTTACGGCGCTTTCTTCGCTGGGTGGTCTTAGCAAGCAGCTCTGAATTTTGATGATATCTCTAAATAAAAACTAAAAAATTCAAATAAAAAATTTCAACCGGATAGCAATATCATGGTATCTCTGGAAGCAGTTCGGGGTAATTGCTTGACAATTGCTATACGTATGTTATTAAATATCGAGGTTTTGGTATTAGTCTTGATGGTTTTGGTCTAAAAATTTTCCGATCTCATTTTCGATCTTGGTCTCGACCATTGAGATTTCAATCACATCACTTCTCAGCACATTATATAAAGCCTTATTTTTTTGTCAGATGATCATTTTTTATTACTGCGAAGAAGTGCTAAGCAATGTATTTAAATTATCATCATCAACTTTAAATTAGTTTAGTGTATAAATAAGTTTGTTACTGTGTGTCCAGTATTATATTGTTTAATAGATTAAAGTAAAGTAAAGTGAGACCGTGAACTATAATAGGAAAAAATGCATGCAGCTTACTTGTTCTCTCAGCGCTGTTGCAAAGCTGATTTAGACGATTGTAAAAAATTTTTGTAGGAAGAATTTTATAAAAATTTGCCATAAGGTTGAATTTATTTTTTAGTTTTATTCATTGAATGCATTTTTTCAATTAAATTTTATGCAATAATATTTGATTACTTAACAATACATTGGCCAAAATTATTATTTTCAAAAACCTTTAACAAAGAGCCACAAAAATAGTCCTCTTCAAGTTGAAAAAATTTTAATCCAAACTACTTATACTTGTCCAATAATCGAGAAAAGCAATATCTAGAATAGGTTGAGGCAAGTTTTCTGCATCATTTTCCCCCAAAAGTGTTCAAGCATTTTTTTGATAGCAAGTTACTGCAGATCTGCAGTTTCTAATAAAGCAATCTAATCTCTATAAAGTTTAAAACAATAGAGACAATTCTTCATATGACGTTTTACTGTAAATATGAAAACTTTTATTGGGCTCCTTCGGTTTGCCGAAAACCACAAATTTTCTGACAAAACCGGCTGTGTCGTCTGCAGTGTGGCCGAGTGGTTAAGAGTGCTATGTTGATGAAGAACGTGATCAATATAATAGATGTTCAAAACTTAGTCGTATTTCTTTGATCTCTCCTTGGAAAATGCATTGCACGATATTCTTCTCTGTTTAATGTTTTTCGCAAACAGCTCTGAATTTCGGTCATATTTCTAAATAAAACTAGAAAAACAAATAAAAACTTTTAATTGGACAACAATATCTTGGGGTTTTCAAAGGTAGATCGCCATAATCGCTTGACGGCTGCCTTAAGTATAACGCCTTCGACGTTTTCCCCATCTAAGATAAAAGGTATAAACATATAAAGTAAATAATTAGGTGTTTAGAATTTTTGGTCGGTGTTCATCAGGAAAGTGCTTAATGACGTCGAGTCAAAGCGATTAGATAATTAAATTTCAGACCACAAAATTTTTTAATTTACATTAGTTTTATTTTATTTGCCTTAACAGACTATTTCGCCTGCCTGGGCTCGTCAGGGGGCGGTTTATAAATCTGAAAAAACAAAAAAATTGATAAAAGTTGATAAAATTACAGTTTAAACAAAGCGCTTGAATGCCGGCGAAAAACGTAAAACAGCAACAAGAGAAAAACTAAGGTTGTAATATTGATCGATAAATAAATTTTATAAGTTTATCAGAAAAATTACAAATATTTCAGGCTGACCCCAAAAAATTACTAAATAAACGCTCGGAGTTGGTTTCAAAATGTCGACATCGAAGTAAATTTAAATTACGAAGCTTTAATTACGCTGGCAGTTAATAAATATATTCACACACTCGGTTTACCTTATTTTTACATCTCACCTTTACCCACTTTCTTGATCAGCAAATAACCTTCCTCTACACTGTACTTATCGAACTAAAAATAATTTAAAATTATATCCTGTAAAAAAAGTTTACTGTTTTAATTTCATTTCGTACCCTGATAATTTCTATTTTTAAACGCATCTCTTATGGACCTTTTGCCGTAGTTTCTAGTGCAGTCTATTTAATCAAAATTTTAACTCATTTTTAATGCAAACTTTTCAAATTTACGCATTATTTTCAAACAATAGACCCAGCTACGTAAAAAACTTTTTTTGGCAATAAAAATTCATTTATCGATCAATATTACAACTGTAGCTTTTCTCTTGTTGTTGTTTTACGTTTTTCGCCGGCATTCAAGAAGAAGAAAATTTTATTTATAGATACTTGTCAAAATTCAAACACCAATAGTGAAAGAATACAAAAACACGTTTAACAATGACAAGATCTAAATGACTGCAAAGTGTCCGCTAATGCAGGTCTTCGAGTTGCAGTTATTGTCAAGTTAAATTTAAACAAAAAAATTTAAACCAAATAACAAATAACAAACAATAAAAAAATAAAAAACTGATATTTTGTAACATTTAAACTAACGAACAAAAGCAACAGTACGCTATCAGACGAAAATTCAACAACACTACGAACTATTAATACAATAAAGAACACAAGAAAGATCAAAAAATATTGTTTAACAAAACAAAAAAAAGCATCTATGTGACCTAGGTTAGCAATATAGTGTGCACAAATCTTATGTTTTTTGAGAAAATTTAATGTACAGTATTCCTTTCTAAAACGTTTGAATGGTAAGTTCCGGATTGAAATGGGTATGGAATTCCATATTTTGATTGCATTGAAGATAAAAGATGTCTGTAATTTACTAGATGAATAACAAGACAAAGATCGAGTAATTAAATTGATTTCCAGTTGAATATGATTGACGAAGGTTTACCATTGAAAATTCATCGAGTAGGGGTTGGGGGAGGGAAGAGGTAGAAAGTTTGTGCCTAAATTTTTCTATTTCAATTTTATGTAATTGTCTTATTGGTAATATTTCTAATCTGTGATACAGCGGTGCCAACTTTTGTTTATATGATTTAGTTTCTGTGATAGCATAAATGGCTTTATTTTGTATGACTTCTAATATTTTAAGTAAGATTTGTATGTGGAACCCCATGTAACAATTCCGTATTTAATATCTGGATAAAACAAGGAATAATATAATGTTCGAAGAATTTTACTAGAAAAATAAGGTTTACACTTGTAGAGAATACCAGTGGCACGAGCAATTTTTGATTCAATATAATTTAGGTGTTTACTAAAATTCAAATCCTTGTCTAAATAAATACCTAAATATTTTAAGTTGGGCAAAAAGCGCTCGATTGAAGGCAATATTGATATTTACGCTTTGTTTAAACTGTATTTTTATCAATTTTTATCAATTTGTTTTGCTTTTTCAGATTTATAACCGCTCCCCTGACGAGTCCAGGCAGGCGAAACAGTCTGTTGGGGCAAATAAAATAAAACTAATGTTAAATTAAAAATTTTGTGGTCTGAAATTTAATTATCTAATTAAAGTAAATGGCTATGTATTTTAAAAATTTTTTTTATCTCTCTATTTATCCTCCTGATTTCCAGGAAAGCGAGGGTGGCGCTAATACGTAGGGTAAGCAATTACCCCGGTCTGCTTCGGAAGATGCCAAGATATTGCTGTCCTCTTGGAATTTAATAAAGATATGACTCAAATTTAGAACTGCTTGCCAAGACCACCAAGCAGGGGAAAGTGCCGCAAAGTGTCTTTACCAAGGACAAAACAGAATGGCGCGGGTAGGTTTTGAACCGAGACTTTGTCGATCACTATCCCGACGCACTAACCACTCGACCACGCTGCTAAGATTTTTTTTCTTTTTTTCATCTCTATATTTATCCTCCTGACTCGCAGGAAAAGCGACGGAGACGCTAATACATAGGTAGGCAATTACCCCCGACCTGCTTCCGGAGATGCCAAGATATTGCTGTCCGCTTGTAGTTTAATAGAAATATGGTTCTAATTTAGAACTGTTTGTCAGGACCACCAAGCAGGGAAAAGTGCCGTAAAGTGTCTTTTCCAACGACACCACAGAATGGCGCGAGTGGGTTTTGAACCGAGACCGTGTTGGTCACCAGCCTACCGCTTTACCCACGCTGCCGACATATTATAAAATAAGTTTAAATGCTGTTTGCAGAAAAGTTATGCACAGCAGATTTTCTTGGGTTTAAATGAAAACAAAATTTGTCTAATTATATTTGAAATAAAGTAAGAAAGCTTTCTACCAGAAGCAAAACAGAAGAAGATAAGCTCTCAGTATAATGCTACCAACACTTTTCTTTGTCGGAAGGATCTCAAATCTCGCTTCATTAACTGTAATCGATAGCGTTATATTCAGGGTTGCCGGAATAATTTTTCAAAAAAGGCCAAATAGACTGCCAAAAAAAAACCAAACGTAAAAAAATAAAGCCAGATTATTTTTTCTCTTTAAACGTTCCAAATTTAAAGTAAACACTAAAAAAAAGGTCATCACGTTAAATCAATTTCCAAAATCTTTATTTTCATCCATGGTTTAAGGTGAAGACAATTAAAGATTGAAAATTTTAACACTTTTGCTCACGAACTTCTAATTTCCAAACAGAAATTGTGACTTTCAAGAATACAATTTTGTTTTATAAAAAAGACCAAACGTTAAATTTGGAAGCCAAACACCTTTAAAAAGGCCAAGTTTCTCAGATTTGGCCTCGAAAAGGCCAATATAGCAGCCCTGGTTATATTTAGTGAATTTAAGCAAAAATAACCTTTGACGAAAACATGTTTTCGTGTGTGTCAATGACCATAAGTTTAATACAATGCATGGTTTTTAATATCGTTAAGATAAAGTCGGCGTCAATAGCGCAAACAATGTTTAAAAACAAATAGGAGCTAAATTTTTGCAGTAATTCTATTCAGCCTAGCTCCACAAACGTCTTTTTTGTAACACTTCAGGATGAAAAACAGGAAAGTTTTTATTTTTAGCCGACGTATTTGTTTTACACATAAACACAAGTATAGAAGAAAAATTTGTAATATTTTTCTTTTATAACCAAACAAAATGAGTGTTAACTGTTTTGGTCATATGGCTATGTAGTAATAGAACGAGAAAGGGAGTAATAAGAATTGAAAAAAATGAAAATTTATTCTAGTTTATACTGTCGTACAAACAGATTCAAACCTATTTTATTAAATCGCAGTATTTTTCCAGTATTTTAACCCTTAGAATACCACTGGGGTCCATATGGACCCCAGCTTAAAATTGATTAAAAATAGCGGAAAAAGTATCAAATAAAAAAGAACGATGTTTTGTGACTTTGTCTGTTTTATGGGTCTATACATAATCGCAGTTTGTGTTTTTTATATTTAATTTTGAATGTTTAGATAATAACAAAAATATCATTATTTACCATGGGGTCCATATGGACCCCAACCAGTTTTGATATTTTTCTATTTCTTTTGAACCGTGTTTGCTGACTGTGTGAAGCTATAATACAATGAATTGCTCTTTTTTTTGTCGTTATTACATCTGAGTAATAACCAGTAGATATTGCATCATCTTGTATTGTCAATTGGATGACTTGTAATGAGTAAATGTTGCATCATCTATTCCATCGTATTACAACAACATAGCGGATCTGCATTACTCCTGCTTGTTTCGAAGGAAACTGTCAGTTTTTTTGTAAGCTTTTTGTGCATATAGCCATAAAATGGACGAAGAAGCCATAAGACGTATGTTAGAAGAGACATCTGAAGATTATAGTGATTCTGACGGTGAATTTTCAGCTGATGAAATTGAAGATGATTATGTATCAGGTAAGGAAAATTGGGTATTTTTGTTTACAAAGAGCTGTAAAAGCAAGGCAATTATTTATTTATATTATGTATAAATAGTCTTACTATTGCAGCCATCTGCGTGTGTATTCTATGTGTTTGTTTGAAAAGTATTTTCATTACATTTTTTTGAGTTATAAGGGAAATGGAATGAGAGGTGAGAGCACATGTGTTTCAATAAAAAGTTACTGGCTCGGTTTACCTTGAGAGTTAATTTTTAAATTCAAAAATTGAAAATGTAACATATATGTAAATTTATGGTACACAGAAAGAAAGATAGCAAGCTTCTACAGAGAGTTAAAAAATATTTTTCTATAAACATGTCAAAAGACTAGAAATGTTCATGTTAGTGATATTATATGTAATTTTTTTATATTTTTTATTTTATTACTTGCTAACCCATTACATGGTTTGTGTTGCAGAACCTGAACTATCATCTTCCGAATCAGAGGACGATTCTGTTCATCTTGAAGAAAACCAAAATTCAAGCACAATCATATCTAAAGATGGAAGTATTGTGTGGAAAAGGCAACCTTTGCAACAATCAACTGGAAGAAGAACCGTGTGCAATATTGTGCGATCACAAAGAGGGCCAACCAGATACGCTATTAGAAATATTGATACAATTGCATCTGCGTTTCAACTATTTATGAACAACAACATTAGTGAAACAATTATCAAATATACAAATCAAGAAGGTGCCAGGGTATTCAAGAAAGAATGGATCCCTCTAGACAAAAAAGAATTTGATCGTTTCCTGGGCTGTCTTCTTCTTATTGGTGTTTACAAGTCAAAAAATGAAGCAGTAACAGAGTTATGGAGTCACGAAAATGGACGTCCTGTTTTCAATAAAACTATGCCAAGAAACCGATTTACAAGTCTACTTCGAGTTCTGCGCTTCGATGATGCAGCAAAGAGGCGCCGGGAAAAACTGCCTGATAAAATGAGTCCCATTCGAAAAGTATTTGAAGCGTGGACAGATACTTTGCAGATGTGCTACAATGTTGGAGAGAATGTCACCGTCGATGAGCAACTGGTTACTTTCCGGGGAAATTGTCCATTCAGACAATACATCCCTAGTAAACCAGGAAAGTATGGTTTAAAATTTTGGGCTTGCTGTGATAGTGAAACAGCTTATGTTTGTAATATTCAACTTTACACTGGAAAACAAAAAGGGGAACCTAGGGAGCAAAATCAAGGAACAAGAGTGGTGATGGATATGGTGAAAAATTTAGAAAAGAGTGGCCGAAATGTAACATGTGACAACTTTTTTACATCATTTATTTTGGGAAACCATTTGAAACAAAAGAATTCGACAGTTCTAGGAACAATCAGAAAAAATCGGAAAGAGATACCACAACAACTTTTGACTACAAAAGGACGTCAAAAGAATACATCCCTTTTTGCTTTCAATGAACACGGAACTATGGTCTCTTATGTTCCCAGGAAAGGAAAAGTGGTCACATTATTTAGCACAATGCATGATCAACCTGAGGTTGACAACACCCGAGAGGATAAAAAACCCATAATGATTTTGGACTATAACAAAACAAAAGGGGGCGTGGATACAGCTGATCAGTTAGTAAGGGTATATTCGTGTAAACGAATGAGCAGGCGATGGCCTAATATTGTTTTTTACAATATGCTTGACATCAGTGCCCTAAACAGCTATATTATCTGGATGCATTTGAATCCAAATTTTGGGGAGAAAAAAACGCACAAAAGGCGACTTTTCTTGCGTCAGCTCGCAAGTGAGCTGATACACAAACATGATGAACCAGCATCAAAAAGAAAATTAGATACCACTTCATCTACTAGTTAAGAAGGTCAAAGAAAACGAGCTCGTTGTTCATTTTGTCCCCGCGCAGAAGATAAAAAAGTCAGAGATAAATGTGAAAAATGTGAAAAATTTATATGTGGAAACCATCTAAAACAGTTGTGCCATAAATGTGTGTAAAGTCTTCTAGTTAATAAAATATTACTCTAGTTTTTGTTTCTTTTATCTTTAAAGCCTAATTTGAAAGTGTAACCTATAACTTGTCCACTGCACTGCAGCAATAGAAAATAATATTGAATGGGGTCCAAATGGACCCCACCGGTAAGAGATGCTATAAAAAAATCCTGGTAATCTAAGGGTTAACTTGATCGCAGTTACAACTGAAAAACCGGGATTTCATTTAACACGTTATTGCAAATGGTATATGAACACGGAAAGCTTACAGCTTACGAGAGCATGTTTAGATTAATTTTTAATCCGGAATAAAATGAGTGAAGCAGACCTCTACATACTTTTTAAAGTGAAATCATTTGAATGATCAATAAATATTTTTTTCTAAAGATGTAAACACGTAAAATTTATTTAACTTGCCAACAAAAAGATTTCTTATCCAGTTATGCTTCTCCAAGTCTTCAGAAAATTGTATCTCAATATGTGAGATAAGAGCATTCAAGCCTGAACACATCACACTGCTTATATTATTCGCTTTTCTCTTTATCTACATTAATGTCGATTTGCCTTTTCTGAGGTAAAGTAAAGGTTCTCTTTTAAAAAAAAAATCTAAAACTTACTTCAGTTAAGGTTTTAATGTATAATATAAGTGGCAAACCTCAAATAATTTTTAATAGAAAAAAAAACAATAAATGCACCACAAAACAAAGAGAATGTTAAAATCGTACATTATCAAGAAAGCTTGGATATAGTCCTATTTGCCACTTTTCACATTTCTAAAAATCGGTAAATTTAAAAAGAAAAATAACCAATTCTTCCTAAAAGTTTACTACAACTGATGTAATTATCTAAACCTGCCTTGGGCAAAATTATATCTGGGATTAGCAGTTTTTTATTACGCACAAATACCTTTATGATCTTACAAGACATACCTCTACCGAGTGCAAAATTGTGCTTTTGGATAAATTAATCTTTTAATGATAGGTCGCAAATCAATATGTGCCAATTAGCACATATAATATGAGCCAATTGGCTCATATTATTTATGATATATAAACATATTTTAAAAAAGTTATTTTTTGCAACTAACTACTTGAATGGCGTCTAAGAAACACGAGTAAGGTATCTACAATCGTTTTGTTTAAGAAATATAAAAAATTTGCGAACTCTGAAAATATGTGCCAAGTGGCACAAAATTTGTGTCAATTGGCACATATTTGCGACTTATCATTAACATAATACTTTGATTCAGGTTTGCCTGTGTGCAGGTAATCTGCAATACTCCTGAGCAAATTTTTTCACACTCTTGGCAAAATCTTGCGGTGTACCAGGCTGCCCAGGAACCCAGTTTGAAAATCGATGACGTTTTTGATATAAATTTATTTTAAGTTTGTTTTAAAAGCGCCTAAAAGTAATAACTGATGTTTTAAAGTTAAAAATTAAAAGCTCAATATTTGATTTTTACTTCAGTCAAATTCTTAAATTAAAATTCACAAAGTTTTTCTGTTGATAAATTGTGAAACTTTGGCAAGATTTTAACGTTTACGTTGAGGAATCAATAGCTCTTCAAAGTTAAAAAATTAAACTTCCACGTGGCCAAGTGAAATTACTTTATCGGTTTGATAAAAAAACTCGCAAAGATTTTGTCGCCGTTTGAGTCACTTCAAACTGTTTAGTGAAGAACTAAAAAAACTCTTCAAATTGTACGTAAATAATCAGGTGAAGACAAATTATTTCTTTTAAAAATTAAAAAGTCTACATAGCTTGTCATAGAAAAGTCAGTGTAACCGCTATAAATAAATTATTTAATTCTTCTGTGTTGTTTGAATTAAAAAAACTATTTTGATTAAATATTTGTTTAGACATAGCCCTAAAAAAATAAAGATAACAAAAGTTTAAAATTTTTTTCTTTTACGTTATGTCAAAATTTATTCTTTGGATCAATTAAAATAAAACCAAAATTTTTTGCAAATTTCAAGTGCAAGCTCATTTTTTGTCCATAGCGCAAGCACCAAACATTTTATGGTGTCCATGAGAGAAAAGACACAAACCATTTTGCCATATGTAATGATAATTACAATATTTATTGTTTTGTAACGTTTAGAAATTTAAAATATACATATTAATAATTTTTAGTTTAAAAGTAAGCTTATTTAAAAATTTGAATAAAACCACGGTCTACTGAAGAATACGGCGGGACATGTTACATTGAAGCAAAAAAAGTACCAGGCCGAAGGGGTAAAATGTTTCTGAAAAATTATTGATGCATTTTTCTATTGAATAAACGTTTCGACTATTTTTTTACAATAAGATACTGCAAAAATTGTTTTTCGCATGGGTCAGTAACAAATTTTGCTGGAAGGACATACCAATGCCCTCATCAAAAAGATCGGCCGTTTCTTTAGTAGACCGTTTATAAAACATATTTTAAAACCACATAAAACAATTTTATTGATTTGACACATTTTGATGTAAATATTCTTTACTAAATAAATATTCTTTACTTTACAGCTAAATGTAATCAACAGTATGATTGCATTGACAAATCAGATGAATTGAATTGTCCTTGCAATAAAACTGAATTTCAATGTCAGTGTTACAAAAACAATCCTGTTGATTGCAAAATGGAGAACATCAACTGGAAGACATTCACTGGATGCATTCCAATCCAGCAACAAAATGATGGAATCGAACAATGCTCAGATGGAAGCGATGAAAACTATCAAGTTCAAAAAACTGTTAATTGTGATGAGTGTGGTGTCACAATTAACAGGTTAAATAACTTAACCAAGTGTAATCTTAATCCTCTTATTTCTTGTGGTAACTCAACTTGTTACAACGCCTCTTCGCTTCTCTGTTCTACTATTGATTGCAATAAAACTGATTTTATTTGTGTCTCTAACTGTTCTCATAATACCACTAAACAATGTAATCGTGCTTTTCAATGCGATGATGGTAGATTAGGGTTAACATATCAGTTGTGTAACGGCCTATTTGATTGTCTTGACAAAAGTGATGAAATTCAACAGCAACACGGCTTTAAATGTGTTGCTGTTGATTCAGAAAGAAAATGTGTTTTGCCTCAACGAAATTTGTATGATAATGTTGCACAGTGCAGAGACGAATCTGATCTTTGCATCAGCAATTCCTGTTTTCAATGTTTTGATCAACGTTTGTCGATTTCATCCAATCAAGTGTGTGATGGTTTATTTGATTGTTATGACTGGTCTGATGAGTGTTTGTGTGAACAATATTTGGACTTTAATCTTTGTAACATCAGATTTCCATCTTGTAATTTGCCTTCTGTTGATCATAATTTAAATTCAAGTTTGAATCTTGATTATAAAACCATTTTTAACGTAAATTCTGACAGTGCAAAATCCACAAAAACATGTCAAACTAGAATTGAAGATCGTCGTCCAGCAGCACTATGTGACGGTCGACCAGAATGTAGTGATCTCAGTGATGAATGCAACTGTGAAAACCCACCTGAGTTTTGTAATTACACTTGTCACAACGATTATAACATTGGTGATCGTTATTGTGACGGCATAGAAGACAATTTTTATGGTATCACAAACGAATCAAATTGCACAAAAGGATTCGATGAGTTGAACTGTTCGAAACGATTTGTTTGCAAAACAGGAAACAAAGTCAATATAGATGTTGATCAGGTATGTGATGGGAAGCAAGATTGTGATGATAATAGAGATGAGCAAGATTGCAAAGATAATGACAACAGTGTCTTTTCATCAGAGCAAGAAATGATAGCGAATCCTGCATTGAAAAGTTGTTTTTGGATTATGTGTATTGCAGTCATCAGCGGTAACTTGTATGTGATTACATCAACAACTCATTTTCTTAAAACAAAAAAACTAACAACTGCTTCGAAATATCAAAATGTGATTATTCTTAACATTTCTATTGCTGACATGATAATGGGAATTTATTTGCTTAGCATCGCAGTTTACAGCGCTTATTATTCAGGTTATTACGGTCAAATCGATTTTAAGTGGCGATCAAGTTTACGTTGTTCATTAATTGGTAGTCTTGCAGTTCTATCCAGTGAAGCTTCTTGTTTTTTTATGGTTTTGTTAACAAGTACTCGCTTGTATGCAATCTATAAACCATTTTCCACTCTCTCAATATCTACTCGTAAATATAAGTTGGCAATCATTTCAGTTTGGATTATGTCTTTTCTTATTGCAGTTTTTCCGATTCCACATCAAATATTTAGTTATTTTATGCAAAACAAAGTTGAGTTTTCAAATCAATTCACTCGTTCAAAAATTTGGAATAAAGAAAAAGTTACTAAATTTGCTTGTCGCTTGGCAATGCTAAAGAATAAGTCGATGGAATGCAATTGCAACGATTGGGATTTTACAAAATCATTTCTCAAAACCAACGATCCAGAATATTCTCCAGAAGCAGAGTTTGGTTATTATGGCCAAACCAGTGTGTGCATGCCGAGGTTTTATGTTTATCGAGGAGAATCTGCATGGGAATATAGTCTTGTCGTTATTACCGTCAACTTTTTGTGTTTCTTTTTTATTGCAGTAAGTTACATTTGCATGTTTATAAAGGCAAAAGAAAATAAACTTGAAATAAGAAACAATCAAAGAGAGAAACAGCAATCAAGAATGCAAAGACGCATTTCAAGAATTATCATCACCGACTTTTTATGCTGGATTCCCATCTGTATCATGGCATTTATCAAACTCAGCGGATTTTATGTGGATGACGTTGCTTACATTGTCAGTGCTGGTTTGTTGCTTCCAATCAACAGTGCTTTCAATCCATTACTGTACTCGTCACTTCTTGATAAGTTGAAAGAAACTTTTAAAAAGCTGAGAAACAACAGGATAAACCAACAAGAAGTAGTTGAGTTAAACAATATAAACTAAAGTTGACAAATAATTAAAGTTTGTAAACCGATTTTTTGTTTGTTTAGCAAGCAAAATCTTCATTATTTGATTTTATTTTTTAATGCTTTTCCTTTAAAACTTTTTTTCTTTTGTTTTTTTTATCAATGAATTAGTTACGTTTGTGGGAACAAGTTTTTAACAATAATTTTCTGCACACCAGCATTTTATTCAAAACTATTTCAATAGAATCTGTTTTAGTTATCAATTGTCGCACAGTTTTTATTTAAATATAAAACGAAGTTGTAATCGCTGGTTTTCATGTCTTGTTTATGCAATGCAAACGTAATGTGTTGCGGTCAGATCTTTTTTGTTTGTCTATTTGAACTGATAACCGTTGCTTTCAAAGCTTAATGTTATATAGTCATCAAAGCATCACTAGCATAAGCAAATTACATAAATTAACATTTACTGACAGAGGGGTGCTCATTTATTTTAATCGAAAAGAAAATTGAATATTAGATAGCATAAAAATTAAACCAACTTGACTTAACTCTTGCTGCCAAATTGATCATGCTGGCGAAATGAAAACAGAGAAATCAAGTTGATGATTGCAACAAGTAATACCTAAGAACCAAGCTGATGATTGCAACGTTTGCGTAAAATAACTTTCCTTTTTAAAGTTATTAGTCTTAAAGCGGAATTAATAACTTTACAGCTTTTGGCTAGGAACCAACATTTTGTTTAAACATCAACACATAAAGTTAAGCGTAAAGTTAAACACATAAAGTTAAACAACAACAACTTAAAGCGGAATTAATAACTTTACAGCTTTTGGCTATTTTTTATATTATTTTTTTTATTTTTATCTCTATATTTATCCTCCTGACTCGCAGGAAAAGCGACGGAGGCGCTAATACATAGGTAGGCAATTACTTCGACCTGCTTCCGGAGATGCCAAGATATTGCTGTCCGCTTGTAATTTAATAGAGATTTGACTGTAATTTAGAACTGCTTGCCAGAACCACCAAGCAGGGAAATGTGCCGCAAAGTATCTTTCCCAAGGACATAACAGAATGGCGCGAGTGGGTTTTGAACCGAGACCGTGTTGGTCACGAGCCCGGCGCTTTAACCACTCGACCACGCTGCTGACAAATTATTATCAGCGTATAAACTGGATTTTTGCTCGAATCTGATGAGTTGGCCAGGCGAATCGGTTTTAAACAATCGAGGTTTACTGAGTTTAGAAACACTGTTGCTTATAATGATTGCTTTACGAAAGGAAAAAAAAGGCCATTCAATATTATGTAATATGCAATGATAATAAAAAAAGTAGTTTTTTTTCGTCCCAAAAACATAGTAATGTTTAAAAAAAAAAGGTCATTACTTTCAATCGAATACATTATTCTTACTTTCGTCTTAAAGTTAGAGTGAAAACAAAGGGAAAGAAGCAATTTTCGGAAGCGGGGAGGTAGGGGGGACCTCTTTCAGCATGAAGAGATAGAGCGATATTTTGCTTAGGGAGGCGACTTTTGACGTTTTTGAGGGAAGGGCCAGGTGCGGCCACTCCGTACTAACGCCATCACTATTCGCTTGGTCGACTTTTTTTTAATTCTTTGACATTCAAAATAAGTGGTCAACACAAAGTTTTATTAAAGAAAGCTTGAAATTAAATAAACTTGTTTTTGAAAGTTAGTAAGAAAAGCTGTAATGGCTAAATTAATTGATTGCGATGAAAGACAAGGTCATCTTTTTCTTCTTCTTTATTATTATTTTTATCATCATTGTTTTGTGAGCATTATTGTATTGATATTGAATCGTATGAAATAAATTTGTCTGTTCTGTTCTGTTCATGTTTTTGGAAATATTTTACTATTTACTGTAGATTTTAATCTTGTCGTTTTTTTACTTCATAGTTATATTTTTTCATAGATTATTTTAAGTAAT
The DNA here is from genome assembly GCA_963680785.1 of Diplosoma virens. Classification (NCBI taxonomy): domain Eukaryota; kingdom Metazoa; phylum Chordata; class Ascidiacea; order Aplousobranchia; family Didemnidae; genus Diplosoma; species Diplosoma virens. The sequence continues at coordinate 211,630 of CAVMFT010000136.1, forward strand.
GTAATGTATCTTCATATAAATCTTTTTATTTTAAGAATCTGTACTTTCAACCTAATTTGGTGTTATCTTGAATACACTACTTATATTTTAAGGTTTTTTTTAGTTGATGTGTAAGCCGAAAAAGTCGTGAAGAAAAAAATTAATGAGAAACACCATACGAGTTTAAACAATAAATGACAAAATTCATAGAGACTCGGACTGAGGTCATTACAAATTCATTATTTTTGGTAAGCCAAACTAAAAGTTATTCCAAAATAGATAGTGGCAGCTAAATTAATGACAAAAAAATTCAACACAGAGGATAAGCACACAGCGGTAGCTAGTATTTTTAATATTTGTAATAAATATGCTGTAGACAAATAACAATTTATAATGAGTTTTTTTGTACAGCAAAAATTGTAGTCTAAAATTAAAACTACTTTTAAATTGATCTGCTTTATTAAAGACTGCAGATGAGTTTTGATTGCATTTGAAAAAAATTTTTTAAAACTTTGTAGATTTTCATAATTTTTCTTGATTAACAAAGTTTGTAAATGTATTGTAACATAAAAAAAAAGTTATGTTCTTGCATTATTTTGTTTTATGTTGGTTTTGATGGTTTTATTTTATTGTGGGAGAGTTAGCAAATCATGGTCGCGATTCATAATCTAACTCGTCATTCTGTTGTGAACTTCGGAAAGACAACTTCTCTTGATTGGCATCTTTTCCAAAATTCTCAATTGCAATCATGTTTCTAAATAAAAATTAAAAAAATAGAAGTTTCAACCTGACAGCAATATATTGCAAATCAAAAAAATTGTGGAGGAGTATAAGATAGCAGGCCTGTGTAATCACTAGATGGTTGCTCTGAGTATAGCGCCTCCGATGTTTTCCTGCAAATCAGGAGGATAAATATAGATGATAAATAAACGAATTGCTACTTGTTGTAATTGAGATGTTTTTGATTTTTTTTGTTTTTTAAAAATAGTTGAGAAAAAGCAACTTTAGATTTTTGAAAAAATTAAATTTGTGTGCTGATGTAAGATATTCTTTGCAAAATTGCTCTGGTAAAATAAATTTGCAAAAATTAGTTTTATTATGAAATGGTTTAATGGTTTAAAAAGAAATTACAACGTCAATGACTTCATGTCAAAATTTGAAATATTAAACATATATCAATTGCTATTTAAAGATATAAATGTGTTGATGTTTAAACAAAATATTGGAAAAAATCCAAGAGCATTTTTGAATGTATTTACAAAAGCAACGTCTAATCATAGTATCTGAAATAAATCTAAATATATACCTAAGTTGTATTTTAACTCTTTATGTCAACAATCGATTTCTTATTGTGATCCTATGTTTTGGAATAAAGTTCCAAACTTATTGAAAAATATAAAACAAAGTTTGGAGTTTTTTTGCAAACACCTTTACAAATTTGCGTTCTAATACACAGAGTAATCGATTATTCCTCCATTAATGCCGGAGCTAATTTAAATATTAAGCGATACAGTTTCCTACAATAAACAATAAATTAAATGCTAAATAGTAATTAATTCTTTTTAATAAAAAGGTATTTTGGCTTTGGTTTTTGTCTTTTGTGTTTGTTCGTTAGCACAAATGAAAGCAAGCAACCAGTTATCAACTATTGGTCAAGCAGTGATTTCAGAGGACACTCCAATCGCAAAATTTAACAGCGATTTAAATTTGTAGTTTAAAATTATTTTTGTTTTTTTAATTTGTTTTTGCCGGCCATATACATTTGAAATAGTCCTTTTGACCTGCGGCAGGATTTCTTTTAGTGGGTTTTTTTGCCTGCCTGCCCCTTTTGGGTCATGGCCCTTTTGGTCACAGAGTTTGTTGTTTCTCCCACCCATGATCGTACAACATTTTCTTCATATGGCTCGGATGTCTCTACTTGTATTGAATTTAATAAAATTGTTTTAATTTGATTTTTTTCTCCTTTTCTCTTTTTTTCTTTTAATAATGCAGCCATACGCCGTAGTGTTTTACTTTTACTTTTCTACGCCTTCTTGCATGCTTTAATGTCTGACGTTTTCCTACGTCTACCTTTTCTTGGCTCTCGAGTACTTTTTACAGTAAAATTTACTATGTTGGTGGTCAAGAATAAAAATTAAAATGAATGAATGAATGGATGTTTTGCTTTGTTTAGAATTGTTGTTATATTTGAGCTGCTTTTGATTTTATTTTTTTATGTAAATAGCTAAGAAAAAAAACAATTTTAGGTTTTTGAAGATTGAAACAAAAAACAATCGTTAGTTGTATGATGTTTAATTAACGAACGAATATATGTACAGTCCACCACAAACCTACCACAACAAACAAAAATCTAACGTTACTAAAAACTTCTAACATGTACTAATTATGTTAAATAAACATTTTCTTTTCAAAAACCAATAAGATTTTAGCCTTAAATTAATAAAATTAGATAAACTGACCTACTTTATTATACAATATTAATAGCTTTGAACTTAAGCGCTTCTGTTACGTACTTTTTTTGAAAGAACAACGTTGCTATCGGTTTTTTTTAACTGAATAATAGCAATTGAAGTTTTTATTATTCAGTGTCGTTTCCAATTTTACAGCTGTTTTAAAACCAATTTGAAAGTTGATTATAAATTGTAAACTGGAAACACAGCGTAGATTACAAACTGTAGCAGAAAATAAATGATCATGTATTTCATTTGTGCAAAAATGTTTTCAATGATTTTTCTGTTTTTTTGAAAAAAAACATTTGAGAAAAATACAGTCAAAAAACTTGAAAGGGTTCAAGTAAATACTTTTTGTTTTATTTACATTCCAATGTTTTGATTTAGTGGGTCCAAAGAACGTAATTGTTGTGGCCAGCTTAACTGTTTCGAAAATTTTAATTTTCTTTTCAAAACTGTTCATTTAATATGACAGTTTTCAATTGTTTGCTTTGAAAAATGATATTTTCTTGTTTATCAATGACCTGATCGAGCGTTGATGCGTAAAATCTGCACACGGTTTCCGTTTTATTAATTTTTTGTATTATGTTCTGCATACGTCAAAAACTCAGACTAAATAACATTAAATATGTGATGTATTTGATAAATTTGTGTGAATTTATGTTTCCATCGAATATGTTCTGTTACAATTTGAAAAGTTACATAACCGATAGTTGTGTTTCTGTTTGCATGATGAAAAATAAATCGAGAATAAAGTTTATTTTGTTGTTTGTTCTTATCAAACCTTCCATTCTACTAACTTTTTGTTTTTTAGAGCAAAGCCTCTTTTGAGTTCGCAATTTCCACAGCAATACATTTAAGTGCGCAACATTAATATGTAAAAACTTGCAGGTTATCAATATCGTATTTAAAATTGATTAAGTTTAAGCTAGCCACTTAATAGTTTAAAGTTAACTTAATAACTTATTTCTGTTTGTCACAGAAAAAAAAAATTACTGAAAACAATAAAAAGCAGAAAAATAGTTTTATGAGTTAATCTATAAACAATGGACCACAACTTTTACTTTTTTAACTTTAAATTAAACTTTCAAACAGAGTTTTTCTGAATTTTTTAAAATGATTATTTCTGCCATGAACGTATGTTTCTTATAGTGTAGTGTAAGACCAGCTCGAATAATCTGTTTAGTGAAACGCGCTCCTCCAGTAGTAAGACCAGCTTGAATAATCTGTATAGTGAAACGCGCTCCTCCAGCCAACTCAACTCTTTCGCGAGTCCCAGGTTCAAGCTGTACCTGAGAAGATATTTATTTTTTAACTACGGTTTTAGAACCAACCAAACCTATTATTAAAAGTCATATAAACTGCAGTTTCAAACTTTCAAACATAATGGAAAATTCTACGGTAGATCTTTCGGTTAGCGAGCGAGACTTTTCTGTTTGTTGTGATATTGTGCAATAGATGACGTAGTGTTTTCTTAAACGCTCTAATCTTAATCAGCGCCTTCTGCTCAAACAATTATTGGACACGCGCATCTCCAAGCATAATTGTTACAAGTTAAATATGCGCCTTTATTTCGGTTCTTCAGTCAGTTCAAAGTTATCAAGCTACTACAGCAAACGAACTAAAAGCATTTTATTTCAATACGGTTGTTTTTGGCTAAGTGATTTTGTGAATATTTATTATTGTTTTTTTTATAAACCTGTGTATTCGTGCAAAGATACAACACTGTTAATCTGTTTAACTCGAGAATTTTTGTTTATCGTTTTGGGACATCAAAGCAATTGCTACAAAAAAAGTCAAACAACGAAATCGCGAGTACAAAAGTTTTACAACTACTCTGTATTATTTATTGCTTTTGGTAGCCGGTAGCGACTACTGTTTAGATTTAGGTGTTTGAAATTGAATAATAATCGTTTTGGTGGAATATTTTTAGTTTTTGTTTGGTTCTGGCAAAGTCTGGTGAGTTATACGTTTTTTTTGGGGGAATGATTCAGCGAATACTCTCGCTAAAGTCAGTGACACATATGACCTATCTACCTTCCCTTCCTCTCATCTCTAAATTCCTCCGAATGCCTATCTCTCTACACCAGTTAAAGATGCGGTATCTATTAGTTATTTTTATTTATTTTATTTTTATATTTTTTTCTTCTGACTTGCAGGAAAGCGACGGAGGTGCTAATACGTAGGGCAAGCAATTATTGAGACCTGCTTTCGGAGATGCCAAGATATTGCGGTCTAGTTTATTTTTTTTAGTGTATTTTGGTTTTATAGAGATATGATTAAAATTTAGAACTACTTGCCAAGACCGAAAACTAGGAAGAAGTGCATAAAGTGTTTATCCCAAGAGCATTGCAGAATTTTGCGAGTTGGTTTTGAACCCAAACCATGTCGATCACAATCACGGCACTTGAGCCACTCCACCACGCTGCCGACTAATCCGGTTTTTTTCATTATTAAATCTCTTGTATTTTGTGATAAGTTTATTATTTCTCGCTCCGCTTAATGTACCGTTTATCGTTTACGCTGTGTCGGGCACAGCACTCTACTTACTTTATTTCTTCACAAGATTGTTTGAGCACAGATTTTTTTAAGCAGCAACTGTGTTTCCAAATCACAAGATATCTTCCATCTCGTGTTAGACTGCCTTTTTTGGATTCTCCACGCCTGACCAACTGTATTCATTCTCTCTCTCTCTCATTCTCACTGTTATTCTATTTTGGTACCGTCCTTGGGAATTTGCTCGATTAATGGAATGCTCCACGTAGTTGATTCATGCCTTTATCCCAAGGAATAAGTTGAATAAATAAACAATCATTTTAGAAGAGTATATGGGATAACTTTTAAAGTTTTATTAAGGCCACGATGTCAGCACACAAGCGATACTCTGCAAAGAACTTTTTTTCGGTAAAAATAGAACTTGCTCATGAGCTGTAGCTCTCTGCCAAAATACTTCGATTGACTATTTGTTTTATTTCACGTTTCCAAGCTTCATATTTGTCCGTTGTTAATTGCCGACAGCGAGGCCAAACCGGAACTTCCGTATTTGTTTTAATATGAGCAACAGCAAAGTGCTTTATTTTGCGGAAACAAGTAAATTGAATAAATAAATAAAAAAAAATTTTTTTAATTAAAAAAGCGAGCCATAAAATCTATTGTTAAACAGTAACTCAATAAGACAAGCAATAAGCTTAAACCATCCAATGACAATTTTTAATGAGCTGTGATATTACCAAGAATGAAAGAGCAAATTTCTTTTTATTTCTACATTTATCTTTCTGACTCACGGGAAAGTGATGGAGGCACTATACATAGGGCAAACATTTACCTTGGCCAGCTTCCGGAGATGCCAAGGTATTACTGTCCGGTTAAAATTTCTTATTTTGGTTACATAAAAATAAGACTTAAATTTAAAACTGCTTGCGAAAATTGCCAAGCAGGGTAAAGCGCTGTAAAGTGTCTTTTTCAAGGAAACAACCGAATGGCGCAAATAAGTTTTGAACCAAGATCAGGTCGATTACAATCACAGCGCACGAAACCAATCAATTACACTGCGAGTTAAATTTACAAGGTTTTAGTGGACCAGCAATGATGAAGAGGTTATAAAAAAATTTTACAACCTAAAAGACAGAAAGAAGAGCTGAAAATAGCTAGAATTAAAATTTACAAGCTTTTTTGCAAAATTTTATACCGTAATAGACCTTCGCTACTCTCTTTACTAATTCGGTTTGACAACTTTAGGTGCCACTTGTTCAATTACTACATAAAAAGAGACAATTTGTATTCATTGATTGCATTTGGTTTGGTTATTTTTTCTGTCATTGAATTGATAAAGGGCGAGAAACGAAGTAGGCAAATGGAATAAATTTTGTTAAAAAATTTAACTGTAAACTTTCAACAAGTTGAACCAAGTTATACGCTGCGCGGTACGGTACGCGGCAAGGCTTTTTTTAAAGATTACTACACTGCATTACTCTGCACTGCACTGCACTGTACTGCATTGCACTGCACTACACGGCCGCATAAGCTGCGCGGTTGACATCACTACCAGTTATCAGAGATGATTCGAGTTTACTCCGAATCATGGGCGGCTCACAAGTTTTTTTGCCGAGTGGGCAAAAATTAAAAAAGGGCACTTTTTTGTTGAAACGGCACTCTCAGCAAAAGCTAATTTTGGCAACCCTGATTTTTTAAAAAGGCACCTTTTGCAATTGTAACAATTTTCAGCACAAAATTTTAGTAATCTATAAAAAAAAAAAAACGGTCATCACTTTCAATTTGCGTCCAAAACCGACTTCCAAAATTGAAAGTATGGGCAAGAACCAGAATGAAAGCCTTCACTTTCACTCGATCTGATATTTTCATCAAGTACTGTTTACTTTCTAGGATTTTAAGGGCAAATTTAATTCGCTGCTTTGGTATCTTCCCATCTGTACCCTCCCTTTTTAAAAAGGGCAAATTTTCCCACCAGCGCCACTGGTTTAATTCCATTGATTTAAACTCTTACTCCAACTCCAGGTATTTTACTGTGACCCAAGATCGGACTCCGATCTGACACAATTTTAATAATATTGCATATATATCTTAAAAACTAATGTTGCAACAATAAACATATTGGTCGAAGCTTACTAATTAATTAGCCATGATATAGCAGCATATTCTAATAGGGGGCTTTTTTTAACCATAATATTTAAACAGCTTATTGCACTAAATTTAATATTCCCATTACATAGTATAATAAATATTCTTTTCCATACAAAGTATCAGCACAATAATATCACTTAAAAGAAAATTTATCGAAAAAATAATAATAAGTGATGCTTATTTGCTTCTTATTTACACAAGACTAAAGTTAGAAACATAAAAACAGAACTCACGGGAAAGTGACGTCATAAAATAAGTTCTAATTGAAAATTTTTTCATGATTATCTTTGGTATGGAACCTATTTTTTCTGTACCTACTAATCACCTTCACAACTACTCTTCATTTACATCACGGCACTTGCTGGTAAGTAAAGATATCCAAAATTTTTCACAATGCGTCACACTAGTACCCAAAAAGCTGTTCAGTAGTTACTCAATAATTTTATTATTTTTATTTAACTTTTTTATGGTTTATTTTTCGTTTTATATACAGTGTTTAATACTTTATGCTGAGTTATATTAAGCTTTTAATATTTCATACATTAAGATGAGCGTTCTAAATTTAATATACAGTAGATTTAAAACCTGATTGGGGTAAGATTGCAAATATAAAGTGTTCAGTAGCACATGTCCAAGTCCCACTGCTTTCAACGCACCGATTTCAAAACTTTAGATGCTCACAATCCACTATGAAAAAGTATAAATATTTTTAATATATACATACTAGATACATAATACTGTGACTAATCAACAAAAAATTTTTCACAATGCGTCACACTAGTACCCAAGAAGCTGTTCAGTAGTTACTCAATAATTTTATTATTTTTATTTAACTTTTTTATGGTTTATTTTTCGTTTTATATACAGTGTTTAATACTTTATGCTGAGTTATATTAAGCTTTTAATATTTCGTACATTAAGATGAGCGTTCTAAATTTAATATACAGTAGATTTAAAACCTGATTGGGGTAAGATTGCAAATATAAAGTGTTCAGTAGCACATGTCCAAGTCCCACTGCTTTCAACGCACCGATTTCAAAACTTTAGATGCTCACAATCCACTATGAAAAAGTATAAATATTTTTAATATATACATACTAGATACATAATACTGTGACTAATCAACAAAAAATGAAAAATAAGAAAGAACAGAAAACTATACAACAAATATTGGATATGTACAGTATGTGAGGTCGAATGACATAGACTGACGCTGGCGTATAAAAAGATTATACAATTAATTATATAATGTAAAACTTCAAGTGCTTAAGTAATTAACAATCTTTTTTCAATTTAATCAAAACAAAACGGGATATTTAAACCAATAACTTAAAACAATATTTTTTCAATCAATTTAAGTTTGTTTCTTTTTTTGTGCACATTAATAACATGATTATGATTGATCGCTGTGACTTGTGAGTACTTTATGCTGAATTTGCTGCAGCCATTTATAATTGCGCTTTGCATTGTCCACTTGATATACGTGAAGCATCATGCACTGTGGACACACAGCATTTGTTTTATCCCATACGAGCACTTTAATTTGAACTAAGTGAACTGAAAGTCTCGTATATTGAACTTGAACTTTAATTGAGTATATTGAACTTGAACTGACCTTGAAGACTGAAACGGGGGCTCCTCTATTTTTTGGCAGTGGGCTTCCCTTGACTGTAAGGCCATCACTGATTATTCTTGTATGTGTTTTTATTGTTATATATTTATTATAATGTATATTATTCGTGTGAAAAGTGGCCCTTTGAAATTGATGACATTTTTTTGAAGACTGAAAAGTGGCCCCTTATTTTTTTGCACCGGGTCTTCCCTGATTTTAAGGCGATCACTTGATTGTGACGCCATCATTGATTATTTGTGTATTTATTGTAATGTATACTATTCGTGTTTGTGTATAAGAACTAAATGTTTTCCGATTTTGTGCTGTGTGCTTACGACTTTGGAGAGGGATGTCTAATTCCCCCCTTTTCAGCCCTATCTAAACCCTCTAGTGCTCTATCACTAAAATGACGCATGACCTAGTGTAGAAAGATAAGTAAATATTGTTTTTAATGCATTTTTATTGATTTATTTCATTTTATTTAAGTAGTAAAAACGTCCAAAATTAGGCTTTTTTCGTTACAGGTAGTCTGCAAAAAATTCGGCGCCTGTGCTTTGAGGGTTAAAGGAGTAAAAAGTTTATTCCATGCAAAATTAAATATACCAGTAAAAATAATTGCAACTTAAAAGTTAAAGTTTTTAAACAGTTAATTTGCTTCAGCAACCTACTTATATACTATATTTTGTGTTATTTTTGTTTATTCATGTTTTGCTACTAAATGAGTAAAAAAAGTTTTTATTCTGAAGTAACTTAACTCCAAGCCCCCATTGTCTTTATTAAAAGAAAGAATGCTGTATTTCAAATTTTTGTAACCTAGCAGGCAAGGGTACAACAATGTACAACAATGCTGGGGAGCATTTGCCAAAGTTTCAATTTTTAAAAATATTTCAATTTTACCATTTAAGATTCTTTTAGGCATAATTTTGCTCCCCCCTAAAAACAGCTCAGCGGACGTATATGCTGGCAGGCATTTATAGCTGACTAAATGTGCTTGGTAATAAGTACTGTAGTTAAATATGAAGCCAGCTACATCATATATGCCCGCAATTTCTTTGCTATTGTAAACTGTTAGCGATAGTACTCGTTTGCTTTGTTTGTTGTGTCGGGTACTGTTGAATGCCTATTTATCTACATTAGTTTTTTTGTATGGCATAGATTTGTTAAACATCTCGTTTTTATTTAAACATTTGAAGCATCTACATCTACATCTACATAAACATCTACCCTCCGGAAGATATCGGTTAGATAAGTTAACTTATGTTATAATTATGCTATATTAACACTTTGACTGCCATGTCAGTCATATATGGGTGACACGTAATGTTTCATTACGATCACCGTCAGTCATATGTGGGTGACACTCGAATTTTCCGTCTAGGCCACGTCTCTCACTTATGGGTGACAGTACGTGCAAATCGAATGGAGGTTTGATAGCGTGGCCTCTGAGGAATATTTTGGTAGCTTTGGTTTTAGCAAAGTGCAAAAAATAAAAAAGTTATAAACCGACACCACATGTTTACCAAATTTAAAGAATTACCAAAATTAAAGTGTGTTTTGCGGGCTGCAATAGTTACTTGATAGATCATATTTCTTTATCTGATTTGTCATGTCAAGAGCTTTTTCTTTATCTTAACTGAAATTAAACAAATATTTTTTTTTCTTGTCAAGTTTAGCCCAAAAAAAGTTATTCATTCAACGAACAAGAAAGAGAAACGTTGTTTTGTCTATTTACTAGCTATCTATATACTCAATATGAATATTTTGGGCCTAGTGGTCTGCATTTCCATCATCCTATCCTGGTTATCAGTAAAGCGAAAAAGCACTATTGTAATCAAAGGATTTGATGTGCTTCTTTGTAACCAAATTCGGGGCGCATTAAAATATCTTGCGAGCCACAGGTTTTTTAGCCCTTCCTTAGAACTTAAGCCCTAGACCTCCATCAAAAACTATGTTTTTTTTTGGTTTGCAGAGCGCTTATGAAATCCAAAACCGTTTACGTGGGAATTAGGTATTAAGTTTTACATTTGCAGTTTAATTTTGATTTAAATTACAACTCTGCTGATAAAAGTGTTGGTTTTGCTTAAACCAATTTCGATGCCGATAAAAATATATTCTCTTTAAATACGGAAAAACTTGTAATCTTAAAAAATTAATTGGCGTTTTATTCAATGGAAATGTTTACTGTCAATATGCTAGGTGGCAATATTTTAACATTTTCAATGCTGGAAAAGTTACAATGTTTTCCGTCCTTAATTAAATAAACGCTTTTAACTCAAATTAAGAAAACGATAAACAAAGCAAAACATTACAAACTGAAGTCTACTTTTCGATTGCAAATACCTTGCAAACTTGGCATTAAAAGTCAATAAAAATAACAATCGGACTATTTAAAGCAGTACTTAACATCAAATAAAAAAGCGTCATTTTACCCAATTTCCGATGTCTACTACAAATCAGTCTATTTTATGAAAGCACTTGCAGCTATGCTGTTAAAATTTAATAATATTTTAAAATCAGCTTCCGTGAGCTTTTTTATGCATTTTGATTAACTTGTTTGATTTTGAAAAGCTATTCAATTAAAACATTTTACTTTAGTTTGGTTGCTGTGATATGACAGAAACCCTTCAACAACAACTTTAAATTTAGTTAACTGAAGATAAAATATTATCTGTTGTAGGGATTAGATTTTTAGCATTATTTACAAAGTAGTTAAGTGTGGCTGAGGTGGAAATAACTTTCGATTATTCTGTTGTAAGAAACAGTTAAACGTGGTTTGGTAAATAGAAAACATTCAAAAGTGAAAATTTCTGAAATTTGCGTTTGTTAATACTATCTTTCAATAAAATAACGGTCTTTTTAATTTTGTCTACTTGGTAACTTACTGTTATTTGCTATGTGGCTCTTTTTAAAAAAATTTTGGCACTGGAAACCGGGAGAGAACCTTCATGCCCTGCAGCGTCGGGTCCTCCTGCATTTATTATTAAATATTTTCTGTAATTTTGCTAAGCAACTATCATTTACTGTAAAAAAACTAAAATGTTGTCATAGGTTAGACATCGTCTAATTTACAACGTTCTAAAAGCTATGTCTCATGGTTTCTGTCTTGGATTTTGCGCGATTGGTTCTGGTCTCTATCCCAAACCATAGGGCTCGAAATTAGCCGGTCTCGGTCTTATCATCAAACATGTCATTTATCTTATCTTTCATTTTAATCACTTTTAATTTTAAGACTCCACCCTAATGATTAATACAATTATTTATAAATTGTTTCTTCCCATAATATTTAAATCAGTTTATGTAATGATTCGTTACTTAAAAGCCAAAATAATTCATATTGCTATTTTGTTTCTAAATAGACATTTTCTGGCAACTTGGATCAACTTACTTACGTCATAAATAGATTTCCTCAATCAATAACAGCACGATATTTTCGACTGATTATTGAAAGTTATCAAGAATTCCCTTCAATTAGGCTGGAGTATATAACTTGTTAAAATATGCTTTGTTTAACTGTTTATGTTGTTTATTGTGTATACAGTATTTTTTTTTGAAAATTAAAGTGTTTCAACAAATTAACTTTCATTTTTTTTGTAAAAAAAAATTTATAACTAAAACATTTCTCAAAATAAAATTGCTATGGAAAGCAGCCATATTGGATTAAAGATTTTTTTAATTGATTTATTTACATTATTAAAATGTTTTCTCAAAATATTTAGCTCAAAACTTATTTCTTAAAATTTTTAAAGTTCATGCTATTGCAAAAATTATTAAATGAATTTTTGACAACATGATTTGTATATATAATTACAATTACAACTGCTCTGATTTGACATCATTGAATACTTTTTTGATAAAAAAAAAATTTGAAAAAACTTCTATCTGTATAATTATCTACATAATGCTTATAAACCTATAAACTGTACTGTAAACATAGCCTGCTTATGTGTAATATTTTATGCTTGATGTTTGTTCAATAAATTGTTAGAAAAATGAATTACCGATTCAAAGAGTGCAAGAATTTTTTACTGTCATGGCAGTTAAAGTTGTTGGCAATTTTTTTTTAAATTTAACTTTTGAATAAACATGTTTTAGGTATTGTAACTTCCATGAAAAATTTTTTTAAAAAACATAAATAAGTTTGGCTTTTCTTGATACCAGGCATATTATTAAAATCTTTATTCATGCTCTTCTGGTAAAATCTGAGTTAAATTGCTGTTAATTCTTTATTAAAAAGTAAAAACAATAACAAAAAACTCAACGCTTCGGTGTACTATGTTTCAGTAAACCTTCATCAGGAGATTAAGCAAAACACAAATATCATCCAAAATAAAACCACAGTGGCGCGAAAAAAAAGGAAAAAATATATTTAAAATACATTATTGATTTAAAACGACATCTAACGGATTCAGAATTTTAAATTATGATAAGTATTTGGATAGAAACAATTGGTTTTATCATTAAAAGCATCATTATTAAAATGAATAAAAAAAAACTCCAAAAATCTTCTTTTTATATAATCTGCTTCTTTTGCCAAAATTTTTGAATTATTCCAATTCATATGATGCTTTTCCGAATATACATGTTTTACTAGAGCAGATTTGTTGTTTATATCATTATTTTTTAATCGTGCTAAATTTTTTGAATTCACATCCCGCATGTGTTCTTTGCATCTTGTAAGAAATGCCCTACCAGTTTCACCAATATAAATGCCAACACAATCTAAACATGGAATTTCATAAATTACTCCTGGCTGTTGCTTTAGTTCAATTGAATCTTTTAAGTTGGGTAAAATTTGCTTGATTGTTTGAAAAGGTTTTGTATATACTCTAATATTTTGTTTTTTAATTATACGACTTAAAATTTCAGTTAAATCTTGAAAATAAGGTAGGGTTACTGTTCCTTTGTAGTTTTTGCTTATTTCATGTTTCTCAATTTTATTGGATCTGAATCGATTAAATGTTTTCTTTATAAGCCAATTTGGGTAGTTGTTGTCTTCTAAAGTACGTCGTAGCATTTAAGTCGTATAATTAAAAAACAGAGCAAAGATATCGGTGGATAACTTTTTGGGTCCCCCACGGGCTTTATGGACATAGGGATCGCAACTATAAGCGCTCTTCTATAGATCTTAGTAGTTTTGAGTCGACGCAAGCAAAAAAAAAGGAAATTACGTAACCAGGACTTTAAAGAAGCTCCAGCATGGATTATAAGCTCTGGGTTGATGGAATCAGGAACCAAAGCCTTACCGGGTTTTAAATATTAAAGGGCATTAGTGAAATCTCTCTGTAAAAAATTCTTAGAGATATTCGCTGGGTCTGGTATTGTGGAGCTCAAATAACAGACACTTCTTGAGATACAACTCGAGACGACTTATGATCAACAGCCTCATATCTCTCATTTTTGACTAACGGAGATGCAATAATATCTGAAACGGGACAGTGACGAAGAGAGTGTCCTGACCTACCACTAGTAAGGTTGTTTAAAATACTCCATGCTTTTCGACTAGAGTGTGAAAAGTTGATGCTCCAAACTGCTTTGGACCATCAATCCCTCCGCTTCTTGTTAAATTTGGCAAGTATTTGCAATCTACATTCCAACACGAAATGTACAGTCGCAGCCAAAAGTTTAAGACCAAGCCGTAAATTTTAAGAAAAACAGTTATTCGTCTTATTTCTTGCTCAGCAGTAACACCTGCACAAAAAAAATGCACAAGAAAGCAATAAGCATTATACAGAGTGTATTTTGCATTAAAACGTCAAGTTTTTAATATTTAGTGAGTCCTCCTTTTGCTTGCGTGACAGCCTTCATTTGTCTAGGCATACTTTCAATTGAATTTTTGAAAAAATTTTCATGTATTTTACGGATCCAGACTAATTTGATTGCTTTAATCAGGGCACGAATATTTGAGGAATGTTTATCAGCAACTTTATCCTGAAGAGCAGCCCATAATTTTTCTGTAGGATTAAGATCAAGATTGTTTCCTGGTTATTCCAGGAAAGTAATTTTGCTGGCCCTAAAATGTCTGTTAGAATCTTTGAACAATGACATGTGCCTTCACCTTGCATAAAGATTGCACCAACATGTGCAGTTATAGCTTCTTCTTCATTTAGTTTAACCCTGCTGTGGTACCATGAAAAAAGTTACGTACCTTGGGGTCAGTATGACCCCATCAATAAAAATGCTCTTCAACACCAATAAAAAAATTAATTTGCTATCAAACACTTTTTATTATTTTAACAATGTAATGGAGTGCACAATACACGAATGTTTTACTCCTGGCATTGATTACAGATCATCATGCTGTGTTCTTCACAGATGGTGTTGTGACATTTATTGCAAGCAAATCTGTACTTTTTGTCCTTCGATCTCGGACAAAGGAAGCATCTTTTACATTCTGATGTACGATACTGGGTGATGTTATGAACAAATGGACGTGCTTCTGGTAAAACCCAGCAGCTGTAAATAATTTGTTTCACAGCTTGAGGTGTTTGAGGTGTTGCCAATCTGCACTTAGCTTGAGGAACTACCAACGATTTAGACAATTCTTTTAAAAATTTTTGTCGTTTGTCTTGCCTGTTTCCCCGAAAGCCAGGTTTATTATGAATGAAAATGATAAACGCATTTAGAGCAGAGCTATCCACAATTCCGTAGAAAATCCTCATTGGCCAACGATTTGTCTTTCTTGCTGTTGCATACAGAGCGCACATCTGATCATGACTGTCAACGCCGCCTTTTTCATGGTTATAAAAGACATTGATTTCTTCTTTCCCGGTAACAGTGTCATGGCTTCTAGTTGCGTGCATAGTGGACAAAAACACTACTCTTTTGTTTTTCTTTGGAGCAATTGACAACAAAGTGAAATTGTTGGCATAGTCAAATGCATACTGACATGTGCCTACATCTGCTTTGGTCAAAAAACTGGAAGGAATGCATCGTTTGTTCTTTTTCATTGTGCCTACTAGAGTAAGTTGGTTAGATTTCAGTTCATTGGCCAGAGAAATAGAGGTATAATAGTTGTCAGTGGTAATGTTTCTGTTTGTTCCTGAGATTGGATTTATCAAATCTAGCACAGCTTGCCTAGGTACAAGTAATCCTGGTATATGAGTGCCGGCTCCTGCATATATCTTGAAACTGACCGAATAAAATGATTGACTGTCAGCCAGAACATACACTTTGATCCAGTATTTACTTGGCTTGTTGGGGATATATTGCTTGAAACTACATCTTCCTCGAAATCCAAGCAGACTCTCATCAACTGTGCAACCAATTCCTGGTGTATAGTTGTCTTCACAAGCTGTAACAAATCTTTCATAGACACTACGAATAGTTGCTAGTTGGTCAATGTCTCTTCGCTGGTCTCTCGTGGTGGAATTGTCAAAACGTAGACAATATAGAAGAAACAGCAAACGCTTTTGGCTCATCGCTGCGATGCATATGGGCTTTCCAGTACCATCAGTGGACCAAACGCTTGCAGTACTTTCTTTGGAACTTTTTGTAACACCCAAAAATAGTAAAACTCCTATGAGACCTCGGACTTTTGTTTCATTTGTGTCATATGTAAATCCAGATCTGATTGTGTAAGCCTTTCTTACTTTTTCAATTTTTTGATTAGTCCAAGTTGCAATCTCTGATACCATAGAATCATCAAAAAACAGTTCGAATAATTTCAGGGGCGTGTCTGCCTCAAGCCTTTTACCTTTCGGACCTGGTGTGCTTGTGACGATACTTTGCCTTGGTGTTCTTCTTGCATTCTTTGGTTCCGTCCTCCACAGATATCCATCTTTTCCTCAAACTTCTTGACAAACAGAACAATCTTCGTCTTCAGACTCGGTATCACTTCCATCTGTTTCACTGTTTAAGTCTGACAAGGCAATTATTTCCGGCCCACTTTCATACCAGCTTAATTCATCATCAAAATCATCATCATCTTCATCTTCGCTTCTGACCTTATCATCCATCTCAAATAAAACTTTCATCACTTGTTGGGACGACATTCTTTGTCTTTTGGACATAATTTCTTCTTTTACGTTTAGAATAACTTAAACAATACTTAGTTTTCTGCAAAACAAAAACGGATATATTTTAACCTAAGTGGTACCATGGGGTCAATATGACCCCAGTCAAATTAAATCTAAAATCTACAACGAAAGCAACGTTGAATTGAAAGTTGCATAAATGGAAATAGTTAACAAGAACCTGTGAAAAAAATAGAATGGCAGAGTAATGCTTACGATCTTATTGTTTGAAATATTTAGTCTATCAAATAAGCCTGGGGTCACATTGACCCCATGGTACCAGAGCAGGGTTAAGAATCTTTGGCCGTTTATATTAGTTCCGGGTTTCAAAAAGAAGAGTGCTGCAGTAACTTTAATCAAAATGGCTTCCCATATTATCACATTTGGCAAATGTTTTACTGTTTCCTGGTTTATACTTTTCATTATATCGGGTTCCTGGAGGTTGTCGGACATTTCTCTTTCTTGCAACAAACTGTTGAACTGTAGATTCGTTCAAAAATAATACTTTAGACCAGGGGTCGGCAACCCCTGGCACGCGTGTCAAATGTGGCACGCGAGCTGATTTTTTATGGCACACCAAGTGATTTTATACTCACCAAATTTCTTACCTGCTGCAGCGTTTTGAGCGTGTTTTTGCTTTGCCAAGCACTATATAACCGTGGTAAGTTTACTCTACCGTTTATTTATGGCGTGATTTCTTGATCCTAAGTTCGTTTTGTTTGAGGTCGCGTGCCTTGTAATAATGGTCTTTGTTTGGTAACTATGCCGATTGTCTTATTGCAGTGAGAAGTTCGTAAGGATAGCCTTCGTGTCTCGTGGTGTATTAAATTCAGTATATTGATAAATTTAATATACGATAGAATTTAGCTTATGAAATCAGGTTCAATGGCCGCTTGCAAGAGACTTAAATTAGAGTCAGGTCTTTCCAAGAATCCTGGACGACAGATTTCGGTTTCGTTTCTCGAGACAACCGAGCTGTGTGTGCGCTCTGCTGTCAAAACATTGTTTGCCGGACATCAAGCATAAAACGACATTTTGAAACGAAGTACGAGAAATCCTTTAAGGACGATGCAGAGAAGATCGAATCGCTGAAAAAGGCGGTATCTCGCTACAAAAAGCAAAGCAACATTTTTAAGAAAGTGATTTTTGGGGCAAATCGAACAAGCTACAAAGCTGCAGAGTGCATTGCTCAACATGGAAAACTATTTACTGACGGAGTACTTATAAAGGAGGCATTTCTCAGTTGTGCCGACGTCTTGTTTGATAATTTACCTAACAAAAGCACCATAATTTTGAGAATCCAGGATATGCCTGTTTCTGTCCGGACAATAGAGAGACGCATCACAGACATAGCTAAAGACATAAATAAGCAGCAAACTATAGCGTTAAAAACTGCGAATGTTTTCAGCGTAGCTCTTGATGAAAGCATAGATATAAACGATAATCCTCGTTTAGCGGTTGTAGCTAGGTATTGCTGTGACGGTGAGGTGCATGAAGAGCTGTGTTGCTTAAAACCTTTGTATGGCACTACTACAGGAAAAGATATACTTGACACCTTCACTAAGCATTTTGAAGAAATGGGGATTGATATGAAGAAGATATTCTCGGTAACAACAGACGGTGCACCTGCCATGATAGGACAACACCGTAGATTTGTTAATCTTATTGAGAAAAAAATTAGGCACCCTGTTATGAAGTTGCACTGCATTGTTCATCAAGAAAACCTTTGTGCAAAGATTTCAAATTTAGCTCTCAATGATGTAATGTCAACCGAAACGAAAATAGTAAACTTCCTTGTCCCACGCTCTGCTACAACACACAGGCAGTTTCGATCTTTGCTTGAAGAGATGGAAAGTTCATACCGTGATCTGCATCTGCACTGTAGTGTTAGATGGTTAAGTCGCGGTAAGGTTCTCTTAAGGTTTGTCGAATGTCTAGTCGAGATAAAGGCCTTTTTGATAGGACAAGAAAAGACCTACCCTGAACTGGAGGAAGAAAACTGGCTTGTAAAGCTAATATTTCTCGTGGATATCACCATGCACCTTAACGAACTTAATCTTCGTCTGCAGGGTCCAGGAAAAACAGTGATTGATCTTTTTGAGGCATGGAAAGGTTTTGTAGCTAAACTAGATGTCTACACACGGGACATTCAAACTGCAACTTTTCGCTACTTTAAACACCTGAAGGCTTTCTCAGTTGATCACCAAGTTAATGGAGCTGAAATTAGTATATACATGAGGGATTTAACGTCTCAATTTTGTAATAGATTTTAAGATTTTTAGCGTTTCGGTCCATTGTTTTCTTTTCTCATCAATCCCCAGGGCAGCGAAGACTTGGACTTATCTGCATTTTAATGGATGGATATCGAAGACTTCCAGATGCAGCTGGTCGATTTCAAAGCATCCTTATTCTGGGCATCGAAATTCGACGACCTGCGGAAATCGCTAGAAACAGCTGAAAACTCACAAACAAGCATTTTAACATGTTGAAAATCTTTTCCAGAAAAATTTGACTGTTTGAAGAAAATGGCAATAGCTTTGCTGTCTGTATTTGGATTAACTTATTTGTGTGAACAAATATTTTCACACATGAAGTTTATTCTGAGTTCCCATCGCAGCCGACTTACCGAAAATCATTCAGAGGCATGTGTTCAACTCAAATTTACCAGATATAGTCCCAATATTACTGAGTTGAGCAAGAAAAAGCAAGGACAAGGATCTCATTAAAAATGACTCTTGTGACTGCATTCAGTTTCTTTAGTTTAATAAAATTAATCGACTAAATTTGTCATTTGCTATAAAAATCAGGCAGTGGACAGTGACAGCCAAACACAAAAATTGTTTGGCACACAAGACTATTAAATGTTAAAATTATTTATAAATTGGCACACTGCGTTCAAAAGGTTGCCGACCCCTGCTTTAGACCACTGAGTACAAGTTCAGTCTTTTTGCTGTAATGCAAACCAAAGATGCTTCTTTTTTATCTTTAAAGTAAGCCTCGTTTTTCATGCAGGTTTTCTTAACTTCAGACCAAGTTCTTCAACTAAACGACGGCTAACAGGTTGCCTTCTGACTGAGATACCAATTTTATGCAAATTGGCTCTGATTTCTTGTGTAAACATGTTGGAGAATTCATCACTTTTCTTTTGATTAAAATGTCAGTTCTGAACATGTTGGAGAATTTATCACTTTTCTTTTGATTAAATTGTTTTAAGGGAACAGTTACTTTGTTTTGCATCAGCATAAGTTCCTAGTTCCTTAAATTTCACAATAGTCTGATGCACAGCAGTTTTGCTACATCCAAACCGCTCACCAATTTGGCATTCTGTGTGCCCTTCCTTGTGAAGAACAACAATTTGACATCCTTAAACCTCCGATAAAGAGTAAGTTTTACCCATTTCAGACAGTTCAAAAACTGCAAAAAACTAATCTTTACTTGATAACATTCAAATAATATTTGCTAAATAATGACTGATAACATTAGATTTTACCCTATAAAAAAGAGGATGCAGCTGAAACAATAACTGATGCAATACTGCGACACAACAAAAAAACTTCATAAATCAAGTTTGGTCTTAAACTTTTGGCCACGACTGTAGTTATTTCGAAAACCGCGTGAGATAGTCTTTTTGGCTGCTTTCCTGATGTAATTATAAAAGTCCTGGTAAGTTGCATTCAATCAAGTGAATCAGGCAGCAATAAAGTCTTTGCAAATTTATTTGTCAAAGCAATTTAGTGACTTCATTTGGCATTGCAAAAGTTCCATCGGTTAACATACATGCTGGGAACTGACAAAGCAAACCTTGGTGGTCTGATAAGCAAAAGTCGATGTTGTGAGCTGGGAAACGTTTCAAGTACCCGTCTATCCGTAATGCGCCGTTAGGACCTACGCTAGCGAAAGCTAAATCTGGGCTGATGCCAGTGTTCCAGAGGCCGAAGTAAAAACTTACAGCATCCTTGGCATTGTATAAAAGCGCAAGGCAATTAATACTTCCCTGCCAGCCAAGCACTCACAGTCCGTATTATTATCATTGTAATCCCAATTAACTTTGTGACAGTTGAAATCACCGGCATAAAGACAGGGATGAAAAAATACTGGGAGATCCAGGAATTGCAGTCGCGTTAGTGGAGGTTTGTAGACGTTGACTATTTTAACCATCAACGTCCACGCACAACCACTCAATCTCCGATGTCGGTGGAGATTGGTCCAAAGCGTATACGTTAGTTGCTCGTGGACAAACGTTGTAAGGCCATGCTTTCTGTTAACACTAGAAGAACGGCAATTTTTACCTACCTAGAAGGACTGAGTGTGAGTCAATTGACGCAAGATTTTAAAAGCTGCAAAAATAACCTATTTGGCACATAAAAAGGAATCCTAACTCCAAAAACTCTTTTCAATCAGAAGACAGTTTTGATGTTTTATTGAATTAATGCAATCACTCTGAAAAATAAGGGTTATTTTTTGATAACCAGTCAAGGCTAACTCATTGTTGCTCAAACACATGACAGTATTTATGCACACAATTTGTACTTTTTAGTGACACATCTCCCACACACTGGTTTGTTACATTCTTGGCACATGTCAGTGGTCCAATTTCTGCACTTTGAAGATGAGCAGGCAATGCGTCGCTTCGCGATAGAACTGGCGTTTTTGTCATTGGGACTACAAACTTCTCCAGCACCCCGTTTACGAGACACGGGTGGCGCACTTCCAATCAGCTCTTCTGTTACCCTTTGTATGAATTCTCTCGGCTGATACTGCTTTGGCAGACCTGCTTGTAAAGAATCCAACTGTTGATAAGAGCCATGTCAACTATATTGTAGAACACATGCACAGGCCAACGCCTACTTGCTGCTTTCACCGAGCAAAGTCTTGTTATTTGGTCGTAAAGATTCGCTCTCACTTTTGTTTTATTGTAGTACAATACTGAATCAGGTTTCTTTTTTGGGTTTTCGTCGCTTGAAACAAGGATATCCGGGTGCAAGTTGCTCAAAATTTTCACGTTGTTTGCTGCTTTGCACTGGTAGGATGTGAGTGTAATTGCCATTTCGCCATCATACCTAAACATTTCAGTTTCATGCAGTTCCTTTTTCTTCTTGCATTCCTTGGATTCTGTGCGCAATGTGGCGCAATATCCCAACAATACTGCACTTTTTCTCTACTATTTTCAAAGCAAGACCATGTGAGGCAAAATA
Organism: Diplosoma virens; assembly: GCA_963680785.1. NCBI lineage: Eukaryota > Metazoa > Chordata > Ascidiacea > Aplousobranchia > Didemnidae > Diplosoma > Diplosoma virens. Next base: position 233,519 of record CAVMFT010000136.1, read on the forward strand.
TTGTCACAAGTGACATTGTAACCCCATTGGGAAGCGGAGCCATGAACTTTAGCACAACATCTGTGAGCACAGGCTTGTCACTGCTTCTTGTATCGTCTTTTCCTACCTAAAGAAAGCCGTTCAATAAGTATTTGTTTTCTACATCAACAGCTAGCCAAAACTTTAGACCAAATTTGTCAGGCCTATTGGCCATTTACTGGATGAATTTGCATCGTGCCTTACATGGCAACGGCTGCTCATCCACCGTGATGTTCCATTGTAAAATAAATGCTTTTTGGCAGTTTGATATGAAGCTGTCCCAAAGTTGTGAAACGAGGGCAAATTTATCCTGCGAAAGATTTCTACGTCTTTCCGTCTTCAGGTCAAAGCAAAGAAATCTCATAATTTTAACAAATCTATCACTTGGCATGGTTTGCGAAAACATTTGACAACCCCACGACTTTTCCCAAAAACTCTTCAGAGGGAAGTTTTGGTCTCCAATCACGCCATGAGCAACCAACAACCTAATAAATTTATCTAATTCATGCAAGGACACATCCCAAGTCTGATCTTCAGTTCGCCTTCATCCTTCTTCAATTGTGCATTTTTTTATGTTTCTCAACATTGGTTCATCAAATAGTATTCAGAACGATAAAACCGGACTGTCAGTATCAACACGACTTGTGGAATATGATGTAGGTCCATGCTGAAATCGTAGGATATTGTGAGATTGCAAGCGGCCCTGAACAGCAGAAGACACAGCAATCTTTCGCCACTTTGATCCATCCATACCTTGAATCAGACCTGGTCCACCTTGCACGACAGATTGTGTAACTTGGTTATCAGCTTCATTGTCGCTATCTGAGTCGTCAGATTCAACCGCTGGTACACTGGCCAATGCTGCATTTACAATGGGTCGATTTCAATGTCAGAGCCATCGTTATCAGAGCAATCTGAGGAAAGATTTTGCAAAATTTCTAAAACACGACTTGCTGCAATTCTCTGTGTAAAAATTTTTTAGCAGTTTAGGCTTTTAGAAAGTACTGTAATTCATAAAAATAAATACGTTATAAAAATTGCCGTAAAACATTCTAGATAAACTATTAAACTTATCTGATAATATGCGTGTTACAAAACTTTTGCTCTGTACTGCAGTAACGATAAGTTGCATTGAAGTTACAGTAAGTATCTCACACTGCTTTTTCACACCAAAAGTTGTGAATTTTCTCACGCTTCTGAATGCAGACAGCAGCTGTTTATGTTTTGTTTTTCAATCTTTCGTTGGATATAATCTGTAAAAAGTGGCGATGCTTTTTATCGTACGTTTTCAATAATAAAGCAGTACTGCTTCAATTGAGGCACGCCGTCCTTCTAGGTAGTTGCCACCAGTGATGTAGTCGAGACCACATGATTCGAGACCGAGAGCGTAAAATTTTTTTCGAGACCAAGACCGAGATCGAGACCGAAAACATTTCGAGACCTAAAATTCAAGACCGAGACGAGAAACTGTCGAGATCGAGACCAGAATATTTTTTCCCCCTAGGGGAGGCGTGCTTCCCGGTTAAGAATCACTGAACTAAACCATCTATTGACTATATTTACTTCAAAATTTTTACGAGGCAAAAGGCTTTCAATTTCATTTCGCAAGGGGAATTGTTTATGGCAGTGGTAGTCCAAATTTAGGGGCTTGAGGCAAGGATTGATGTTCTAATAATTATCGATGATAATGATAATTATCGATGTTCCAATAATTACAATGATCCAATAATTGATATTCTCTAAAAAAATAAAAGGGCTTTGACCTCGTCTTTCGCTATTTGTCTCCCAAAATCATGGTGATCTCTAAAAAAAAGTCTTTATCTCAAATCGATCTCGAATTTTCACTTTTCGTCCCAACTTCATAATGATCTCTAAAAAACATCTGCAGCAAAATAAAACTATAAGTGCAATTTTCAAGGGGGGGGGGGCCGAAAAAAAGGGTACGAGACCGAGACCAGGTCATCACAAGACCAAGACCGAGACCGCCAGCAAAAGGCCGAGACCTTGACCGAGAGCGAGACCCTGAAAATTTGTCTCGAGACCAATCTTGAGACCTACATCACTGGTTGCCACTCCATTTCGCTTCATTGATAAAATAGAAGCATGAAAATTTCAAGGCATGTGGGCTTGGCCAAATTAGAAAAAGTCAGGGGATATGAGTGTTGTAATCTGTACAGTTTAAAAATTATAGACGCGCAAAGGTTAACAATGCGTCAATTGATGCGTCCCGTCCTTCTAGTGTTAAGCAAGATCCAGCTAGTTGGTAGCTTGAAAGTACCAACTTCTCTGCATTAGTGCAATGGGTATCTTGTAGTATGTGACGAGTGCCTCAAACAGCAGAGCAAGATAATCATCTTGCTTGCAGTGAGGCCTTCAATGTTTAGCTGGAAAATAGTGGGTCTTTGGAACTTGTTGGCAATGTTCCCAAAAAAGGGTATTTTTCCAGATATGCTCCGTTCTAAAAAGGAAGCTTGCCGATTGCAGAGCTTCGTTGAACATTGGGCTGGGTGGGTACTCTTCCGTTTTGACAGGTTTGGTTTTGTTCCAGCATGTTTAAAAGCAAAAACGGACTTATTTACGGCCTAAGCTGCAAGAAAGCCTCTGCTATCTGGGCCGCGGCACAGCTAGCAAGAAAGCTTCAATCAATGGACGAACTCTTTATGGCGACCAAGAGAGGGGTCAGGAGACTCTATGAAGGTGGCTTTAAGCTTTGCAATGGGTCGTCGAAAACGGTTTACCTATGGATTGAAGCTTTCTTGCTTGCGGCGCAAGTGAGCGCGTAACCAATTGCGTGCTCTCTTTCTCCAGTAATCAGAGGGGCGGTTACTTTTGATGTTTTCCCATCTTATTTAAACCACGGTTTTCTTGCAGTTCGTCATTTTTACACTTATATATATATATGTTTATTTAGATTACAAGCATACACATTTAACATTTACAATTTATCAAACAAATGTCTTAATCCCTTATTCAAATGGAACGTTATTCAAATTTTATATCATACATAGTCTAATCTAATTACACTTTTTATATATCAACTATTCCAGTTCACCTTTTCTGTCTCTGTCAACATGGCCAAAGAGATCCAGCTAAAAAAGAGATCGACAACAAGCTCGAGAATTAAATGAAAACCACGCAACTAGAAATGATTACTTAATTGATTATGTTAATGTACATGAGTTCGAATCTCGAATACGTAACACTCCTCTCTACAATTGAAACACAGGTAACAAAACAAACGCATCGACAAACATTTATGATGCTTGATAAAAGACTGGAGATCTACGAACACAAAGTGGGTAACGTCTACAAGAAGGTATTGACGAACTAGAAGTACTAGGTTCATAATTTGAATTATCATTATTTTGATTTGCATTTTAAATCAGAGTGCGACGGAACATTGTCATTGAAAATTATATCTTCAAATCTCGGTTGCAGTTTATTATGATGCCGCCTTCAAGCACCACGTTCAGTTCGAATATTAAGCATTACATTACACGACTTTTTAATAACTCTACCAGGCAACCACTTAGGTCCGGCTGAATGATTTCGCGCATACACGAGTGAACCAACGTCAAATTTCGATTTAAATTGCGCTTTAATGCTATCATTTTGAAATTTTGAACAACTCGATTGTTTTTCGTGCGACAAAAACAACGATAATAAGTATTTCGGTTGTCGACCGTGTAACACTTCTGCAGGAGTGCGCCAGTTCAAACACGGATGAGGAGAAATACGATACAAAGCCAAAACCACACAATTTGCACTGATGAGGTCTCTCCCTTCCTCACAAATTTTGTTGAGTCCGTTTTTAAATGTTTAAACAAAGCGTTCAGCTTCGCCATTGGATGCTGGATAAAATACTGGAGAAGTCAAATGCTTGATTTGATGCTGAATACAAGATCTTTGAAATACTTGAAAAGTAAATTGGGTGCCATTGTCGGTGACGATTGTATCTGGAAGTCCTTCAATAGCAAAAATTTCTTGGAGCGCACTAATCATTTCTTTGGCAGTTACTTGACCGACATTTTGCATTACCACGTAAGGGTATTTAGAATGCACATCAACACAAACAAACCACATTTACCAAAGAACGGTCCTGCGTAGTCTAAATGAATTCTTTCCCAGGGTTTCTCAGTTTTCGGCCAAAGTCGATACTTTTGATCTGGCGCTTTCGCAACTGTTCGACATGCGCTGCAACGTTGAACCATGCTTTCAATGTCACTGTTGATTTTTGGCCACCACACATGTCTTCGAGCCATTTGTTTCATTCTGGAAATGTCCCAATCAACTTCATGTAGAAGTTGTAATACTTTGGATTGCAGAACACTAGAAATGACAACACGACTGAGACCATCACGATGTAGTAGAAGAACATTTTCATCAACAGATAAAGAATCTTTTTTCTTTCTGAAAGCGAGTAAATCTGAGTTTTTTGCAATTTTTGGCCAGTTACTCCGTTCACCACAAGATATCACGATTTTCAACGTTAAGTCATGTAGTGTTTCTTCACAAATTGTTTGTCTTCTTAACGGTAAGCCAGTCATATCAATATCAATCGAAGAAGAAATTTAAGTACTCTCCTGAGTTTCGAACTCATCGAATTTACGATCAGAGTTTGCAGTTGATCTGGAAAGCCCATTAACGTTACCTTGTTCGCTTGTCTTTTTGTATTGGATGTCGAATTGATACACCATCAAAGTAACACTGCAATCTTTCCACTGTCATGGTTGGTAAATTTTTGTTTGGAGAAAATATAGAGACCAACGGCTTATGATTCGTAATCAATGTGAATTTGCAACCGTACAAGTATTGATAAAATGTTTTAACTCCGTAAATGATCGATAACGCTTCTTGCTCAATTTGTGAATACGTTGCTGTGTCAAAGATAACGTTTTTGAGGCATAAGCAATTGGTCGTTCTTCATCATTTTGCTTTTGCATAAGTACAGCACTAATACCTCGTTGCAACGCATCAGTTTCCAAAATTAAGGGTTTGGTTTCATCATAATGACTTAGTTTGGTTACAGAAATTACTTCGGTCCCCAACTTTTCAAACGTGACTTGACAGTCGTTAGTCTATTTAAACTTTGATGACTTTTTTAGCAAAAAATACAGAAAACTTGCTTTTTCAGATGAATTTTAAATAAATCGTCCATAGTAATTAATTTTTCCCAGAAAAGCTTGCACTTCATGAACATTTTCAGGCTTCTTTAACAATTTAATTGCTTCAATAGCCGAATTCGATGGATGTTTTCCCTTCTTATCATTTACATGACCAAGATATTCAACGCTTGTTTTGAAGAATTCACATTTATATTCCTTAATACTGAAGCCGTAATCATTCAACCTTTGAAGTAAGTTTTGCAGATTAAATCAGTGCTCTTCTTCAGATTTACCTCTCACAATTATGTCATCAAGATATGGGACTACTCCCGGTAAATCAATGATCATGCTATCCATGAATCTTTGAAACTGTGCTGGACTTGATGCTATACCAAAACAGATGCGATTGTATTGATAGAGTCCAAATGGCGAGTTTATGACACACAATTTCTTTGATTTATTGTCCAATACAATTTGTAGATACGCATCTGCAAAATTTATTTTTGAATAGAACTTCCCGCCTTGAAGTTTTTCAAGCAAAAATCTAGCGTCGGTATCAGATATTGATCGACGTCAATATTTTGGTTAAGCCCTCTAAAATCACCGCAAATACATATAGATCCGTGTCACAGTCTTTGTTCGGAAATCCCAACGGACCAGTTGATATTAGCTTCGCTGATAGAACGTTTTAACTACGATTCCATTATATGCAATACTTTATAATATAAAGCTATAAACTTAAATTGATTTATAAAGCTTATACTTGTAAACTTAAATAAATTTAAATATAAAGTTTATATTATAAATTTATAAAGTTTATAAACTCTACTTCCTTGGCTGTTGTCAATTTAAGTTTACTAAAACTGAACACTCCACAGCTCACCAAGAATCACATATCTATTTAGAATTAGATACATTGGGTATTGAAAACGTTTATGAAATTTACTATTGCAATCAATTTAATACTATGCAATTTGGTATCTGAGATTAATGCTTTCTATCATTTGTACTCGCGTACCCCTTGAGGTACGCGTACCCCCATTTGAGAACCACTGCTCTAGAGAATACGCTTATGCTAGAACCACCTAGTATATACGCGAACATTCTACTACAGCGACGTTGATCAAAAACATATTACGTCAATACGGTTGAGCAAAAGAGAAAAGAAGATACATGTATCGAGCAATAAAACGAATCGAAAGTTATATCGTATAATACAAGAGCAGAGCTTACAGAGACGCGATTATTTTCTTATAATAAAACTACGAATTACTTTTAACGGAAATAGACTACATCGCTATGATTAAATTATTATGAGTGAAGTGTGACAATCTGTTTGGCTTGCTTACCACAACAATTGGCGCAGCCCATGGTGAAAATTTTTCTTGTTTCAAAGCATCACGCATTTCAAGACTGTCCAACTCATCTTTGACTTTCTGCTTTATCACAAAAGGAAGTGGTCGCAGTTTGTGAAAGACAAGCTTGGCTTCTGATTTCAAATGCACATTTGCTTTTAATTGCTTGCATTTTCCGTGTTTGCCTGAAAAGACGTCGTTAAACTTCTCTTTTAGCTTAGAAAATTGTTTACCATTAAGTACGTTAACTTCTTCTTGGAGTGAGTTTAAACTAGGAGTCGGATCAATATCAATGGACTTCACGGCAGAGATACCTTTTTCAGTTAAACCGAAAGCGCCAGTCTAATCTAAGCCAAACAAATTTGATCTCAACTCATTCACAACAATCAGAAACATATTTTGGCACTGTTTAGCACCCAGCTTGACATTAACTAAGCATTTACTTTTCACCTACAATGGTCTCCCTCCTTAAGCCATCAAATCTTTTGTTAGTGGTTGACAGATTGGAAACCTCAGCATTTTGTATTCATTCAGATTGACCATATAACAAGTTGAGCCAGTGTCCCATTAACACAAAACCTGTTTGCCATTTATATAAACTTTTAACCATATTTGCTTCCCAACTCGTTGGTACAAATTAGAACAAAAATCTTCATTTTTTTTGCTCAACTTGTTTGAAAAACAAAAAACTGTTCCGACTTGGTTGCTTGAGCTTGTACGGGAAAATGATTTGTTTAAAATATTTTTTGATTAGCATGCACTCTTGAGATGTTCCTTTTTCCCACATCTATGACAGATGCTTTCTTTTTACGGACAACTGTTACGATTACGTTTGACGTGACATATTTTCCACCTTTTATTGTCGCTTGACTCTACTGAAGCTTTCTTTTGTGGATGAGTGCTTTTCTGGTATTCTGAAGACATTTTGTTTATAGCTCCTGACTGGCTGTTTATTCCACTTATTAACAGTTGATCAGTGTTTGATGTGCGTGTATACAATTCAGCTTTCCGAATAACCTCTTCTAAAGTTGTTTCGGGATCAAGTAGACATTGCCGTCTAACTTCAGCATGTGGCGTGTTTTGAATTAACATATCCCGTATTTGTTTATCAATATAGATTTGTGATTGCACGCTTCACTCTTGTAATTAAATTCACAGTTTTTTCAATTCCGCGAAGAGTCGCAACCCATTCTGCATAGGACTGATTTGCTTCCATTTGGCAATTGTAAAAAGAATATCGACTTGCTTGCACATGCGTCGCCCGCTTGAAATGGTTTGACAGTTTTTTCACCAAATCAGCGAAAGTTTGTTCCGATACATTCAACTCTCCAAACAGATCTTGAATAAGTTTGTACGTTTCCGGATCGAGACTAGAGGGTAGAAACGCTCGTTTTTTGTCAAGATCCGTGACATTGTGCAAAACAAAATGTTAATCGAGTCTCTCAATGTATTGAGTTCAATTCTCTTTTGATTTACCAAAAGTGTCGAATCTCGGCGTCGATGACCCCGGCGTAGATGTCGACTCTGGATTAAACAAAGTCTTTAAAGTAAAAATGAAATACGCTTGCTCTTACTGCATTGCGTCAATAACTGCTTGCACGTTTGAATCCATTTTGAGAAAAATTTCTTTCTGACACCACTTTTACACTTTTATATATATGTTTATTTAGATTACAAGCATACACATTTAACATTTACAATTTATCAAACAAATGTCTTAATCCCTTATTCAAATAGAACGTTATTCAAATTTTATATCATACATAGTCTAATCTAATTACACTTTTTATATATCAACTATTCCAGTTCACTTATTCTGTCTCTGTCAACATGGCCAAAGAGATCCAGCTAAAAAAGAGATCGACAACAAGCTCGAGAATTAAATAAAAACCACGCAACTAGAAATGATTACTTAATTGATTATGTTAATGTACATGAGTTCGAATCTCAAATACACAACAGTCATTTGCCGACGAGTTCTTCTGACGAGAATTGGAGAAAGAATTTTTAAGAAAACAGTCTTCTTAAAGACTATCGAAAATTAAAAGAGTTAATGGTTCCATTCGTTCAATTGTTTATTTTAAAGTTTTTTGATTGGGCGTTGTAAGCAAGTAGATACTTTAATCTTTGATAGCTCTTGTAGCACAAACAAATATCAATATATTGCCTATTAAAATGTTTTTATTTTTTTTGCAAGACAAATGATCAGACTTTTTTAGGTTATTTGTTAAAATAAAACAACATTAATTGTACACAGAGTAATTGAAACTGGTTTAAAATATTTTTAATAATTTTTACCATTCAGGCAATAAAGCAAGCTTCTTTTGACTTCTCTATTGTGTGTAATTACCGTGCTCGCTAGCGTCACTCCTTACGTCGAAATTTTAATTAAGTGTACGACTCTTTAACCCTTATTCTGCTTCTGAAGCCCAGCCTTTGCAAAAACGTTTGTAATTACTTGATCTTTTTAGATTGTCGTCGTCGTCGTTTGAAGGGTATCCATTTCAGGTCAGAAAAAAACAGGACTGGGGCCGAGGGTTTATCCTTTTACTAACCCAGGCTGCTGCACTGCCTGGATCAGATGCTGGCAGTGGTGTTATTAAGCCAGCATCGAGTTTCGTCATCCAAAACCGTCAGACCTCGTGCTCCGTGTGGTGCCCGATGTATAGAACACATTGTTAAAAAATGGTCTGCGGCTTGCTCAGTTAAAACTTTGGTTTGCTTTATTGCCTGAATGGTGAAAAATCTTTTCAGATAAAATTCTGAAATTTCTTAACATTTCCTAATTTGAACTGCTGAACAAGATCGTACTATTTTTAGGTGCTCCGGAACAAGGGTTAACGGGTAAAATAGACGTTTTTTAACAAATTTGTGAATTTTTGCTTGTTTTCGCAAGGAGAGCGGGGAATTTTATTTTCACAGTTTTATTAAGTGACATGAATTTTACCAAGAATTGGTTTTGCGTGACAAAGCGAATTACATTGTTTGCCGACGTTGATATGCCTTTGGCAATGCAGAACTTATTTCATGTAAATCGCATTCCACGTGTTTTGATCAACTTGTTCAAGAATTAGTAAAATCGCATTCCCTTTTTTTGAGCTATTGGCGATTGAAAGAGAAGCGATTGTTTGAAAGTTAAATAAAGATTAAAAAAAGCTCAACTCTGGAAATTCGAAACGAACTTTTATGTAAACGTAAACATCATTTTTGGTTTTCATTTGCTTTTTGCAATAAATGTTATGTTTTAACTCAAAATGTCATTTAAAAAAAATTGGATATGGCTCCTGGTCTAATATGATTATCCCATTATATTCTGACGTCTTTGTAGTTTAACAATGACTCACTAATTAGAAACCTCTGAATTAAATTAACTTAGATATCTTATAGTTACCGATGACCTGGGCTGTTTACAAGGGTTTTTTCACGTAAAAGCAGATAAAGCTCCGGGCCCTAATTTTATGTGCATAGAGCTTATAATCCATATTAGAGCTACTTTAAATTCTTGATTACATAACTTTTTTTTCCTGATTTCGTCGCTTCCTGATCCTTTTTTCCTGATTCCTGATTCCTGAACGCTTTGTTTAAACATTTAAAAACGGACTCAACAAAATTTGTGAGGAAGGGAGAGACCTCATCGGTGCAAATTGTGTGGTTTTGGCTTTGTATCGTATTTCTCCTCATCCGTGTTTGAACTGGCGCACTCCTGCAGAAGTGTTACACGGTCGACAACCGAAATACTTATTATCGTTGTTTTTGTCGCACGAAAAACAATCGAGTTGTTCAAAATTTCAAAATGATAGCATTAAAGCGCAATTTAAATCGAAATTTGACGTTGGTTCACTCGTGTATGCGCGAAATCATTCAGCCGGACCTAAGTGGTTGCCTGGTAGAGTTATTAAAAAGTTGTGTAATGTAATGCTTAATATTCGAACTGAACGTGGTGCTTGAAGGCGGCATCATAATAAACTGCAACCGAGATTTGAAGATATAATTTTCAATGACAATGTTCCGTCGCACTCTGATTTAAAATGCAAATCAAAATAATGATAATTCAAATTATGAACCTAGTACTTCTAGTTCGTCAATACCTTCTTGTAGACGTTACCCACTTTGTGTTCGTAGATCTCCAGTCTTTTATCAAGCATCATAAATGTTTGTCGATGCGTTTGTTTTGTTACCTGTGTTTCAATTGTAGAGAGGAGTGTTACGTATTCGAGATTCGAACTCATGTACATTAACATAATCAATTAAGTAATCATTTCTAGTTGCGTGGTTTTCATTTAATTCTCGAGCTTGTTGTCGATCTCTTTTTTAGCTGGATCTCTTTGGCCATGTTGACAGAGACAGAAAAGGTGAACTGGAATAGTTGATATATAAAAAGTGTAATTAGATTAGACTATGTATGATATAAAATTTGAATAACGTTCCATTTGAATAAGGGATTAAGACATTTGTTTGATAAATTGTAAATGTTAAATGTGTATGCTTGTAATCTAAATAAACATATATATATATAAGTGTAAAAATGACGAACTGCAAGAAAACCGTGGTTTAAATAAGATGGGAAAACATCAAAAGTAACCGCCCCTCTGATTACTGGAGAAAGAGAGCACGCAATTGGTTACGCGCTCACTTGCGCCGCAAGCAAGAAAGCTTCAATCCATAGGTAAACCGTTTTCGACGACCCATTGCAAAGCTTAAAGCCACCTTCATAGAGTCTCCTGACCCCTCTCTTGGTCGCCATAAAGAGTTCGTCCATTGATTGAAGCTTTCTTGCTAGCTGTGCCGCGGCCCAGATAGCAGAGGCTTTCTTGCAGCTTAGGCCGTAAATAAGTCCGTTTTTGCTTTTAAACATGCTGGAACAAAACCAAACCTGTCAAAACGGAAGAGTACCCACCCAGCCCAATGTTCAACGAAGCTCTGCAATCGGCAAGCTTCCTTTTTAGAACGGAGCATATCTGGAAAAATACCCTTTTTTGGGAACATTGCCAACAAGTTCCAAAGACCCACTATTTTCCAGCTAAACATTGAAGGCCTCACTGCAAGCAAGATGATTATCTTGCTCTGCTGTTTGAGGCACTCGTCACATACTACAAGATACCCATTGCACTAATGCAGAGAAGTTGGTACTTTCAAGCTACCAACTAGCTGGATCTTGCTTAACACTAGAAGGACGGGACGCATCAATTGACGCATTGTTAACCTTTGCGCGTCTATAATTTTTAAACTGTACAGATTACAACACTCATATCCCCTGACTTTTTCTAATTTGGCCAAGCCCACATGCCTTGAAATTTTCATGCTTCTATTTTATCAATGAAGCGAAATGGAGTGGCAACCAGTGATGTAGGTCTCAAGATTGGTCTCGAGACAAATTTTCAGGGTCTCGCTCTCGGTCAAGGTCTCGGCCTTTTGCTGGCGGTCTCGGTCTTGGTCTTGTGATGACCTGGTCTCGGTCTCGTACCCTTTTTTTCGGCCCCCCCCCCCTTGAAAATTGCACTTATAGTTTTATTTTGCTGCAGATGTTTTTTAGAGATCATTATGAAGTTGGGACGAAAAGTGAAAATTCGAGATCGATTTGAGATAAAGACTTTTTTTTAGAGATCACCATGATTTTGGGAGACAAATAGCGAAAGACGAGGTCAAAGCCCTTTTATTTTTTTAGAGAATATCAATTATTGGATCATTGTAATTATTGGAACATCGATAATTATCATTATCATCGATAATTATTAGAACATCAATCCTTGCCTCAAGCCCCTAAATTTGGACTACCACTGCCATAAACAATTCCCCTTGCGAAATGAAATTGAAAGCCTTTTGCCTCGTAAAAATTTTGAAGTAAATATAGTCAATAGATGGTTTAGTTCAGTGATTCTTAACCGGGAAGCACGCCTCCCCTAGGGGGAAAAAATATTCTGGTCTCGATCTCGACAGTTTCTCGTCTCGGTCTTGAATTTTAGGTCTCGAAATGTTTTCGGTCTCGATCTCGGTCTTGGTCTCGAAAAAAATTTTACGCTCTCGGTCTCGAATCATGTGGTCTCGACTACATCACTGGTGGCAACTACCTAGAAGGACGGCGTGCCTCAATTGAAGCAGTACTGCTTTATTATTGAAAACGTACGATAAAAAGCATCGCCACTTTTTACAGATTATATCCAACGAAAGATTGAAAAACAAAACATAAACAGCTGCTGTCTGCATTCAGAAGCGTGAGAAAATTCACAACTTTTGGTGTGAAAAAGCAGTGTGAGATACTTACTGTAACTTCAATGCAACTTATCGTTACTGCAGTACAGAGCAAAAGTTTTGTAACACGCATATTATCAGATAAGTTTAATAGTTTATCTAGAATGTTTTACGGCAATTTTTATAACGTATTTATTTTTATGAATTACAGTACTTTCTAAAAGCCTAAACTGCTAAAAAATTTTTACACAGAGAATTGCAGCAAGTCGTGTTTTAGAAATTTTGCAAAATCTTTCCTCAGATTGCTCTGATAACGATGGCTCTGACATTGAAATCGACCCATTGTAAATGCAGCATTGGCCAGTGTACCAGCGGTTGAATCTGACGACTCAGATAGCGACAATGAAGCTGATAACCAAGTTACACAATCTGTCGTGCAAGGTGGACCAGGTCTGATTCAAGGTATGGATGGATCAAAGTGGCGAAAGATTGCTGTGTCTTCTGCTGTTCAGGGCCGCTTGCAATCTCACAATATCCTACGATTTCAGCATGGACCTACATCATATTCCACAAGTCGTGTTGATACTGACAGTCCGGTTTTATCGTTCTGAATACTATTTGATGAACCAATGTTGAGAAACATAAAAAAATGCACAATTGAAGAAGGATGAAGGCGAACTGAAGATCAGACTTGGGATGTGTCCTTGCATGAATTAGATAAATTTATTAGGTTGTTGGTTGCTCATGGCGTGATTGGAGACCAAAACTTCCCTCTGAAGAGTTTTTGGGAAAAGTCGTGGGGTTGTCAAATGTTTTCGCAAACCATGCCAAGTGATAGATTTGTTAAAATTATGAGATTTCTTTGCTTTGACCTGAAGACGGAAAGACGTAGAAATCTTTCGCAGGATAAATTTGCCCTCGTTTCACAACTTTGGGACAGCTTCATATCAAACTGCCAAAAAGCATTTATTTTACAATGGAACATCACGGTGGATGAGCAGCCGTTGCCATGTAAGGCACGATGCAAATTCATCCAGTAAATGGCCAATAGGCCTGACAAATTTGGTCTAAAGTTTTGGCTAGCTGTTGATGTAGAAAACAAATACTTATTGAACGGCTTTCTTTAGGTAGGAAAAGACGATACAAGAAGCAGTGACAAGCCTGTGCTCACAGATGTTGTGCTAAAGTTCATGGCTCCGCTTCCCAATGGGGTTACAATGTCACTTGTGACAATATTTTGCCTCACATGGTCTTGCTTTGAAAATAGTAGAGAAAAAGTGCAGTATTGTTGGGATATTGCGCCACATTGCGCACAGAATCCAAGGAATGCAAGAAGAAAAAGGAACTGCATGAAACTGAAATGTTTAGGTATGATGGCGAAATGGCAATTACACTCACATCCTACCAGTGCAAAGCAGCAAACAACGTGAAAATTTTGAGCAACTTGCACCCGGATATCCTTGTTTCAAGCGACGAAAACCCAAAAAAGAAACCTGATTCAGTATTGTACTACAATAAAACAAAAGTGAGAGCGAATCTTTACGACCAAATAACAAGACTTTGCTCGGTGAAAGCAGCAAGTAGGCGTTGGCCTGTGCATGTGTTCTACAATATAGTTGACATGGCTCTTATCAACAGTTGGATTCTTTACAAGCAGGTCTGCCAAAGCAGTATCAGCCGAGAGAATTCATACAAAGGGTAACAGAAGAGCTGATTGGAAGTGCGCCACCCGTGTCTCGTAAACGGGGTGCTGGAGAAGTTTGTAGTCCCAATGACAAAAACGCCAGTTCTATCGCGAAGCGACGCATTGCCTGCTCATCTTCAAAGTGCAGAAATTGGACCACTGACATGTGCCAAGAATGTAACAAACCAGTGTGTGGGAGATGTGTCACTAAAAAGTACAAATTGTGTGCATAAATACTGTCATGTGTTTGAGCAACAATGAGTTAGCCTTGACTGGTTATCAAAAAATAACCCTTATTTTTCAGAGTGATTGCATTAATTCAATAAAACATCAAAACTGTCTTCTGATTGAAAAGAGTTTTTGGAGTTAGGATTCCTTTTTATGTGCCAAATAGGTTATTTTTGCAGCTTTTAAAATCTTGCGTCAATTGACTCACACTCAGTCCTTCTAGGTAGGTAAAAATTGCCGTTCTTCTAGTGTTAACAGAAAGCATGGCCTTACAACGTTTGTCCACGAGCAACTAACGTATACGCTTTGGACCAATCTCCACCGACATCGGAGATTGAGTGGTTGTGCGTGGACGTTGATGGTTAAAATAGTCAACGTCTACAAACCTCCACTAACGCGACTGCAATTCCTGGATCTCCCAGTATTTTTTCATCCCTGTCTTTATGCCGGTGATTTCAACTGTCACAAAGTTAATTGGGATTACAATGATAATAATACGGACTGTGAGTGCTTGGCTGGCAGGGAAGTATTAATTGCCTTGCGCTTTTATACAATGCCAAGGATGCTGTAAGTTTTTACTTCGGCCTCTGGAACACTGGCATCAGCCCAGATTTAGCTTTCGCTAGCGTAGGTCCTAACGGCGCATTACGGATAGACGGGTACTTGAAACGTTTCCCAGCTCACAACATCGACTTTTGCTTATCAGACCACCAAGGTTTGCTTTGTCAGTTCCCAGCATGTATGTTAACCGATGGAACTTTTGCAATGCCAAATGAAGTCACTAAATTGCTTTGACAAATAAATTTGCAAAGACTTTATTGCTGCCTGATTCACTTGATTGAATGCAACTTACCAGGACTTTTATAATTACATCAGGAAAGCAGCCAAAAAGACTATCTCACGCGGTTTTCGAAATAACTACAGTCGTGGCCAAAAGTTTAAGACCAAACTTGATTTATGAAGTTTTTTTGTTGTGTCGCAGTATTGCATCAGTTATTGTTTCAGCTGCATCCTCTTTTTTATAGGGTAAAATCTAATGTTATCAGTCATTATTTAGCAAATATTATTTGAATGTTATCAAGTAAAGATTAGTTTTTTGCAGTTTTTGAACTGTCTGAAATGGGTAAAACTTACTCTTTATCGGAGGTTTAAGGATGTCAAATTGTTGTTCTTCACAAGGAAGGGCACACAGAATGCCAAATTGGTGAGCGGTTTGGATGTAGCAAAACTGCTGTGCATCAGACTATTGTGAAATTTAAGGAACTAGGAACTTATGCTGATGCAAAACAAAGTAACTGTTCCCTTAAAACAATTTAATCAAAAGAAAAGTGATAAATTCTCCAACATGTTCAGAACTGACATTTTAATCAAAAGAAAAGTGATGAATTCTCCAACATGTTTACACAAGAAATCAGAGCCAATTTGCATAAAATTGGTATCTCAGTCAGAAGGCAACCTGTTAGCCGTCGTTTAGTTGAAGAACTTGGTCTGAAGTTAAGAAAACCTGCATGAAAAACGAGGCTTACTTTAAAGATAAAAAAGAAGCATCTTTGGTTTGCATTACAGCAAAAAGACTGAACTTGTACTCAGTGGTCTAAAGCAGGGGTCGGCAACCTTTTGAACGCAGTGTGCCAATTTATAAATAATTTTAACATTTAATAGTCTTGTGTGCCAAACAATTTTTGTGTTTGGCTGTCACTGTCCACTGCCTGATTTTTATAGCAAATGACAAATTTAGTCGATTAATTTTATTAAACTAAAGAAACTGAATGCAGTCACAAGAGTCATTTTTAATGAGATCCTTGTCCTTGCTTTTTCTTGCTCAACTCAGTAATATTGGGACTATATCTGGTAAATTTGAGTTGAACACATGCCTCTGAATGATTTTCGGTAAGTCGGCTGCGATGGGAACTCAGAATAAACTTCATGTGTGAAAATATTTGTTCACACAAATAAGTTAATCCAAATACAGACAGCAAAGCTATTGCCATTTTCTTCAAACAGTCAAATTTTTCTGGAAAAGATTTTCAACATGTTAAAATGCTTGTTTGTGAGTTTTCAGCTGTTTCTAGCGATTTCCGCAGGTCGTCGAATTTCGATGCCCAGAATAAGGATGCTTTGAAATCGACCAGCTGCATCTGGAAGTCTTCGATATCCATCCATTAAAATGCAGATAAGTCCAAGTCTTCGCTGCCCTGGGGATTGATGAGAAAAGAAAACAATGGACCGAAACGCTAAAAATCTTAAAATCTATTACAAAATTGAGACGTTAAATCCCTCATGTATATACTAATTTCAGCTCCATTAACTTGGTGATCAACTGAGAAAGCCTTCAGGTGTTTAAAGTAGCGAAAAGTTGCAGTTTGAATGTCCCGTGTGTAGACATCTAGTTTAGCTACAAAACCTTTCCATGCCTCAAAAAGATCAATCACTGTTTTTCCTGGACCCTGCAGACGAAGATTAAGTTCGTTAAGGTGCATGGTGATATCCACGAGAAATATTAGCTTTACAAGCCAGTTTTCTTCCTCCAGTTCAGGGTAGGTCTTTTCTTGTCCTATCAAAAAGGCCTTTATCTCGACTAGACATTCGACAAACCTTAAGAGAACCTTACCGCGACTTAACCATCTAACACTACAGTGCAGATGCAGATCACGGTATGAACTTTCCATCTCTTCAAGCAAAGATCGAAACTGCCTGTGTGTTGTAGCAGAGCGTGGGACAAGGAAGTTTACTATTTTCGTTTCGGTTGACATTACATCATTGAGAGCTAAATTTGAAATCTTTGCACAAAGGTTTTCTTGATGAACAATGCAGTGCAACTTCATAACAGGGTGCCTAATTTTTTTCTCAATAAGATTAACAAATCTACGGTGTTGTCCTATCATGGCAGGTGCACCGTCTGTTGTTACCGAGAATATCTTCTTCATATCAATCCCCATTTCTTCAAAATGCTTAGTGAAGGTGTCAAGTATATCTTTTCCTGTAGTAGTGCCATACAAAGGTTTTAAGCAACACAGCTCTTCATGCACCTCACCGTCACAGCAATACCTAGCTACAACCGCTAAACGAGGATTATCGTTTATATCTATGCTTTCATCAAGAGCTACGCTGAAAACATTCGCAGTTTTTAACGCTATAGTTTGCTGCTTATTTATGTCTTTAGCTATGTCTGTGATGCGTCTCTCTATTGTCCGGACAGAAACAGGCATATCCTGGATTCTCAAAATTATGGTGCTTTTGTTAGGTAAATTATCAAACAAGACGTCGGCACAACTGAGAAATGCCTCCTTTATAAGTACTCCGTCAGTAAATAGTTTTCCATGTTGAGCAATGCACTCTGCAGCTTTGTAGCTTGTTCGATTTGCCCCAAAAATCACTTTCTTAAAAATGTTGCTTTGCTTTTTGTAGCGAGATACCGCCTTTTTCAGCGATTCGATCTTCTCTGCATCGTCCTTAAAGGATTTCTCGTACTTCGTTTCAAAATGTCGTTTTATGCTTGATGTCCGGCAAACAATGTTTTGACAGCAGAGCGCACACACAGCTCGGTTGTCTCGAGAAACGAAACCGAAATCTGTCGTCCAGGATTCTTGGAAAGACCTGACTCTAATTTAAGTCTCTTGCAAGCGGCCATTGAACCTGATTTCATAAGCTAAATTCTATCGTATATTAAATTTATCAATATACTGAATTTAATACACCACGAGACACGAAGGCTATCCTTACGAACTTCTCACTGCAATAAGACAATCGGCATAGTTACCAAACAAAGACCATTATTACAAGGCACGCGACCTCAAACAAAACGAACTTAGGATCAAGAAATCACGCCATAAATAAACGGTAGAGTAAACTTACCACGGTTATATAGTGCTTGGCAAAGCAAAAACACGCTCAAAACGCTGCAGCAGGTAAGAAATTTGGTGAGTATAAAATCACTTGGTGTGCCATAAAAAATCAGCTCGCGTGCCACATTTGACACGCGTGCCAGGGGTTGCCGACCCCTGGTCTAAAGTATTATTTTTGAACGAATCTACAGTTCAACAGTTTGTTGCAAGAAAGAGAAATGTCCGACAACCTCCAGGAACCCGATATAATGAAAAGTATAAACCAGGAAACAGTAAAACATTTGCCAAATGTGATAATATGGGAAGCCATTTTGATTAAAGTTACTGCAGCACTCTTCTTTTTGAAACCCGGAACTAATATAAACGGCCAAAGATTCTTAACCCTGCTCTGGTACCATGGGGTCAATGTGACCCCAGGCTTATTTGATAGACTAAATATTTCAAACAATAAGATCGTAAGCATTACTCTGCCATTCTATTTTTTTCACAGGTTCTTGTTAACTATTTCCATTTATGCAACTTTCAATTCAACGTTGCTTTCGTTGTAGATTTTAGATTTAATTTGACTGGGGTCATATTGACCCCATGGTACCACTTAGGTTAAAATATATCCGTTTTTGTTTTGCAGAAAACTAAGTATTGTTTAAGTTATTCTAAACGTAAAAGAAGAAATTATGTCCAAAAGACAAAGAATGTCGTCCCAACAAGTGATGAAAGTTTTATTTGAGATGGATGATAAGGTCAGAAGCGAAGATGAAGATGATGATGATTTTGATGATGAATTAAGCTGGTATGAAAGTGGGCCGGAAATAATTGCCTTGTCAGACTTAAACAGTGAAACAGATGGAAGTGATACCGAGTCTGAAGACGAAGATTGTTCTGTTTGTCAAGAAGTTTGAGGAAAAGATGGATATCTGTGGAGGACGGAACCAAAGAATGCAAGAAGAACACCAAGGCAAAGTATCGTCACAAGCACACCAGGTCCGAAAGGTAAAAGGCTTGAGGCAGACACGCCCCTGAAATTATTCGAACTGTTTTTTGATGATTCTATGGTATCAGAGATTGCAACTTGGACTAATCAAAAAATTGAAAAAGTAAGAAAGGCTTACACAATCAGATCTGGATTTACATATGACACAAATGAAACAAAAGTCCGAGGTCTCATAGGAGTTTTACTATTTTTGGGTGTTACAAAAAGTTCCAAAGAAAGTACTGCAAGCGTTTGGTCCACTGATGGTACTGGAAAGCCCATATGCATCGCAGCGATGAGCCAAAAGCGTTTGCTGTTTCTTCTATATTGTCTACGTTTTGACAATTCCACCACGAGAGACCAGCGAAGAGACATTGACCAACTAGCAACTATTCGTAGTGTCTATGAAAGATTTGTTACAGCTTGTGAAGACAACTATACACCAGGAATTGGTTGCACAGTTGATGAGAGTCTGCTTGGATTTCGAGGAAGATGTAGTTTCAAGCAATATATCCCCAACAAGCCAAGTAAATACTGGATCAAAGTGTATGTTCTGGCTGACAGTCAATCATTTTATTCGGTCAGTTTCAAGATATATGCAGGAGCCGGCACTCATATACCAGGATTACTTGTACCTAGGCAAGCTGTGCTAGATTTGATAAATCCAATCTCAGGAACAAACAGAAACATTACCACTGACAACTATTATACCTCTATTTCTCTGGCCAATGAACTGAAATCTAACCAACTTACTCTAGTAGGCACAATGAAAAAGAACAAACGATGCATTCCTTCCAGTTTTTTGACCAAAGCAGATGTAGGCACATGTCAGTATGCATTTGACTATGCCAACAATTTCACTTTGTTGTCAATTGCTCCAAAGAAAAACAAAAGAGTAGTGTTTTTGTCCACTATGCACGCAACTAGAAGCCATGACACTGTTACCGGGAAAGAAGAAATCAATGTCTTTTATAACCATGAAAAAGGCGGCGTTGACAGTCATGATCAGATGTGCGCTCTGTATGCAACAGCAAGAAAGACAAATCGTTGGCCAATGAGGATTTTCTACGGAATTGTGGATAGCTCTGCTCTAAATGCGTTTATCATTTTCATTCATAATAAACCTGGCTTTCGGGGAAACAGGCAAGACAAACGACAAAAATTTTTAAAAGAATTGTCTAAATCGTTGGTAGTTCCTCAAGCTAAGTGCAGATTGGCAACACCTCAAACACCTCAAGCTGTGAAACAAATTATTTACAGCTGCTGGGTTTTACCAGAAGCACGTCCATTTGTTCATAACATCACCCAGTATCGTACATCAGAATGTAAAAGATGCTTCCTTTGTCCGAGATCGAAGGACAAAAAGTACAGATTTGCTTGCAATAAATGTCACAACACCATCTGTGAAGAACACAGCATGATGATCTGTAATCAATGCCAGGAGTAAAACATTCGTGTATTGTGCACTCCATTACATTGTTAAAATAATAAAAAGTGTTTGATAGCAAATTAATTTTTTTATTGGTGTTGAAGAGCATTTTTATTGATGGGGTCATACTGACCCCAAGGTACGTAACTTTTTTCATGGTACCACAGCAGGGTTAAACTAAATGAAGAAGAAGCTATAACTGCACATGTTGGTGCAATCTTTATGCAAGGTGAAGGCACATGTCATTGTTCAAAGATTCTAACAGACATTTTAGGGCCAGCAAAATTACTTTCCTGGAATAACCAGGAAACAATCTTGATCTTAATCCTACAGAAAAATTATGGGCTGCTCTTCAGGATAAAGTTGCTGATAAACATTCCTCAAATATTCGTGCCCTGATTAAAGCAATCAAATTAGTCTGGATCCGTAAAATACATGAAAATTTTTTCAAAAATTCAATTGAAAGTATGCCTAGACAAATGAAGGCTGTCACGCAAGCAAAAGGAGGACTCACTAAATATTAAAAACTTGACGTTTTAATGCAAAATACACTCTGTATAATGCTTATTGCTTTCTTGTGCATTTTTTTTGTGCAGGTGTTACTGCTGAGCAAGAAATAAGACGAATAACTGTTTTTCTTAAAATTTACGGCTTGGTCTTAAACTTTTGGCTGCGACTGTACATTTCGTGTTGGAATGTAGATTGCAAATACTTGCCAAATTTAACAAGAAGCGGAGGGATTGATGGTCCAAAGCAGTTTGGAGCATCAACTTTTCACACTCTAGTCGAAAAGCATGGAGTATTTTAAACAACCTTACTAGTGGTAGGTCAGGACACTCTCTTCGTCACTGTCCCGTTTCAGATATTATTGCATCTCCGTTAGTCAAAAATGAGAGATATGAGGCTGTTGATCATAAGTCGTCTCGAGTTGTATCTCAAGAAGTGTCTGTTATTTGAGCTCCACAATACCAGACCCAGCGAATATCTCTAAGAATTTTTTACAGAGAGATTTCACTAATGCCCTTTAATATTTAAAACCCGGTAAGGCTTTGGTTCCTGATTCCATCAACCCAGAGCTTATAATCCATGCTGGAGCTTCTTTAAAGTCCTGGTTACGTAATTTCCTTTTTTTTTGCTTGCGTCGACTCAAAACTACTAAGATCTATAGAAGAGCGCTTATAGTTGCGATCCCTATGTCCATAAAGCCCGTGGGGGACCCAAAAAGTTATCCACCGATATCTTTGCTCTGTTTTTTAATTATACGACTTAAATGCTACGACGTACTTTAGAAGACAACAACTACCCAAATTGGCTTATAAAGAAAACATTTAATCGATTCAGATCCAATAAAATTGAGAAACATGAAATAAGCAAAAACTACAAAGGAACAGTAACCCTACCTTATTTTCAAGATTTAACTGAAATTTTAAGTCGTATAATTAAAAAACAAAATATTAGAGTATATACAAAACCTTTTCAAACAATCAAGCAAATTTTACCCAACTTAAAAGATTCAATTGAACTAAAGCAACAGCCAGGAGTAATTTATGAAATTCCATGTTTAGATTGTGTTGGCATTTATATTGGTGAAACTGGTAGGGCATTTCTTACAAGATGCAAAGAACACATGCGGGATGTGAATTCAAAAAATTTAGCACGATTAAAAAATAATGATATAAACAACAAATCTGCTCTAGTAAAACATGTATATTCGGAAAAGCATCATATGAATTGGAATAATTCAAAAATTTTGGCAAAAGAAGCAGATTATATAAAAAGAAGATTTTTGGAGTTTTTTTTTATTCATTTTAATAATGATGCTTTTAATGATAAAACCAATTGTTTCTATCCAAATACTTATCATAATTTAAAATTCTGAATCCGTTAGATGTCGTTTTAAATCAATAATGTATTTTAAATATATTTTTTCCTTTTTTTTCGCGCCACTGTGGTTTTATTTTGGATGATATTTGTGTTTTGCTTAATCTCCTGATGAAGGTTTACTGAAACATAGTACACCGAAGCGTTGAGTTTTTTGTTATTGTTTTTACTTTTTAATAAAGAATTAACAGCAATTTAACTCAGATTTTACCAGAAGAGCATGAATAAAGATTTTAATAATATGCCTGGTATCAAGAAAAGCCAAACTTATTTATGTTTTTTAAAAAAATTTTTCATGGAAGTTACAATACCTAAAACATGTTTATTCAAAAGTTAAATTTAAAAAAAAATTGCCAACAACTTTAACTGCCATGACAGTAAAAAATTCTTGCACTCTTTGAATCGGTAATTCATTTTTCTAACAATTTATTGAACAAACATCAAGCATAAAATATTACACATAAGCAGGCTATGTTTACAGTACAGTTTATAGGTTTATAAGCATTATGTAGATAATTATACAGATAGAAGTTTTTTCAAATTTTTTTTTTATCAAAAAAGTATTCAATGATGTCAAATCAGAGCAGTTGTAATTGTAATTATATATACAAATCATGTTGTCAAAAATTCATTTAATAATTTTTGCAATAGCATGAACTTTAAAAATTTTAAGAAATAAGTTTTGAGCTAAATATTTTGAGAAAACATTTTAATAATGTAAATAAATCAATTAAAAAAATCTTTAATCCAATATGGCTGCTTTCCATAGCAATTTTATTTTGAGAAATGTTTTAGTTATAAATTTTTTTTTACAAAAAAAATGAAAGTTAATTTGTTGAAACACTTTAATTTTCAAAAAAAAATACTGTATACACAATAAACAACATAAACAGTTAAACAAAGCATATTTTAACAAGTTATATACTCCAGCCTAATTGAAGGGAATTCTTGATAACTTTCAATAATCAGTCGAAAATATCGTGCTGTTATTGATTGAGGAAATCTATTTATGACGTAAGTAAGTTGATCCAAGTTGCCAGAAAATGTCTATTTAGAAACAAAATAGCAATATGAATTATTTTGGCTTTTAAGTAACGAATCATTACATAAACTGATTTAAATATTATGGGAAGAAACAATTTATAAATAATTGTATTAATCATTAGGGTGGAGTCTTAAAATTAAAAGTGATTAAAATGAAAGATAAGATAAATGACATGTTTGATGATAAGACCGAGACCGGCTAATTTCGAGCCCTATGGTTTGGGATAGAGACCAGAACCAATCGCGCAAAATCCAAGACAGAAACCATGAGACATAGCTTTTAGAACGTTGTAAATTAGACGATGTCTAACCTATGACAACATTTTAGTTTTTTTACAGTAAATGATAGTTGCTTAGCAAAATTACAGAAAATATTTAATAATAAATGCAGGAGGACCCGACGCTGCAGGGCATGAAGGTTCTCTCCCGGTTTCCAGTGCCAAAATTTTTTTAAAAAGAGCCACATAGCAAATAACAGTAAGTTACCAAGTAGACAAAATTAAAAAGACCGTTATTTTATTGAAAGATAGTATTAACAAACGCAAATTTCAGAAATTTTCACTTTTGAATGTTTTCTATTTACCAAACCACGTTTAACTGTTTCTTACAACAGAATAATCGAAAGTTATTTCCACCTCAGCCACACTTAACTACTTTGTAAATAATGCTAAAAATCTAATCCCTACAACAGATAATATTTTATCTTCAGTTAACTAAATTTAAAGTTGTTGTTGAAGGGTTTCTGTCATATCACAGCAACCAAACTAAAGTAAAATGTTTTAATTGAATAGCTTTTCAAAATCAAACAAGTTAATCGAAATGCATAAAAAAGCTCACGGAAGCTGATTTTAAAATATTATTAAATTTTAACAGCATAGCTGCAAGTGCTTTCATAAAATAGACTGATTTGTAGTAGACATCGGAAATTGGGTAAAATGACGCTTTTTTATTTGATGTTAAGTACTGCTTTAAATAGTCCGATTGTTATTTTTATTGACTTTTAATGCCAAGTTTGCAAGGTATTTGCAATCGAAAAGTAGACTTCAGTTTGTAATGTTTTGCTTTGTTTATCGTTTTCTTAATTTGAGTTAAAAGCGTTTATTTAATTAAGGACGGAAAACATTGTAACTTTTCCAGCATTGAAAATGTTAAAATATTGCCACCTAGCATATTGACAGTAAACATTTCCATTGAATAAAACGCCAATTAATTTTTTAAGATTACAAGTTTTTCCGTATTTAAAGAGAATATATTTTTATCGGCATCGAAATTGGTTTAAGCAAAACCAACACTTTTATCAGCAGAGTTGTAATTTAAATCAAAATTAAACTGCAAATGTAAAACTTAATACCTAATCCCCACGTAAACGGTTTTGGATTTCATAAGCGCTCTGCAAACCAAAAAAAAACATAGTTTTTGATGGAGGTCTAGGGCTTAAGTTCTAAGGAAGGGCTAAAAAACCTGTGGCTCGCAAGATATTTTAATGCGCCCCGAATTTGGTTACAAAGAAGCACATCAAATCCTTTGATTACAATAGTGCTTTTTCGCTTTACTGATAACCAGGATAGGATGATGGAAATGCAGACCACTAGGCCCAAAATATTCATATTGAGTATATAGATAGCTAGTAAATAGACAAAACAACGTTTCTCTTTCTTGTTCGTTGAATGAATAACTTTTTTTGGGCTAAACTTGACAAGAAAAAAAAATATTTGTTTAATTTCAGTTAAGATAAAGAAAAAACTCTTGACATGACAAATCAGATAAAGAAATATGATCTATCAAGTAACTATTGCAGCCCGCAAAACACACTTTAATTTTGGTAATTCTTTAAATTTGGTAAACAAATAATCCCCAAGATCAATTTAAGGTATGTATTCTCAACCGTTTGGTCACAGCAAATTTTTAAATGAACCACACAAAAATGATTTCGAAATTATGTTGCAAAAATTATTCTACTGTACATACATCAACCAGGGTACATTAGATTCTGATTTGTGACAATAGCCTACTCAGAGAGGCGAAGACAAAAAATTTCTACATATGGAGAATGTGAACACCAAAAAAAAGTCTTCACCGTCCCTATAGTAACCGCGGGCCGCAACAAACGCGTAGCAAGTTTCTTTGAGCTGCGATAATAAAAAGTTGAAAACCACTGATCTAACGTCTAGCCAAAATTTAAGTAGTTTTATGCTTTTTTAAAATGTTTTATTGTACAACCTTCATAAAACTAATTTGATTTAAGCTTTTTTATTTTTTTATTATTAACACTAGAAAGACGGGAAATTCTCCCTACCTAGAAAGACGGCTGCGGTCAATTTTGACCGCATCAGTATTTCATGCTAAAATTTATTTAATAATGACCAAAATTGTTTTAATTATCTGTTGAATTCACAACTACTTTGAGTATTTTTAATTGATATTTTTGGTAATTGCAACAAATTAAATTATAATAATAGTTTCTCATGATCTTTCTACTGCACAAGAAGAGCAAATTTATAAATGTAAATGTAGGATGTCTACCACAGCAATACTTAAAACATTTATGGCAGCTGACGCTATACTTGTTTTTACATAGTTGTAATTGGCATTGCTTCTTTCTTCGCAAAGTTTGACTAGAACTTTTTAGCACCATCGTAGGAAGAGAAGAAAAATTGATTTTTGTAGAAGGATCGCGACACATTTTTTTTATCAACTGAAGTAAAAATTCTATTCTGGTGAAGCTCTTGCCTGTTACTTCAGACTAAATTATATATGCATTGATGCATGCGCAAAGTGTAATGTTAAAAAATACAGCCACTGGCCACCTTCTTATGGCACTTTTGCAGGTATCATAACGCGCCATTGGGTCCGAAACATCTACACCTACTTTTGACGCACTGTAACTCTTGACTGTTTCTGGTAATTTTTTGGTTGTAATTGGTCAAAAAAACTGTTTGGTGCATTGAACTTAGCATATAATCAACTTTAATTTTTTTGCGTTATATATAGTTGAAGTGGCATTAGAAGGAGATTGGTACATTCTGATATGTATAAAAACTTGCCTTTCATCATTTCCTCAACTTTTGGTACCTCTTTTCTTTTCTTTTGTTGTTCCAAGAAGTGTAGTTTTTTCTACTTTTAGTTTGTTTGCTAAATTAATACTTGTTAATTAGTTATTCATTATCACGTTGTACCCTTTTTTTAAGAATGGTTGCATCAACCATAAGCAGAAATCTGTCGATAAATTGTTTTCCCGATTTCTTGTGGGGTATTTGCCAAGATACAGCTTACTATTGCAAAGATATTTTGAACAAGCATCAACCAGAAGCCCAAATTTATGCCAAATTTGTCTGGCTTCTTTGGCATGTATTGGATGAAAAGGCACCAAGTTTTGCACGGAAACAGTTGTTCCTCAATGGTGAGATCAAAACTTGGCACATGATATCTTTTACAATTTTCAATAAAATTGTTCCAAGTTTCTAAAAGATGACAAAATTGATCTTTTTGTCTTTTTTTGCAGCGTGTTGAACAGTTATCAAATCTCGAATGCTTTATCAGTTCTTTGTAACGATTTCTATTGATTACCTTGCTAAGGATTAGATACCCCCACTCCTTACTCTATAGTTGATGTATTGGAGTGTTTTTTCCTGTCAAAACGCCACTTGCTATTTGAAGACCAATAAACTTTTTAAATTGGAATAGTTCCATAGAAAGAATTTTGTCATCAGTTTGTCCATGCTTGATATTATATTTTTGAATTGAACGAAGCATGGACTCAACAATAAACAAACAAAAAGCGATGAGTGGTCTTTTTGATTGGACACCTTTTTGAGAATATAATGTTGGTCCCGATTTTTGAGAAAAAATATTTGTACCTGCAGCCCTTCCTCTGTTTACCCTGTCGCTAATTCGTTTCCATGACTGAAAGAGCATCCCATTGATGAATTGAAGATTGTGCCTCATTAAAATTTTCGGAAATTGGTTGAATCGCTGGGTTTACAGCTGTCACAATCCGACAAATCAGAATTTTCAAGAATAACTTATATTTTCGATCACGCAGTTATACCCTCGTTTTTATTACATGATTTATCAAATTCATCTACTTGTAAAGACCTGATTGCTTCTGCGGTTGCCAGTCGTCTTGCAGTAGCCATGATAAAACAATTTGTTACTATATAAGTACTTACTCAACGAATAAAACTCTACTCTTATAAATAAATGTTATGCTGCGGTAAAATATACTAAACTTCAAACCAGCATGTTATTATAGAAAGTTTATTCAAAAGAACATAATTTCAAGGTGATAAGTAATTGAAATGATAGTAAATCAAGTTTATTTTATAAATCAATAACTACATTTTGTTTTTACAAAATCAAATAAAGGTTAAAATTGTGAGCGGCGTCTACAGATATAAACGAATAAATGTTTCATCGAACAGACCTAATTTTGACGTAATAAAAAAATAACAAATGAAAATCAACAATCAGGTAGACAGATATTGTTTACATAATGTCTAGTTGACCTAAATTCTCTAATAAATTATTTTGATACAGTCTAGCATATTTATCGTTATGATAAAATTGTATGCGGTCAGATTTGACCGCTCGTCTTTCTAGGTATAGTCTTTAATTGCACTCGTTTGAGAAGTTAAATCAAAAAATTTTTTTGCTTCCAGATAACTTTAAGCAAAAAGAAAAAAACTCATAGGGTGACAAAAGTCGAATTTTAAAAGCCAACGCTGTAAAAAAAAAAAATTTAAAATCGGTCAAAATTGACCACTCGTCTTTCTAGTGTTAAAGGTGCTTTTTTGACAAAAGTGTTGTTTCTGCAAACATTGTTAGTCTAGTAAATAATATTGATCAACATATGTGTTTTTATCAAGTTATTATTAATCTTTTTTTAAAAAAGTGTAATTTTTTTAAAAATTTTTTACTTTTTGAAAATGTATAATATCCAGGGGACTATTTCCAGTAGCAATGTCCCAATAAAAACGTTTTCAGTGGCAATGGTTCTAGTGCAATATTACCAGTAGTTCTGAACTCAGTGCATTGTTCTATGTGGCAACTTTCCTAATAAAATTTATTTTGCTCTAAAGACTATGCTAACTACTGTTGAAGTGTTGGGACGGTTTCAGAACATTTAGGTGTAAACAATTGCAATTGAAAATAAATGAAAAAACACTCTACTTGCATTATATCCCTATAGAAAGTATTTTGAAATCAATCAATCAAACAAATCAACATATTTTTATTTGCGGAAATAAAATAAAAAATAACCAGGATAAAATTTTAGAAAGCAAAGCATGAAGCATAAAAATATACTGATATCTATATACGTGATATTTTTTTATATATACTGATATACTGATATACCACAAAATATGTAACAAATTTAACGTAAAATTAAGCTACAGTTGTATGCCAAACATGATGAGTATCATCAACAATTACAGTATAATAAGAAACTCCTGCACCCCCACACCAACGACAAAAGATTTACCATGCAACTGCAAAAACCTTCCCGACTCAATGGAAAATGCGGAACAAAATCCATCATTTATAAAGCATCCATCAGTGCTCCCAACTCACCGACCCAACGCTATTTTGACTGCTGCAAAATTGAATTCAAGACCCGTTTTTATAATCACCGACAATTCTTCAATCACCGAGACAAAGCAAACGCCACAGAACTCTCAAAACAATATGGAAATATAAAGATAAAGGAATCAAACCGCGAATAACTTGGTCAATTGTCTGCAAATCATTTGCATACACCAGCGGGGCCAAACGCTGCAATCTCTGCTTAGCAGAGAAACTCGCCATCTTGCAAGACGGCCAGCGCACGCTCTTGAACAAGCGATCCGAGTTTGTCTCCAAATGCCGACACCGGAACAAATTTAAACTAAAGAAAACTTAGCCTGATTTAATATTTTTTAAAAACATTTTTTTCCCAAATTTTATTTAATTTTGATCCGATTTTCCGATCTTTAAAATTTTAAGTTTGCAATCCTTTACCCCCTACTCCCCCCCGTTTACGCTGTGTTAACTCATTGTTGTCGTATTCCCACTATATCTATTTCTGCAGCCCCCTGATCTCTTCTATAGCCATTTCCTCGCTGTCCGTTCACGCCTAGCCACTTCCTTCCTTTACAATATTCTTTCTCTCCCACTATCTACCACATCTGTAATTTGGTCGCCAGCCAGTTTTTGCGGCGTCAGATACGTAGATGAAAATGTTTAGTTTGCTTAAAAAATTCTGAATTTTGTGTCTTACAACTTTAAATTTCTTAGCTTGCTCACTCGAAAATATTTTTAAATTTTTAAATTTAAAATTTAAAATTTTATTTTATTCATTAATTTATATTTACTTTATCCATAATATTATTACTTTTGGCTCTTAACTATAATAGTTGGCTTTTTTGTGCCTTTTTTTCTTAACTATATACTTTTCGTCAGCGTTTAGAATCACCTCTTGATGAGCCAAAAAGGCAAAACAGAATGTTAGGGTTTCAATAAAAATCTCTTTTGTGGCTTCTGTAATTTAATTTAATGCTCTGAGTTTTTGTTGCGCTCTTTACTGATAGTTTTGCCGCTTTTATTATTATGATATACTGATATATATATATATAATGATATATATAAAATATACTAAAAATGATAGCAAAGCATAAAAATATATTGTTTTTTGTGCACGAGACACAATTGATCGAACAACAGTTTATTTATTGATGCAAGTTTTCAAAAGTGAACGATCTTTTACATATTTTAAATCAAATACTGTACATTAACATCAGGATCCGGCCGTAAGAAGCTATGTCCCCATATTACTCATTATTAGTTTTGATAAACTGTCGTTCAATCAACTGTTGTCCATAATCTGTCTTTCCATAAACGGTCGGTTGCGAAGACTTTTTTCTTATGAAAGAGCAGAGATACATTTACAACTGCTGTGAATATATCTGTGGGCCAAGCATTTAGGGACGTATACGTGGCGGGTGTGAGACGCACACCGTCAATATTTTTACTGCAAAGTGTAATAATATTTTCTGGAATTTTAAATCAATATACTGTAATATTTTTATCCACCCATTAGACTAAATCTTCTTTTTTTATTTTTAAACGAGAAAATTATGATCTTACACACCGATTCTCAACCGGGGAAGAATTCCTCCCCAGGGAGGAATTTCAGGATTACAGGGGAGGAATTTGTGCATTTTTTATTTTGTGTTATGTGAGGCAAATTTAGTCTAAAATGACATGACATTAATTTAGGTTTTTGCTTACAGTTTTGCTCACTTAAATGCTTACAAGTTCCACTTCCAGTATGCTTTTTTAACTGGCAATACATTGAATAAATTGCCATATCAATGACGTAGGGACTATAAAAAAACGCACTTTGAAAAAATCTGTAGTAAAACGCGAACTCCTGCTAAGATTGAAAACGTTGGTTGAAAAGATGAAAAAAGCAGCTGCAGTTTCCTCACAGTGTGTGTGCAGTTTGAAAAATAGTGAACAAATAAACGGTTTCAAAAATTTCAGATTAAATAAAGTTACTTTGATATTGCTATTATTGCACAAACTAGCTTCAAAGTGATTTTTTTTAACGCACTCCAGTCGAAAAACTTTTGCCTCCAGTTTTACGATAAGGGTGCACGATGAAATGGCCTGTAGTAGAGTATGCTATTTAGCCAAGCTAATTGTTAATAACTATTGAGATGAGTATTAAAAAGCGAAAATATGATGAGTCTTATTTGCAGTATGGTTTTACATCTATTGTGGTTAACAACAAAGAAAGACCACAGTGTGTACTTAATAACTGTCACATTTCATTTATAATTTTAATCATGACGATGTAATTTATTCCCGTTATAAATTCGATGTTTTAATCGCGTCTCTTTGAGCGCTGCTCTTGTATTATACGATATAACGTCCGATTGGTTTTATTGCTCGA
The DNA here is from genome assembly GCA_963680785.1 of Diplosoma virens. Classification (NCBI taxonomy): domain Eukaryota; kingdom Metazoa; phylum Chordata; class Ascidiacea; order Aplousobranchia; family Didemnidae; genus Diplosoma; species Diplosoma virens. The sequence goes on from CAVMFT010000136.1 coordinate 265,200, forward strand.
TACATGTATCTTCTTTTCTCTTTTGCTCGACCGTATTGACGTAATATGTTTTTGATCAACGTCGCTGTAATAAAATGTTCGCGTATATACTAGGTGGTTCTAGCATAAGCGTATTCTCTAAAAAGTTGTAGATTTGTCTAGCGTTTACGAGCAAATTTGCGTCACGTGATCTTTTTCTACATAAAGCCGATGCGTAGCGAGACGACATGATTAGGTTTTTGAGACGACTCGAGAGATGGCTTGAGTGAAAGTGATTTTGTTTGGGAACAGAAGGTAGCCCGTTAGATTTTGTATCGGTTAACGATTGTTGAATTTATTTTGCGCCAGTGGTTGGGAGTTTTGTTCTACAGAGGTAGAATTATTTGTGTTGATAGAATCAAGTTATAGCGTTGATTTCGCTTTGCAGTTTGGAAAAGCGTGGAATAGAAGTTTCGTTGGTTGTGATTGTTGTAATACATTCGTTCCTATTAGAGACAGTGGTCTCTGTTTATTGTGAAGAAGAGTCTTCAACGAAACCAATCCGAGCTTTCGTTAAACCAACTGTACAAAAGCTTCAGGCTCATAGCAAGACTACTTCTTGAGCCGGAATAAAACAAAATTTAGACACAGCTTTGTTTCAGCGCAAGTATTTGGGTTACCTAGCTCAACTGGTCCTTTGGGATTCCTGAACAAAGTCTGTGACAATAACAATGTACCCTACTCAGTAAAGATTCCATGAGGTAAGCAAACTAAAGCAGCACTTTGCTAATGTCCACCCGCATAGCAAAGATAAAGACAAAACCTATTTTGAACGAAAAGCAGAGCTTTGAAGAAAATGAGACTGGATGCTTCAAAAGAATTTTTTACAGGAGAGCGCAAGATTCTTGAAGCTTCATACATAGTGGCGCTTGAAATTGCAAAACAGCAAAAGCCGCACACTATTGAAGAAACTTTAATCAAGCCGTGTTCAAAAAATGGCTGATATAATGCTGGGAAAAGATGCTGAAAGAAAGCTAGCATCAGTTTCGCTTTCCAATAACAAAATTTAAAGAAGAATCAAAGATTTGTCTGGTGACATCAAATGCCAGGTCGTACAGGAAATCAACTGTTCCTTTTAGTCTATTTGCAATTTAAATTGACGAATCAACAGACATCTCTTCGTGTGCACAATTAATGATGTTTGCAAAATATGTCTACAATGACACATTAAAGAAAGAATTTCTTTTCTGCTTACTTTTAGAAACAGCTACAAAAGCAGCAGATATTCTGGAGAAGGTTTCAACTTTTTTTTGAGTCTCTAGCTTTTAAGCTTTAACAAAGAGAAAAGCGCCAAAAAGCAAGGGTGTTTACGACATGCTGCATAGGGAAGTTTTAACTTCCAAAACTTTGGCTTTTAAGCTTCAGCAAAGAGAAAAGCGCCAAAAAGCAAGGGTGTTCACGACATGCTGCATAGGGAAGTTTTAACTTCCAAAACTTTGGCTAATACATTACAAAAGATTTTAGATGAGATAATACAGAATGTTAATTTCATCAAAACTGTAGCACTAAATTCTCGGCTTTTCAAGAAATGTATGGACCTAGATTCTGAACACTCCGTACTACTGTACCGCACTCAGACCCGATGGCTCTCCAAAGGGAATGCTACCCGATGATTTTTTGAACTGAAAGACAAACTGAAACAATTTTGTCGACTTAAAAACAAGATGATGTATTCCTGGCTGGAAAATGAAGAATGAATAGTCTCGCTTGGTTCACTTACATGACATATTTGATCAACTGAACAGACTGAATCTTCAATGCAAGGCAAAGAGCACTAACATCATTATGTTTGTTGATGCTCGGAAAGCTTTTAAATCTAAACTGGCAAACTGGAAAAGAAAAGTGAAAATGCACAATTACACAATGTTTCAAAAGTTAGACATATTTCTTGATGAAAGACCAGTCCCATGCCCGATCACATAAAAATGGAATTCTGGAACATCTTTACGCTCTTGAAAGCTAGTTGGAGAGGTATTTTCCAGAAACCACTGATGAAGACCTAGACTTAGTAAGAAATCCTTTTAAATATCCAGTTGAAAAGCTTTCTGATAAATGTCAGGAAGAATTTTTGGAGCTTATCAATGATTCTACTGCACGGCAAGAATATGAAGAAAAATTTCTGCCAGAATTCTGAGTCGCGATGAAAAATTCTTACCATAAAACAAAAAAAAAGCCCTTAACATTCTTATCCCCTTTGTCTCAACGTTTCTGTGCAAGGTTGGACTTTCTTTTTATTTGCAAATTACTCCTTTTTGTCCTATTAGGATATATGTGTCCCCTTTCAACAAATATTTATAAATTTCTTAATTTTAAAATATTTGCCATGAAAATAGTTCAGAATACTTCTACATTCTTTGATTTTTACAAAAACATATTTTATGGGCTACTTCATGTTATATACCACGTGACAGAAATTTAAAATAATGTATTTTTTAAAAATTTTAATTTTGCGGAAACAGTGTTTTTAAACTAATATATTCTGGTAAAAATATTTATTTTTTTACTTCAAAAATTATTTTCTGTTAATCTATTTCATAATGTACATTTATCATTTTTTAGGTTTTCAGAATCTTTTTTTTATTTTTTTTTTATTTAATATTTTTCAAACAGGAAATATATGTTTCATTATATTCTGTTGTTCTTCTAGTAAAAACAGAAAACTTTTTTGTTAAAAACCTTTTTAGTTTATTAAAAACTAAAAATTAAAAACAAAGAGAAAATAACAGGAAATATATGTCCTAATAGGCCTTTAGAGCTAAAAAATACACTCAAATGCAAATTTTTCAAATAAAATTTTGTAAGCAGTGTAATGAATAGAAACAGATAGGCAAAAAATTAAGTTATTTTTTACCTTTCAAATAATGAAAATGCTGACCCTAAAAAAAAAGTATAAAATTTTACATTTTTATTATAAATAAATAAAAAAATTTAACAATTTATTTAGAAACTTTTTCCAAAGAGTATTAGAGCAAAAGCACTTGAGTGGATATCATTACCCATGCAGCTAAGTTCCGGTGCAGCATAAAAAATGCTTACTGTAGTACAAAAGTTTTTGAGCAAAAAGCAAACTCGCAATTTCGTAATCGCGAGGCCAGTAATTTTCCGTTGTGCCACAAACGTATGACGAAAGAGCATTCCAATTCAACCTAATGATAGTTTTTATAAGAAAATTAACACTTATACAATATGAAAGATGTGGAAAATAGCACAAAAATTGGAATTTTGTGTTTTGGCATACAATTTAGGGTTTTAATTTTTGTTTTGGTATGCGATAAACCAAGAGTTGTTTACAATTTTGTAGCATTTATTAGATAAATAATTCTAGATAACAATCAAGCTGTACCTGACGTAAAAAGAAGCTAAATGTTGTTTTGCAACTTGCACAATCTATACTTCTAAACAAGAATACCAAGCTGTTTTTTAAAAGCTAGTTTATGTCCATCCAAATACTTACATATTTGGCCTGCTAAGGTATTTCGTAGTATAGATCTGAGCAGGCATGCAGACTACCTTTTCAAAAATTTAAGTCTGACTTTGAACTTTATTAAAAAAAGTGTAAGCGTTAAAGATATTTTAAAAGCAGATACAGATTGCACAGCAGTAGCAGCTATAAATTGGCGGGATACTAGGTCTAGTTGTTGTGGTCAACATTTGTTTTTCATCTGCCTGAAAGTGTTTGTAATTAGTGTGACAAGCGAAATGGAATTGATTAAGTTCTTTACCAGAATATTGGAGCTGTTCATAACAAATAAATGTATTTAGTAAATCTGTTTGTTTGTTAAATAAATGATTTGTAATAAAATGATTGGGCATAACGGCAAAATATTTTCTTTTACTACAAGAGTTCGAATGTGTATTTGGGCTGTTCTAGAAATAAAAACTTTCTCTTTAATTTCATACAATGAAAAAAAGAGTTTTAAAATCCCATCCAATTACAATTTTTACTTTTCAATCTTTAAAAATTAAGGTTACCTTAGTTATGGTTTGTTTTGCAAATCTTTAGAAAAGTATTCCAAAAACCGATTAGTACATATATGGGGCCTTAGAAAAAAAAAGAAAAGTTGCTCTAAAGACCTATTAGGATATATATGTCCTCTTTGAATATTTCTTTAAAGAAACAAAAATATGATTTTATTTTTATATAACATTGTTAAATAACAGCAATATAGACAGAAAAACCAAAAAATAATTTTTTCGCTAAAAAGATAATTTAGGACATAAAGGGAGCAGGCAAAGAAATAGACTTGATGTTGAAGATGATTTATGATGTGCACTCTCTCAGACTGCACTTCGTGTTCGGATGCTTTCCGATAGGAAATAAGGTCAAGTATTTGTCAATTTGAAAGTTCAAATAAATGCATCTCTGAATCTGTGTGTTTCCTTATTTCGTACAGTAGTGACTCAAATAGTAAGTACTTTATTCGAGTAGGGGAGGAATGAAAAGATTTAAAATAGGCAAAGGGAGGCATGCAACAAAAAAGGTTGAGAACCAGTGATCTAACAATAAACTTTGTATTGATATCTAAAATTTTCAGATCCGGTTTGGCGCAAGCAGACAAGTCCGGCTTTGTTTTTTTAAGAGAAACACATTTATTTTACTTGGGTTCTCCACTGAAAGCTGAACGTAGAGTGTGACCTAAAAAGAAGTGAAGAGTACATTGGCTTTTTCTTTTTTATAAGAAAAGACTCAATTTTTGAAGTTGCGGGTTAAACGTCAAAATAGCAGAAAATTTTTAGAAATTTAATAAAGGTTTGATAGGTTGTCATTTCGTACTCCCATATAATTATTGGGCTACAACAATTTAACTGAGAGGTTAAAATAGTTTGATGGACATAGAATTGAAAGTATTATAGAAAAACATTTTCTATAAAAAGTTTCAGCGAAAAACTAAAAATAATAACTGCCCAAACTTAAATCAAAATTAAATTTGCAACAAATTATAAAAGCAAAAAATTTTTGCAATATTGTAATAATTCCAAATTATTTTATTACAAACAACATGAATTCGTCGCTTTCAAAACTTAATTTTTTCTATTTACTGTGGCACGTTAAATATACAAAATATACTGTACAGTAAAACCAAGTTAGAAAAAGCAGGCTTTTTTTTCGATTGCCTTTGCTTCGAAAATAAAATGTAGGCCTACGTGCAATACCAATCCAATAAATTTCCTGAAAAGCATAACAAAAAGTTAAATATTATTCCTTTATTAAAAATAGGAATTTTTATAAGAATCTGCAACCTGGGTTTAGAGAAATAGATAAGCTTTCTTGATTGATTACTACTTTACCAAGTAATACCGCTTCTACCAAAAGATTATTTTCCACTTTAATACGAGTTCATAAGCTACTTGCTTCAGAGAAAGTTTAAGGTCTAGCACAGGGTTTTTATACTAGGGGTCAATAAATTTTTCTATAAAGTAATAATTCACTCTCTAAATTTCACTTTATCCACAAACATTTATAAGATCAGAAGAACTTGGCAACGATAAGCGCATAACCAAAAAAAGTCTTACTAGTTGTTGAAACATTAATTCTTTTTTAAAGTTGTGAGGACCCAAAAAAGGTTCATCAGTAGTATATGAAACGCCGCTTCCAGTGCAATTTTCCAAATCTTTATTAATGTGTGAATTTATCATTTAAATCAATAAAAATTAAAAAAATTTTTTTATTGATTTGAAACCTATTTTTAAAAAATTTAACTGGAAGCCGTGTTTGATGCAATTTAAATCTGAGTATTCTCAATCTTAGTTTTTAAAAAATCTTTTTTTAAAATTTGGGAATTTATCATGTTCGATGTCTTTAAAAATTTTTTTAAATTTTTTATGCTTTGGAACCGGCATTTATAGAACTTTTAAAAAATTAACCATCTACACCTTTTTTTTAAGTTTTCTATTAAATAAAAAAGCATTTAAAAACAAAGTAAATATAAATAAGCGAAGTCGCGTGAATCCGCGGCTCGTTTTAACCGCGGTGAACAGTCAATGTTCAGTTTACATACATGGCACCGTCTTCATCCTTCCAGTAATCTCTAATTTCAGGATGTGCCGCAAACATGGCTTCTATGTCTTTTTTTCGACGATGAAATTCATTCACAGATATATTTACGTACTGAAGACGTGGAAAGGGTTCATTGAATTGTGCTAATTCTCTTTTTCTTTTTACATTTCTTTCACTTCCAAGCTTGTTTTCTATTACCAATCATTCCAATTTAATGTCACAGATCCTTTAGCCCTTTTCTCTGTCCATAATCCGTGAACTTCATCAAACAATTTTCCTTGATCAATATGAAATTTCAGATTATCCTTGTTCAACGTTTTTTCATACTCAGCACATTTGACTAAATCCAACTTCAAGCTTTCAAAAGTTCTCACTTTCGATCCTTTTGATCTTTCTGGTGCATGACCAAAATTTGAAGTCGATTTTTTTAAAGATATTCATCCAACTTTACACCCAAAAGTTTATTTGACTTTTTAAAAGTTATTACTGGTAACTTTTCTGCAGGTTTCTTGGGAGAGGGAAAGAGTTTGAACCTTCTCTTATAATCTACCATATATTTATAATATTCTTCATGTTTTTTCAAAATATTCAGTTCACTTTCAGTCCAAGGATATTCAGTCATGTTACTCATCTTGTCTGATATAAACTAAAAGGCTTGCAAAATTTTTCAACGCATGAAAAGCTATCAAGCGTAGCAAAAATGTGCTTGTTATGCCCTCAAGATACTTCAGTTTAACTGAACAAATTTGTCATGCCCTCAAGGGTTACTTCAGTTTTCTTTCAGAAAAATTTATTTTAAGAATAAAAATAATTTAAGTTTTAATCATAATATAAATAAATATGAATCAATCAAACATTTTAGATAATCCGGTTCCAGATATTGGAGTTTCTGCATTGATACCTACTCCATACAAACGATTTCTACCCAGTTTAAAAACTATAGCTGATAAAGCATCTGCTAAAATTAAAAAGCGTGTTAATGAGTTTGCTGATTCGTTAATGAATTATATACCACCTAGAACTAAAGCAACAGTTTCTAATTCTATTCGAAAAATTCTGAATCTTTTTCCTAAGGTAGAATTACTCAAGACGGCTCTTAAAACTTTACGAAATCTTATGAGGTAGACATCGTAAATTGTAATGATCCACAGAAACAATTATTTGCTACAAAGAATATTGTAGAAGATAAATTGCAATTAGAGGTGAAAAAAATGAATGGATTAAAAGCAATAATCACTCTTAAAATCACTTTTAAAAAGTAAAGAGGATCTGAAACAATAACCAAACAAGCTTTTTTTAACCGTAAAACATTTATTATCTTAAAACAGGAAGATTTTGTTGGTGTGTTAGAATATGCAGCCAACCAAATAATAAATAAAATTGGAGATTGGCTCAGCGAAGGTTCGGGGTGGGTGATTTCTTCAGTTGACGCACACTATCTGAACGTTGTAAAATATCACCTCTAAATGCAAGTTCTTATATAAAATTACCGAAAGAACTTAGAAATTCTAAGAAAGGGCTTATCAATATAAAAAATGAGGACAATGAATGTTTTAGATGGTGTCATCTAGCTAAAGTGTACAGTGACAAAGTCAAAAGTAATCGTGAAAGAATAAGTCATTACAAAAAATACGTAGACACACTGAATTATGACGGAATAGAATTTTCTGTTTCAATTAAGCAAATACCGAAAATTGAAGATCAAAATAACATAAGTATTAATATGATTGGGTATAAAAATAAAAATCGCTTTCCTTTATACGTTTCTAAAAAGGTGACTGAAACAACTCTTGATCTTTTATTGATATGGGAAGAAGAAAAGCAACATTACGTTTGGATAAAGGACTTTAACAGATTTATGTTTAGTCGAAATAGAAATAGACACAGAATACATTTTTGTAGATACTGCCTTCAATACTTTGGGAGTAAAGAAATTCTTAACAAACACATACCAAACTGCATTGTTGTTGATGAAAGCAAGCCATACGTATGCCTAAAATAGGTGACTCAGTACAATTTAAAAACTTTCATAAACAGCTACCAGCTCCTTTTGTTATATATGCTGATTTCGAAGCACCAACTCAAAAGGTAGACAGCTGTTAACCAGATGATAACAAGGCCTACACAGAAAAATATCAAAAACACGTAGATTCTGGTTATGCATACAAGTCGGTTTGTTGTTATGACGATGAATTTAGTAAACCCATTCAACAGTATAGAGGTGAAAAAGCTGTTTATAAATTTTTGAAGGCTATGCTAAAGGAAGCGGAAAAAAGTAAAAAAAGATCATTTTACCCAACCTATGAATTTAAAAAGTATGGAAGAAGAAGAATTTGCAGCTGCTACAGAATGTCACATTTGTCAAAAATACTTTACCGAATATGACGTCAGAGTCAGAGATCACTGTCATATTACAGGAAATATATAAAGGTGCGGCACACAATAAATGTAATAGAAGCTTTAGACTGACTAATAAGATACCTGTAATTTTTCACAATTTAAAGGGATATGATTCACATTGGATTATGCAAGAAATAGGAAAATTTAAGATGAATATTAGTGTAATTTCAAACAATTTAGAAAAATACATGGCTTTTTTCTTAGGCAATAATTTGAAATTCATTGATAGCCTTCAGTTTATGAATGACCCATTGGAAAAATTAGCTAAAAATATAACAATTTCTGATATGAAGTACACGTCACAGGAATTTCAGGATGTAGAACTAATGAAAAGAAAAGGCGTTTATCCGTATGATTATATGGATAACTTTGATAAGTTTAATGATAAAAACCTCCAATCAAAAGAGAAATTCTTTTGTTTGCTAAGCGATGAACATATAACTGACAAAGATTATGAACACGCTCAAAATGTGTGGAATACGTTTAATTTAAAATCTATGGGACAATATCACGACTTGTATCTCAAGTCTGATGTTTTGTTATTAGCAGATGTATTTGAAAAATTTCGCAAGACATGTCTTAGATATTACAAATTAGATCCTTGTCATTATTTCACATCACCTGGTTTATCATGAGATGCAATGCTTAAAACGACTGGGGTTAAACTGGAATTAATGCCGTGCATTGATCAATTTCAATTTATTGAAAGAGGAATCAGGGGTGGTGTTTCATACATTAGTGAAAGATATGCAAAAGCTAACAATAAGTATATAAGCGACTATGATCCTACTAAACCATCAACTTATATTATGTATGTTGATGCAAACAATTTGTATGGATGGGCAATGAGTGAAGATTTACCCACAGGAGGCTTTTATTGGGTTCCTGGAGAAGAAATTGATTTCACAAAAAAAATATTAGTTGGGTTTCTCTAGATTTCGTGGGTTTTCTTTGGGGTTTAACAACAAAAAGTATTAGTTGGGATTCCACAAAAAAAAGTAATAAAGGACTCATTCTTGAAGTTGATCCGGACTCTCCTGAACACCTGTATGATAAACACAACGACTATCCACTACCTCCAAAGAGGCTAAAAATTAAAAATCATATTCTATCAGACTATTGCAAGAAATTCAACATGAAGGTTGGAAGAGTTCAAAAGTTGGTGCCTAATTTAAAACCTAAGAAAAATTACATTCTTCATTATAAAAATTTAAAGCAATATCTCGACTTAGATTTAACGGTTACAAAAGTGCATCGTGCTTTAACATTTGACCAATCACCTTGGTTAAAAACGTACATTGACTTCAACACACAAAAACGAACAGCGGCAGAGTCTAGCTTTGAAAAAGATTTTTTCAAGCTTATGAATAATTCAGTATTTGGAAAAAAGATTGAAAATTTGCGTAAACGCGTCAATGTTACTTTATTAACGACCCGGAAAAACTTTTAAAACACGCTTCAAAACCAACTTTTATCAGTTGCAAGATATTTAATGAAAACCTTGTGGCTGTTCATAAAATCATAGAAACGCTAACCTTGAACCGGCCAGCCTATGTAGGAATGTGTATACTTGATATCTCGAAAACATTGATGTATGATTTTCATTGCTACTATATCAAAGAGAAATACGGCAGCAATGCAAAACTCTTGTTTACAGACACGGATTCATTAACCTACAACATTAGAACAGAAAACATATACAAAGACTTTTGGGCTGACAAAGACAAATTCGATTTCAGTGATTACAATAAAAATTCAAGTTTTTACGATCCAAAGCATAAGAAAGTAATTGGTAAGATGAAAGATGAAACCAAAGGCGTACCGATTGTAGAATTTGTTGGGCTTAGATCTAAAATGTACAGCTACGTCCAGAACAATAAAATTACTTGTAAAAAGGCAAAAGGAATTTAAAAAAATATTGTCAAGAATGTAATCAAACATGAAGATTACAAAAAAATACTATTTAACAATGATCACATGTATCATAAAATGAAAACGATTAGAAGTGAAAATTATGAAATTTATTCGCTGGAAATCAACAAAAAATCTCTTTCATCTTTTGATGATAAAAGATATATTTGCGATAATGGAATTGAGAGTTTTGCTTACGGTCATTTTTTAACTTAAGAATAAAAATAATTTAAGCATAAAATGTATAATAATATAAAAGATGGACTGTTGTCAAAATTTAAAAATCAAACTTATTAATGGAATTTGGACTTGTATTAATTGTGGTATAGTTCACAGACCTTAAATTATTTATGGTTGGATTGAATATAAAAAAAGTAATGTCATTCCATATAAAACAGTTTATAGTACAGTAGAACTGATTATATTTTACATAAACTGAGAAAACTTCAGCTCACTTCTAATGAAATAGAAGCATTTATGGAAGTTTGGAGATTTCTGGAAAGTAGACTGAAAACAATTTATTCCAAAAAATTTCCTAAAGTAGACTTTATTATTAATAAAATCTTAAAAGATCTACATATTTCAAAAAGACCCTCATACAAAATATTTTCAGAATTACGTGAAAAGTATGATATCATATATTTGAAAATTTTTCTGGGTAATTATTATTTGTAATCTCACCCAATCATACTTTGACACTCAAAAGTACATCAGAAGAAACACTAACTGTTTTGCGTTTTTCGGAAACCTAGACAATAAAGACATTAGAAATATTTCTGACGATCATGCAAAAGACATAACAAGATTAGAAATGGAATCAATTTACCGTGAAGCAACTAAGGATCCGTACAGTTTCATGGTGTTGGATAAAACAGCTTAGCACAAACCTCTTTGTTACAGAAAATGGTTTGACCATTTTTGGGCTTAAGCTTTTATATGCTATATAGTAAAAAATGACTTTTGTAAAAGAAGAAGGATTAAAAAAGAAAAACAAGCTTATTGAAGAATACCTAAACAATCAAAAGCTTCTTAAAAAACGGCTACAAAACGAAATTCAGTCCAAACAACAATTACAAGAATCTGCTTCTCAAATTTTCCTTCCCATAACTAAAAAAATTGAAGAAACTTAAACAGATGAAAGGCAAGACAAACTAATTAAAGAATTACAAGAAGAAAGGCCAAGTTATACTATAGATTTCAGTGATGAAGAAAAACAACTGTTAGCACAACATAATTTAAAAACAGACATAGTTGAGCATGTAAAACGTGGACCAGACTACATTACCAGTTTAAAAGATAAAACTATACTAATTAATAAAAGATTAGGTGGACAGCAAAGACGACAAGATACTGATACAGATGTGATTGACAAACAGATAAGTGTGTTTAGAAAATACAAAAAAAAATTAATTAAATTTCTGAAAGGAATGGAATTAACAATTAGAAGAGGCTTTAAAAGTCCGGATGAATTGTGTGAAAGGCTTAATTTGTTAGTAGCAGCCAAACAAGCTGTTAATAATAACAATCGTTTAAACAAAAAAATTACAAGTATACTAAAAAAATTGAAGTCCCACAAATGCATTTTACCTTGTGATTATCAAAAATTATGTAATGCTATATTAAAATGACATCAATACCACTCTTTTTTGACTCAAGAAAAGGTTAGGAAATCTCAGAAAATTTTGTAACTAGTTTTAATCCTCCATTGAAATTAAACATCAAAAAAAGTTATGAGATGGCATTAATCAGCTCTCAAACATAGTATTCTTGGCATAATATTACAAGCCTTAATAATAATTTTTATTATTCAATTGGCGAAAATAGATCCAAGTTTTTTAAAATACCTCCTGGTAGCTACAATACGGAAGACCTTAACGATGAAATCAAGTATCTAATTAGAGAGAAGGGTGATGATGATAATAGTATCACTCTTACGCCAAATTACAATATATTGAAATCTAGAATTGAACTTAAAAATGATTACTCCATTGATTTCTGCCCTCCACACACACTGGATAGTGTCTTAGGTTTTGATTCCTCATACTTAGTCGGAAACAAAATACATGACAGTCAAAATATTGTAAATATTACTAATATTAATAGCCTCCAGATTCATTGCAGTTTAATTGAAGGAAGCTACATAAATGGAGTGTCCAGTGACCTGCTTTTCAATACTAGTTCTAATGTTCCACCAGGATATTTAATTTAAGTTGAACCTAAACAAAAAGTTTATGTTCCAATAAAAAATTTAAGTCAAATTGACAGCGTTCGTTTTTCTATGAAAGACCAAGATAACAACTTCGTGAATATGAATAATGAACAAGTTACTTACTATGTTCACCTTCGAGAAATTATATAGTTTAACAATAAATATGTTATCACAACGAGAAATTAGATTTCAAAAACGAAAAATTATTGGAGGAAATTTTCTTAGAAATGTTTACGATAAAGTAAGGAAAGTTATTAGCACTGGCTCAAAGATTTTTAATAGGATTCCGAGTGGTGTAAATGAAATTAAAAAGATAGTTCTTAACAAAATACCAAAAGCAGCTCTTAACGATAGGTCAAGAGCAATATTAAGTAATTTAATTGCTGGTTTAGAATTTAAAAATTATATTTCGTAATAATAAAATGACTCAAGTAACAAATCCATATTTACAAATTAATGAAAGTAACTTAATAGACAACTTAATTACCGAGTTTGAATATGTGGAGTATTTACCAAGAGATTCTAACAATATGAACAAAGATGGACAACACATTTTTGAAACTAAAGATGAAGATGTATTTCTGCTACCACATAAAGCATTTTTTGAAATCAGAGGAAAGCTACAAACTAATACAGACGCTAATTACAATAACCATGACGTAATTTCATTAGAAAACAACGGTTGGTTTTTGTTTCAAACTGCTCAGTATCAATTAGATAACCAAACAATAAAAAAACCTTTATTTACTACAAATTTCAACAATATTGAACTTAGTTAGGTTTAGTGATGATTATTCAAAATCAACTTCATCTAATATGTTGTGGTACAAAGACACTGGAACTGGTGGAGTTTTTCTTAAGCAAAATTTTACTAACGTAGCAGAAGACGCAAATGCAAATGCCTTTCGTGATGATGTTAGAGATCTGATAGAAACATACAACAACAATCAACAAGCAAATTTAGGCTTTACAGCGAGACAGAACATTACCACTGGAAACAAACAAATCACTTTAATGCTTCCTCTTTCGCAGATATTTTAGTTTTGTCGTGATATCGATAAAATATTTCGTGGTGTAAAACACAGTTTAATTCTTGATAGGGAAATTTCTGATAATTACATTATAAAAGCAAACAGTGTTGCTGCTGGAAAATTTAACATAAGTCATATATCTCTATGGATGCCTAAAGTAAAACCGAGTTTGAGAGTCGAATCACAAATAGACTCTATGCTGGTAAAAGGACATATAAAAGAACTATATTTTGAACAAATGAGGGTGTATCGAACAATGTTCCAACCAACCGAAACAAGTATGACATGGAGAATTACAACACAACCGGAACTGAACTTCCCAGACATGTGTTTATAGCCTTTCAATCAAGTGAACGAGATTCTAACCAAGTAATGAATAAAATGATTTTTGATAATGCTAACTTAAGACGCATTAGCTGGATGATAAACAGCATACAATATCCTGAACGAGAATTTGAATGTAATTTTACACAAGAAAACAGAAATTATTCTAGATCATACATGAGCTTTTTAGAGGCTGTAAATAAATACCAAGACTCTGACACTGTCTACCAACTGTCAGCTGAAGACTGGGCAAGTTTATATCCAATTCATCATTTTGATGTAAGTAAACACAATGATCGACATAAAAACAGCTCAGCTAATATTGAAATAAGATTTAATCTCGGAAGCAATTTTAGGAATTTAGCAACCAATGCTGACCAGCCTTTTTATGTGTATGCAGTTGTGCTCTCTCATCGTTACTTTAAATTAGAAGGACTCTCAGGCCGAATGAATATAATTGTCTAAGTATATATTAAAATATATGTTAAAGTAGGATTAAATTTATCACCAAATCAAAAAGAAAAAATAAAACAAGCATTTCAAAACAAAACTGGACTTACACTTAATTTTAATTCTAATCAAATAAGTGGAACAGAGTTTCTTGGTTTAACCCTATTCTCCTCAAGCTTTTTCGAGCTATTGACTCCTCAACGGCCGGGCTTCAGAAGCCCACCAATTTAACGATTCATAACTCCAAAACTACTTAAGCTATCTTTATGAAATTTAAGCAGAGCAAAGATCATTTATTTAACTTTTGTTAGAGCAAAAAAGTTTTTGAAAATTCATTTGATAAAGTATACAAAATTGCAATTTAGCAAGGTCACTACAATTTTTACGTTTAGATACTCATTTAACTAGCGTGAAATGCGATTGTAACGGATTCGCTGTTGTAATAGTCGTAAACTTAATTAAAAATTGGACGTAAAGAGTGACGTCAACGCGCACGACAACTATAAACAATGAAGAAGCTACGGGAAGCTTGCTTCATTGTTTTGGTCGAAGTATAAAATTTATTTTAGACTGGTTTTAATAACTGGTTCACTATTTGTCCACATGTTTTTTTAGTTACCAATAGTTATTGTTGCTTTTTTAAAAAAGTACAAAATAATGAAAATAATTTTTTTTTTACAGAAAAGAATTTGATATAGGTTATATTTTAATATTTAGCAGCATTAGAATATCGACATATCAATGCTGTAAAACCAACAAACCTTTATCTTTTATATAATTATATCATCGTTTGTATGCACTTGTTTTGTTTTTTCGCAATGATTTCACCGCAACAAAAAGAGCTTTTTATTTATTGAAATAGAAGTACACCGTTGCATTACTTAAAAAAAAACACTTGATAAAAACAATATTACTCTTTATAATTGTGACTATTAATCATGGAACATATCTCGATATCGTTCAAAGCATGAAGTGCAAATTTGTAAGCAGTGCCGCAAAACCTGGGCGATTTCAATTAATAATCTCTTAGAAATAGTGATCTTATGGAACAGTGTGTTTATTCATGCCAGCACGTGAGAAACTTTCCAAATCTTTTGGCAATAAAATTTAACAAAAACTTTGTTTGCTTTCTATAAAATTAAGGAAAAAATTAATTTTATAATATATTTGTTGACAGTATAGCAAGAGGTTGGGAGTGGCGATTTGATGGGAACGGATCAAGATCGCATACGTTCGTTTTTGTCACATTTTATCAGAAAAAAATTTTACTGCACTTTCCCTGCTTAACACTAGGTTTACCGCAATTTTTTTACCCCTTCGCTTACCATTGAGTCGATTTCGACTCAACATTATAATTGATCTGTTAAGTGCGTTTTTATGTGTTTTTTTGCCCAACAACAATCACTGAAAATGCAAATAATATGCAGAAAATTGTATTTATTCTATAATGATGTCAATAAAATACCGGATGATAATGCAGCTGTAATGTTTTACTGGGATGAAGCACACTGTTTGCATTTTACATACACAACTCTTGTGTTATTTTGTGAGCAGCTTCCGCAGGATGGACGATTGCAAGTCATGCACAATGTTACAGTCATATTCTTACAATTTGCTCCATGACAATGCCGACGCTTCCGAGTTGCAGTGCTGTTTGGTCTACATTGAGGGAGGTCACTGTCCGCGCTATTGTTTGCCATTCTGTTGATGAGTGTTTCCACAAGACAAAGAATAAATTTTCGTCGGCTAATTTGTTTTCGTGTTGATTTTTTATAGAGTATCCAAGCGTTGATTGCAGCAATATCCAGCATATTTCCCCAAACACTCATAGGCCATCTTCGAGTTGCAGATCGTGTGGTGTACAGACGCGCCATTTGGTCAAAGCAATCGACTCCAACTTTGTTTTTATTGTAGAACAGTACGATCTCTGGCTTTTTCTTTACCGTAGTTTGGTCCACATCCGGTGATCGATGCATACTTGATAGCATGCATACTGTTTTCTTTGATTTTGGTTGATACTTTACAAAGAGGCCTTCACTGTCGCTATTCCAAAAAAACTGACTTGAATGTAGACCTCCATTTTCTGCCTCTGTCATTTTTTTTGACAATTCTCTTCGATTTTTCCTCATTGTTCCTACAATGGAAATCTTTTCATTTGCAAGCCTTTTTGCTAACTGCAAGGAGGTGAAGAAGTTATCGCAAGTGATGTTGTATCCTTTTCCAGTTACATGTTGCGCTAGCTTCATAACAACCGACTCAGCAAGAGGCACACCACCACGTTCATCTTTTTCTTGCGCTCCGAGATAAGGTATAATATTGGAGACATACTTTGAATTTACGTCAACAATTACCCAAAACTTTATCCCATATTTGTCGGGTTTGTTGGGCATAAATGTAATAAAAGAGCACCGTGACTTACAAGGCATAAGTTGTTCGTCGACAGTGAGAGAAAAATCGCACACAAATTTGCTTTGGCACAGTGAGGTAAACTTTTCAAAGACTTCTCTTATCGGTGCAAACTTGTCAATATCAGGTCCTCGCTTGTTTTTGTTTGGCTTATCATCAAATCGCATAAATTTCAAAATTTCGAGAAACAAATTTCGCCCCATTGTTTCGTAAAATATTGGAATGCCATAGCTTTTGCTCCACAGAAAAGCAACTGGATGGCCTTTTCCGTAGATTCCTCGTGCGTACTGTAGACCAATAAAAGCTTCCAGTTTCTGCAAATCCAACAAAAATGAAGTAGCACCTCTGCGTTGCGCTTCCTCGTTGGTGTACTTGACAATATTTCTCAGGATGCTTTCATGAATAAAATGCTTCCAAGCATCATAAGGGGTCACAATACCTCTTGCAATTGCTCCTGGAACACCGGAAGAGGCAGTAAAAATGTTATGTGCCCTGATTCTTCCGGTAACTCTTGATGAAAAACGTTCCCACAAAGCACCGTTTCTTCCTAACACCTGGTTAGATGACAATGTTGCAGTTTGAGGTAGCATGAGATTAGCTTGTTCACTGTCGCTCTCATCGTCACTATTGTCACTGCTTTCAGCATCTGATACAGCTAAATTTGAGCAGTCACCAGCAGTTTCTTCACCTAAACTATCTGCAAAATGCATGTCGTCTTCATCTGAACAATCATCATCTGTGTCCCAAGACACAATTATATTTGCAGCTTCATCAGCAGTATTTTGATTAGCCATATCAACTATTTTTAGTTATCAAATAAATTTTGCTAAAAAAAGCTTTCGTTCAATTTATCTTTTGGCTATCTTATCTGTAAAAGCGAAAGAAGCACTAAAACTAGTATGGTAATTAGGCAACTAATGAGTAATATAATTCATATATGTAGACCTATAGCCTAACAATTATGCAAAAACCGCGACTACTTTGCGGATGATCTAACTGCTCGGGCAAATAATTCTCTCTAATACGCTCATGTCGAAGATGCTTTATATTCTGCACTAATAGCCTGATTTTTCTAAAACGGTTTGACGATTCTGCTCAACTGAGCTCAAATGGAAATTGAAAACACTAGGTACAATTATAACAAAGTAGCTGGAAAGCTTCTGCACGTTACAGCATTTAGAAGAAATATCAACGAAACGAGGGCGATGACCTGAATATCATGTTGTGAAAACGAAAATAATTATTTAAGACCGGGTCAATATTTGTAAATAAGATTATTATCTGGCAATAATTAAATCACCAGCTGGTAGCACTGTGTGCTTCCCGTCGAAATACACAACTATAAACGCCCAATCCAGGCTTTGAGTCGAAATCGACTCATTGGTAATACACGGGGTGCCAATTTTGCGGGGTTCAAAGGTCGGCTTCCGGTCAAATTATAAAGTTAGAAAAACTAAATTTAGAAACTACGATAAATTAATGGAAAAGTCAAAGACTTTTAGAAATCTTTTTGCTATAATAAAGTGGGAATGCTACAATAAACAAACATGCCGAGTCGAAATCGACTCGGCGGTAATCCTAGTGTTAAAAGTCTTTGTTAGAAACTTTAAATTACAATTATATCAGTTAATAAAAATTAGAGTGTCCAATAAAAAAATTTTAAATAACAATATTGTGGCATGTATGAAGATTCGAAATTCACATTTGTTTATTTTGTCACTAAACTATTACAAATATTCGCATAACATATAATTGAGATTAAATATAGGATAACGTGACTGGCAAATAACCATAAGGTGTCGTGGTCAAGCAGTTACTTCTATTGCATAATTTAAATAACAAAAAAATTAAAATAAAATAACCATTTGAAAAAAAGTTACGATAAGGCGAAAAAGTAATGAACAAATGAAAACCTAAAAGCAAAACTAGAAAATAAGCAAATCTGGATAACAAAAGTAAATTTGTTTTTTTATTTTGCAATATGAAAAGTTTCGGAAGGAATACGGGATAAAATAACACGTTTTGGTTCCAATATATTTAAGTAAAAAGTGCGTTTTTTTGTTTTACACTTTGGAAGATTAGATTGATTACCTTCAAAAGATATTAATTACCACAAGACCTCTCCAAGATAACTTGGAGAAGGAAACGTTAAGCTATGAAAGCCTTTTTTTAGCTTTACATAAAACAGGGCAATTCTATGCCGAAATTGTTCTAGTATTTAAAAGTATCCACTTCAAGTAAAGCAAATAAATAGGACTGGCCCCCATGGTTTATTTATTTATTGCGAATTGCTATTGTATTGCCTGGATTAAGTACTGTTAGCAATGCACCAAGCCACAACCGTTTTTTTTTTATTTAAAACTGTCCAAATTTGTGCTCTTTATAATGTCTAATTTATATGACACTCGTATACAACTTTATCTCTGTTTTGTGCAATGACGCCGCATTTGCAATGAGAGAAAGTAAAGAGACCCTATTTGTCCATGCACAAATGAAAACACGCAACTTTGGTTCGCAGGCAGAATGGGCCAATTGGTCGCAACCGACTGGGCGCAATCCAGCTAACGCAGCCGCCTGGTTAGTTAAACTGTGGCCAGTCGGCTGTGGCCAGCTGTCCTAAACCCATCCACAGGCATTTAAGGATAACTCAAACTGTTCTGAAAACGCTATTTCGAACGAGCCTAGTACACTCAAAGCGCTGGTAATAAAAGCATGGAGCCGGAATGTACTACCACAGTACTCTGTGTTCTATGTATGATTAATGTACTGGGCAGCAGGGCTACCTAATTCGGAAAGATTGTTCAAATCTTTGCAAAGCAAGTGTAAACAAGCTTTTAGACCTTCGAGTTTATCGGTAGGCATTTGATAACCGATGAATAAAGGATTGTCCGGTTTTACAGCAATGCTTTATAACTCGTAAGTTGTGGAAAAACGGCAAACATAATCTTTCGAATAGATAAAAAGTTATGTTTTTTTGAAGTAGCAACCAATAAACTTAAAAAATTCATTGTACAGTACATCTCATCGTGAAATGTCATGACTTTTTTTTGGTCTTTACTAAATTTTAAACGCTTTTTTTCATATGAAACTTTATTTAGTGAACATAAAAACTCTTCACAAATAAATTGATAGCTTTTTTTTGATCAATTTTCTCCCAGGCTGGATTGTGCTTGATATGCGCAAATTGGTAACTTCAGATGAAAAAAAGTCATCACTTTATTTTTAGAGTTCAGATTAAAATTTTTAGGCTTTCTATGGCAGCCAAAGGAAACTTCAGGTAACGGAAAGCGGTGAAAATTTAGCTCTTCACCTGGTCCAGATGCTCTGCAAATTTTTTAAACCTTACAAATTGTGCCAGAGGTTTGAAAAAATAGCAGAGCATGTCTAGAGTACTATCTCTAGCCAAAAAGAGTATCGCTTCTTGTTGTCAAAGCTCAGATGGCTGGATGTCTGTAAAAACTGGTAAGTGGTCCGTTGGAGAGGGACGGAGGCATTCAGTGACTACGCATAAAGCATTATTCAAGACACTATATATAAACCAAGTACGTGGGCTGCAAAAACAAACAAGATCCAATACTCGGCTATTGAATAGACAAAAATAGGAGAGTTATTTCTGATATTTTGGCCAGTGACGAATATTCAAAATTAGGGCCGCGAAGCAAGGATTCGCAAAAATTGATGTTCTCTAAAAAAAGGGCTTTGATCTCGTATTTCCCTTATTTTTCCCAAACTCATGGTGATCTCCAAAAAAAAAGGTCTTCACTTCGATTTGATCTCTCATTTTTCTATTTTTCTACCAAAATCATAGTGATCTCTAAAAAAAAGAAGGTCTTTACTTCGATTTGATCTCATATTTTGCTATTTTTTCCCAAAATAATGGTGATCTCTAAAAAAGCATGTACAGCAAAATGAAACTATATGCAATATTTTCAAGGAGGGGCCCGAGGTAACTGCCTCATTCGCCTCACCCAATATCCACCACTGGTTTTGGCACCAGCTCCCATTCTAAAACCGCAAGTTACTTCAGCGCCGGGACACACAAAGAAAAATTTTTGCACAATGCAAACGGTGGTGACAAAATTTGGGTGATTTATTTAGTTTTACCTCAAGATAAGTCGAAATTAAACGCTGATGAATGTTGATTATTGTAAACTTTTAGCTCACATATTTTTAATCTGAAGATTGTGGAACGCAAATTATACTTCTAGATGTTAAAAAAAGAATCAGTCGTGATTGATTTTGGAGGAACACTGTTTCTCTGTCACTCTGACTCTTTGCTTATTATCGCCGTTAGAGTAAAACTTTTGTTGTGAACTAGTTTCATAATCGTCATCGTTTGAAGGGCATCCACTCCAGGCCAGACACAAACAGAACTGGGGCCGAGGGTGTATCCTTTTACTACCCCAGACTGCTGCACTGCCTGGATCAGATGCTGGCAGTGATGTTATTAAGCCAGCATCGAGTTTCGTCATCCAAAACCGTCAGACCGCGTGCTCCATGTGGTGCCCGATGTATGGGGCACATTGTTAGTACATGGTCTGCGGTTTGCTCTGAGGCGCCACACTCGCAATTCGGTGAAGGAGCGAGACCCCATTTGTGCATGGACGAATGGAATCGCCCAACACCAGTCCGCAGGCGGTTGAGCTTAACCCAAGCTGCTCGGGGTAAGCCCATCCCAACAGGCCTGACACTGGTCCCGGGCACAAAAGCACGGAGCCTGGAAGCACTTTCACAGTAATCCGCGTTCCATTTGTGATTTGTCCATTCAGAGGCGCGGATGCCAAGTCTGGCAAGATTGTCCAAGAGATTCCGCGCACCTGGCACAGACGGGCGTCTGGCTCTTAGTCTCACTTGGCCAGTATCTGAGGACCCATTTAACAGACCATGCAAAATATGATCGGGGTCCAGAGATCCACGGTAAGCCAAGGAGAGTGTCGCTCCCAGTCGGCGAAGCTCAGCTGGCTGGATGCCTGAAAGTACAGGTAGGTGGTCCATTGGAGTGGGACGCAGGAATCCAGTAACTAGGCGTCATTCAAGACACTGTCAATGAGGCGAGTGTGAGCACTGCGACACCAGACTGGCGCACAGTACTCAGCTGTTGAGTAGACTAGAGACAAGGTGGCTATGCGTAGTGTTTTAGCACCAGCACCCCATCCCGAGCCCACGAGTCGCCTCAACAGTGTGACGCGCGATGATAGTTTTTTGCGCAATGCCACTAAATGGTGACGAAACGTGAGCAATCTGTCCAGTTTTACCCCAAGGTATGTAGGGGTTGGACAGAACGGTAAAAGTCTACTATTGTTGTAGACCTTTAGCTCACGTTTGACCTCTCGGTTGTTTAAGTGAAAGGCTGCCGTCACCGTCTTAGTGTGACTGAGCTACAACCTCCAAGTCTGGAGATACGCTGAAAGTGTGGACATGTCTTGGCTTAATGTCCCCTCCAAGTCCTTCCAGTTTCCAGAAGAGTGCAACAATGCTAAATCATCAGCATAAGCAAACTTTCTGGAAATCATGGAAAGAAGATCGTACGTATAGATGTTAAATAGGAGGGGAGCCAAGACCGATCCCTGAGGAACGCCGTTTTTAAGACGGCGTAGCCTGCTTTGCTTGCTTTCACCGTTGGTAAGGGTGAAACTTCGATTTCGGACAAGCTCCATGATCATTTTGACCATGTGCTTATCCGGAAGTAGTCTCAACAGCTTGCAGGTAAGGCCACGGTGCCAGACAGTGTCATAAGCAGCTGTCAGATCGATAAATACGGCACCGGCCTTCTTTTTAGCCTCGAAAGAATCCTCGATGTTCTGGGTTAGCAGAACAACTTGATCTACGGTTGACTTCCCGCGTCGGAACCCAGCCTGCTCGTTAGGGAGCAGTGGATCGATTAATGGTTCAACGCGGGCGTAGATAAGCCTCTCGAGGATCTTGTAGGGGACACAGACTTTGGGTCCCCCACGGGCTTTGCTGGTTTTGGGATCGCGACCACAAGCGCTCTTCTCCAGATCTTGGGAATTTTGAGTCGGCGCAAACAGGAAGAAATGAAGTCACGTAACCAGGACTTCAAAGCAGCTCCAGCATGGAGTATAAGCTCGGGGAAGATGGAATCAGGACCCGGAGCTTTACCTGGTTTTAAATGTTGAAGGGCAGCAGCAAATTCTTTCTGTGAAAAATTGTCAGAGATATTTACTGCGTCTGGTGTTGTGGCCCTCCAAAGGTCAGACACTTGTTGAAAGACAAGTCGAGATGACTTGCGATCAACAGCATCGTATTTCCCATTTCTAACCAGCTGAGATGCAATAGCATCGGCTGAAACGGGACAATGACGAGGAGAGTGTCGTGACCTACCAGTAAGGTTGTTCAAAATACTCCACGCTTTTCGACTAGAGTGTGAGAAGTCAATGCTCCGAACTGCTTCGGACCATCGATCCCTCCGTTTTCTGTCAAGCTTGGCAAGCAGAGTTGTAGCAGCCAAACTTGAGTCGTCTCCCTGAGGAGACTGCAGAAAGGTTTTATAGAGGGATTCACACTCTGCATCCCAACACGGAATATAGTTGTTTCGATACCCGCGTGGGATAGTCTTCTTGGCTGCTTTCTTAATGATGTTACAGAAGTCCTGGTAAGCGCATCCACATCAAGTGTATCAGGCGGCAACAAAGTCTTTGCGAATTTATTCGTCAAAGCAATGTAGTGACTCCAATTGGCCTTGCGGAAGTTCCATCGCTTAACAGGCATGCTTGGCACTGCCATAGCAAACCTTGGTGGTGTAATAAGCGAGGGTCGATGTTGTGACCTGGGGAACTTGTCAAGGACACGTCTATCCGGTAAGCGACTGTTTGGACCTACGCTAGCGAAAGCTAGGTCTGGATTGGTGCCAGTGTTCCAGCGGCCGGAATAAAAACTGGCAGCGTCCTTGGCATTATATAGGAGGGCAAGACAATTAATACTTGCCCAGCCAGCCAAGCACTCACCATCCGGACTGTTGTCATCATAACCCCAGTCAGCATGACGACAGTTAAAATCGCCAGCGTACAGACAGGGGTGAGGAAACACTGGGAGATCCAGGGTTCGCAATCGCGTTGGCGGTGGTTTGTAGACGTTGACTATTTTATAACCATCAACGTCCACACACAGCCACTCGATCTCCGACGTCGGTGGATATTGGTCCAAAAGCGTGTATCTCAGTCGCTCGTGAACAAACGTGGCAAGGCCATGCTTCCTGCTTAAAGAAGACCCAGCTAGTTGGTAGTGTGGTAGCACCAACTTCTCTGCATCAGTGCAGTGGGTCTCCTGCAGTAGGATGACGAGTGCCTCAGACTGCATAGCGAGGTGATGAAGAACATTCATCTTGCTTGCAGTGAGGCCTTCGATGTTCAGCTGAAGAATAGTGGGTCTTCGGAACTTGTTGGCAATGTGCCCTGAAAAGGGCAGTTTTATCCTGACATTGCCCCGTCCTGAAAAGGACGTTTGCCGATTAACAGACCCACACTGAACATCGGAATGGGTGGATACCCTTCCGTTTTGGTAGGTTCGGTTTCGGTCTGTCATTTTAAAATCAATGAGCAGACTTACTCACGGCCCAGGCTGCGTGAAAGCACCTACCATCTGGGCCGATGTACTATCACAAGAAGACATTGAAAGAATACAAAAAGCGGATGGGATATCTAACACTAAAATATTCGACAATGATGTCTTTTCAATTAGAGTAAAATCTAAAGGAAAAAATAAAATAAAACTATTAATTGAAAAGAAGTAAATTTTATGTGTAGATATATTGAATGAATAACCAACTAATAATTGAAAATTGTGAATTTTATTTTCATCCAAAATACATAGCTTATGCTGGAAGTCTAGATGGTTATGTTGTTCATGCGATTACTCGAATTCCCACTTTAGGCGTTATTAATGAAAAAGGATATTATAAATTCACTGTTAAAGATGATTGGGGGCGGTGTTTACATGTCCATGATTTCATTTAAGAGTGTTTTCATGACTTACTAAAAGAAGGAGAGAAAATCAAACACATTAACGAAAGACGTGATGATAATAGATTAGAGAATATGAAATTGCATAGTTCAAATGATATTGTTATACGAGGATCTATAACCTATGTTTAACATGGAATTGAAAATAAAAAAACTTAAACAAACGTTAAATTTTTCTAAGTTCTATAAATGCCGGTTCCAAAGCATAAAAATTAAAAAAAATTTTTTAAAGACATCTAACACGATAAATTCCCAAATCAATAAAAAATCTTTTTAAAAACTAAGATTGAGAATGCTCAGATTTAAAAAATCTTTTTTATGTTAGAAGTTTCTTTCAGAAAAATTTATTAGCCTGAGGGCATAACAAGTAGCTATATCTTGTCGTTCAAGCTAAAGAATTTCACTTTTTAAGCGTTGAAGAATTTCAACATTTTTTAAAAGGTATTTTTATTCTTAAAAAAATTTTTGTTTTAAAGATGTGCTTAAACCTGATTTTCTAAAACCTGAGGGCATGTCTAGCAAGCTATTTAAGAAGAGTTTCTCAAGCCTTTAAACATAAAAGCAACAAAAACGTTTTTAATTCTTGTCATTGCATGTGAAGTGCGAGTCTTTAAACGTTGTATCAGACAATATGAGTGAAAAGGCTAACAAAGTTTATAACTGGGATGAAAGTAACAAAAATATTTTGAAGGAACATCAAGAATACTATAAAAGTATGATACATTATGTTGAAAGCTTGAGAAACAAAGGTCCAATGGTTTCTTTATAAACCAACAAGCAAATTACCAAATTTATCCAATATAATAGGTGAGCCGCAAAAATTTAAAAATAACACAAGTAGTCTTATATTACATGAATACCTCGAAAAAAAAATTTCAAAAGATGATTATAACCAACCAAAGGAACCTGAAGAAAAAACTTTTGAAAATTTGTAAAAATATTTAAAAGATTATCGTAATTATGAAAAAACTTTTAACAAAAGCAATCTGAAATTTCATTTATAATCATGGAAAATTGTTAAAAAAACTTAATGGACTTGGGTTTGAAAAAAAAACTGAGGGATCTGTGCATCTTAGTTGGAAAACATAGTTAAAGCAAAACATTGGAAGTAGTGATAGTGATGTAAGAAAAAAAAAGAAATTGCACGATTAATTAAAAACTATCCACGTTTTAAACATGTTGGTATTTCTTTTAATGAATTTTATACAAAAAGAAAAAGCATAGAGGCAATGTTAAATGCATATGATAATATTCGAAAATATTGGAAAGAAGAATTGAATAAAGATGAACCCATGCAAACCGGACAATAAAAAATGTAATTTCGCAGCACACATTCTTTCTGCGATCAAGGGCGTTCGAAGTGAAACGCGGTGTCACATGACGTCATCTAGTGAAACGCGGTGTCACATGACGTCATCTAGATTTGAACTTAATATTTTTTTGGTGACTTTTTCACTCATTTGGTGTGTGCTAATTTACTTGCAAACGTTGTTTTTAAATGCTTGTTTATTTAATAAAAAAAATAACTTAAACAAAAGTGTAGATCATAAAATTTTAAAAGTTCTATAAATGCCGGTTCCGAAACATAAAAATTAAAAAAAAGATTTTTTTTAAAAACTAAAATTGAGAATGCTCAGATTTAAATTGAATCGGACACAGCTTCCAGTTAAATCCTTTAAAAATAGGTTTTAAATCAATAAAAAATTTTTTTTAATTTTTATTGATTTACGCGGTAAATTTACACATTAATAAAGATTTAAAAATTGCACTGGAAGCGGCATTTCATATACTACTTGAGCAACATAGCTGCATCAGACAATACGAGTTGCATACCTGAAGATGAATTTTGTATTTGGAGTAAAAATGATCAAAAATTTTTGAATAAACATCAAACTTATCATAAAGAAATGGTAAATTACATTGAGAAGTTGAAAAACGAAGGACAGAGCGATTCTATCCCCGTCAAACCTACAAGTAAATTGCCGATTTCTTCCAAGAAGTCAAGAAAGCTTATAGGTGAAAAGTTGCATGAATATCTTGAGAACAAAATTTTTATAGTTGATTTTGATGCACCAGATGTACCTAAAGAAAAAACTTATAAAAATTTGATGTCATATTTAAAAAAATGTGTTGAGCACGAAAACACTGTTAATAAAAAAGGTCTGAAATTTCACCACGACAACGGAACAGTGTTGGAAGAAATTTTTGCAAAATGGAAAGAGGAAAAAGTAAATCGAAAGATGTACCTCAGTTGGAAAGAATGGTTACAAGAAAATATTGGAATTGGTGAAAGAGATGCAAGAAAAAAAAGAGAATTTGGAAAAATTATTAAAGAATATCCGCGACTTTATTGGTTAATATCTCTTTCCATGAATTTCATAAATTAAAAAAAGATAAATGCACAATGTTCACTGCACACCCTAAAATTAGAGATTTTTGGAAGAAAGAAGACAATGCCATGGAGGTAAACTAAACATTGACTGTTCTTTTATACGTTCTGATGACGTCATGTGTGACCGCGATTTGAATTGTCGATTACAAGTCCATTGCTTAGTACACGAGCTAAACCGCCACATACGTATACGTGTGCTTTGTTAAAATATATCTTTACTTGCTAACGTTGTTTTTATTTAACAGCCTTAAATAAAAGTAAAGATCGGTAAATTTTTAAAAAGTCTATAAATGCCGGTTCCAAAACATAAAAAGTCGTAAAGATTTTTTAAAGACATCAAACACGATAAATTTCTAAATCAATACAAATTTTATAAAGATTTTTTTAAAACTAAGATTTAGAATGCTCAGATTTAAATTGCATCGGAAACGGTAAATTCTCACATCAATAAAGATTTGAAAAAGTATACTGGACACGGCATTTCATATACTACTGCTGACAAATAAACTATAACAATGTTTGTCAGGCAAATATACACAAAATATTTGTGCGTATTTTGTGATGTCAATCATGTTGTTGTTTTGCCCCTTTTCCAAGAATATCTTTGTGTAGCCATCTCTTAACCTCTCCTAAAAAACCAGTTTAGATTTCCACTCTTGGATTACCTTTGCTGCTTCTATACTTGACTACAATTAAAGAGGTAATTAGTGTCATGTCTGTGTGACAAGCATAGTTGGAATTGTGGTATGTAAGTATCAGGGTTTACTATATGTAGGTAACTTTTGCAAGAGTGTTGATTTATCGGCTCTGAGCTGTGCCAGTTTTATAGACATATGACGTGGTAATGTTTGTTCTGATGAGTGAATGTCATAAAGTTTGGTGTCAGTAACTTTGTTGTTTTTTCTAGAACTGAGGTATTATGAGGTGAAGGGGGTGTGAATGAGTTCGAGGTTTTCTCTATATTTCTCAGATATTACGTCTGGATCTGAGATGATAATTTTAGTGTGCTCAATTTTATGAAAGATTGTGGCTTTTGTGTTTCTGGGAGGATTTGAGTATGCACTAAAATCATGTAAGGGGTATGTTTGTGTTTGAGTCAGTTGTTTAAGTTGAGTGGCATGAAGTTTGAGATTGATGACTATTAGAAGGACCTTGGTTTCGTCGTGTAGTTGTTGAGGGTTTGAATCTCGTTTGCAGCTAGAAGCAATTCGCAAAGCTGTGTTCGGAGTGATTTCAATCATCATGTGCATCAACCAGCTGTGCGCGTTACAGATTAAAAATATTACATTATTAATTAGAGTCGCATGCGGCCTGCTTTACGTCACGCTTACGCGGTGCAGGTATAGTTGCTTGACAAAGCAAAAAAATTCGCGTCAACTGTTTCCAAATAGTAAACTTAATCAAATGTTGAATTTAACTTGCCAGATCATCAGGCATTAGGATATTGGAATTCTTACAGCAGAATTAAAATTTGAGCCAATAAAAACATAAAATTACAGTACAATTTCATATTTTAGTTCAATTAAGAAAAAATTTAGTAAGTACCTATTTTATTTAGCAAATAAGTGGTTAATCATGTTTTTGAAAGCACGAGCTTTAAAATCCAGGATGTTGAAAGAAATAGGTTTAAGCAAGTTACGCTTAATTTAAGATAAGCTATAACCAACAATTGAACAAGCTCTTTTATAGCAAATATATTTTTTCCTCAAAAAATTTAACCCTGTTTCATAACATGTGATATATTGTATTTTATTTGTATTGTTCATTATTCAATTTAATAAAAATTTTAAACAGAACTTTCCAAAGCTTTCTTATAGTTTCGTAACCGAAGATTATTGTTGATAAACATTTCAAACTTCAATATGAAATCTGTTCAAGTATTTATCTTTATATTCGGTCTCCTTTCTTGTGTCGCTGTATTGGGACAAACAAATCCAAATTCTACATGGGAGTTTTCTTGTAAAGCAACAGGACCATTCAATCCATTAGACATTGAGCGACTGAACAACTTAGTAAAAAAATTGACTGGTGAGGCTCTTAATTGTTTTTATTGATTAATATTGTACTATCTTTAACCCATTCTGGACGTTGCTTCTATGAAAGAACATCTTGTTTAAAGGCTTAAAAAAACCGGCTGTTGTTTTGTTTTGACTTAATTTTTAGATTACAGCTTAGTTTAATCAACTACAAGTATTTATGAAATATATTTTTTTAGCACGTTAATATCTGTTTCATACGGTCATAGAAAAATTTTTTTTGCAAATAGGAATGACTTGATTGGAATAAAAATGCTAACTCAGCATAAAAAGGTGAAACTGTTTGATGTATGGAATCGAACTATATTCATCGAAAGACTGTAATTAGTTTAATTGTTTCGCTTTTATTATTACTCGCTTGTATGGCGTTTAATTGCTTGTTCAATGTTTTTCTGAAACTCCATTTTTTCTGGTGTCACAAAACTAATACAGTTCAACCGCGGTAGAGGTTGTGACTTTTTTTTTAAGAAAGCGGAGCTTAAACCACATTTTTGACAATAGAATCCGGTGTCAGTTCAACATTCTTCACGGCGAAATTTTCGTAATGTTGCATTGACGAATAATGATATAGTCACGCAGATGCAATCGTTTGGATGAAAAATGTTGCCACTGAGGTTTTGTACTTGTCTGTTTGTTAGAAAGGTTGAGTTAGTATTAAAAAACCTGGCCTAAATTTCTGAACAAATGTTCAAAAACCAGGATGGTAATACCACGACAATGGCATACTGCTTTCCGATGTCATTACAGTCTTCCAAGCCAGAAAAAGTTGCGACGAATATCAACTTTTTGAAAGAAAATTAATTTGTGCAAGGTTGAAACTTAATGCTAGATGCTATCCAATAAGATTTCGAGCATATGTTAATGTGAAAGTTGTTTTTGATGGTAGTTACTGTCAGTGTCATTCATAGTTTGTTGATTTTTACTAGGAATACTGAGCAAGTTTTCTAGAGTGACTTGTTAATAACAAATCCGTTCCATGAACTTTATTGGTTTTCTGTAAAATTTATATCCTGTAAAAGGTAGTGTTAGTTCGAAAGTAGAAAAGAATAGAACTTGGACAGATAATATTAATTTATTCCAGATTAGATATAAAAACAGCAAATTAGATTTTCCAAATTAGATTAGATTTAAAGACACCAAATTACTTGAAATACACCAAGTTAGGTTTTAACAAATTCGTTCCTTTCCGAACACTTTAGCCGACAGGCTATTTAAAATTCCAATGACGCTCTGCTGAACAAACGAACCGAATTGATCAATAAGTGTCGGCATAAAAATAAATATAAATTGATTAACGCCAAACTTAAACTGTGATTTTCTTTCATTCTCCTTTTTTTTTTTTTTTCGCCGCGTACAACGTTCTACCTTAGCCGATACTTGAACCCCCTTTTTAAATCTTTAATTTTTGAAATAATATTTGTATTTTTCTTTCGCGCGCTTTTCCTTTTTTCGTGTTTTCTTGCCGATCTTTATCAGTTTAGTTTAGCAGAGTCCGTGTTGGGATGTTCCGACCTAATAAGCGTTTACAGTGTTTAAAATCTTTTAAATTTTTTTCTATAATTTTTTTTTTTTATAATTTTTAAATTTTTTAAAGTTTTTTCAGTTTTTTCTATTGTTGGTTTTTTTCTATTGTTTTCTATTCTTTCTGGAAGTTTTATTTTATTTTATTTTACTTTTTAGATACCCCTGATGATCCCTTTTATGGGTGAAACAGTCTGTAGGGCTTTTAACCTTGTTTTTATTCCCGTGTTTTTGCTATTGTTAATTTAAGCTCTAACTTTGTTATTGAGCACTTTAGAAGTACTGATTTTCATACGGTGTTAAAATTCCAATGGGATAGATAGATATAAACGGCCAGCAGGCTCTACTAATAATCTTCTTGTAGCAAGGTCAAAACCAAAAAGGCTAGAACTATCTCGTGCTATCGTTACCATAACAGAGACCGCCAAAGGGAAGACAACAGCGCGCACAATTACCAGGCGCCATGCGTGAACTTTAATTAGCGCGCGAACACGGACCTGGTTCGCGTCTTGGCGACGTTACAGGTAGTCCTTTCCATCTTCATTTAGCGAGCCCTCCAAGATCGTTCTCCCTTAGAAGAGTAATGTCAATGCTGTAACATATAAGAAGTTTTTCTTTAAATGCAGTTAGACGTTTAAGGTGGACAAATTTACGTATTAAAATTCTAAAAACTTCGAATATTTCAAAAAGTACGAGTAAACATTTTTTATATTTTTGACCGCTTGAGGATAACTTCACAGTTGTTTTTTTCACTTCCAACCTTAAATCTTGTTTAATTCTCTGTTAGCCTTTGATAGATGAAAATTAAGTCAAGAAATTGCTACTGTAACTACTTCTTTATAGTAGATGGCTTTTATCAAGCAATATTACGTACTTTTTCGAAGTCCAAGTTTAACTTCGTTAGAATTAAACACCAAAGCTTGTTATTAACAGTAAAAAAATTCAAATTAAGCAAAGCAATCTTCACTTTTATGTCTCGAAATGATCCAAAGGTAAGCAAAAGCTGCCATCTCTACATCTAACAAGATTTTAAAACGTAATTTTATTTATTTATCCATTGCAGTGTTTGGTAGCTGCTTGACAAACAGAATGCAAAAAAAAACAAATTAACAGGGGACAAAAAAATTTTGTGTGGTTAGATAGCGATGTTCCTCTGAGAAGAAATTGACTGTAAAAAAGCAACTTTTTGCTTTAAAAGTAAAACTTTTAATAGGATAATTAAATTTAAACATTAAAAAAAAATAATTTATTTTTGCTAATGTTATTTTTTGTAGGTGAAATTAAAGAGTTATCTTCAACATGCATCAAGAACAGGCATTTACAACCAAACTGTACGTATATATCTGTTGAAAACTTACATGATTTTTGCGAAGTCAACTTTTTTATGTTGTCTTGTTTTTTGCATTTAAAATGTCAAGTTCTTTAAACTTAAGCTGTCTTTTGTTTATTTAAATAACTTATCACGAATTGCACTCTTTTATGATTTGGCCTGATGTAGCTTGCGTAACGTTAATCACTAAATATCGAACTTGAAGCCTTCTATGTGCTAGGATTTAAATTTAATAGTTTAACACACGGATCTATTTCTCAAAGCAAAAAATTTACAAATTTTATTTTAACTGAGCTTAGTTTACCACTCTAGTTTCTTTCTTTTTGATTGAAAGCAACTTTTCTTCTAATCGAAAAATCAAACGTGCAATTTTTTTCTTGGCTTATTGTATGTAATTCGTCGAATATTTTTTGCCTTAAATTGATAATTGTCACATTACTATATAGCCCATTAAGAAATCAGTTAAAGAGAAAACACATTGTACTACTAATTTGGCTAAGGTAATTTTATTTGAATATATTAATACATCGAATATGCATTCTGTAAGCAAGCAAAATATTCTTATCCATTTAATTTTTAATTGAAAAATTTAGCAGTTAAAGCTCATAAATTTTTTTTTCTATATCGTATTTTTCCCAGATTATGCACACTCGTTTTTAGACATAAATTTATAAAAAACTCTAAAGTTAAAACAAACTTACTGTGCCCGGGGATGATCTGAACCAGAAATTTAGAACACTTATCAGAATCATAAAAATGCGGACTTTACCCAAACAAAATTCATTTTATAAATTAGAACAAAAGATTTCATCTCTTTCTTCCAAACTGCTACTAACAACTCAGTTATCAACGATTTACAAGTTTCGATAAAGCTGAAGTTCTAAACAAAGTTTAGAGCATCTTTACTGTTGCATGGCTACAGTATTAAACCTAAACTTTATCTAATAAATTTACATTGATCATATTAAATTATCAATGACAATGTTGTGAATGCAATAAGTACGAGGTAATTTGCTTCTGTCGGTAGCATAACTTGCCATCCTTTTTTTAAACAAGTTTCCCCTAATATTGTTTGAGTTTTACGTCATTCATTTAGTTTAAGTACTTGTTATCACAATTACCTTATACGATTGTGATGTTTGAAAAGTAACGGGACTGTGTAAATAATTATTTTATTTGAAATGCCACGTAAAAATTACAACTTGTCCCCTTCAAAGTAATCTCCTTGAGCTCGAATGCACTTTTCTAATCTCTGCCGCCATGCTTCTATGCACTTCTGGAAAGATTCCATTGGGATCGCTCGTAGTTCCTTCGTTACGGCTGTTGTTATGGCTTTTGAATCTTGAAAACGGGTTCCATTAATGACTGCCTTGAGCTTAGGAAACAAGAAAAAATCACAGGGAGCCAGATCTGGTGAGTAGGGTTGTTGCTCCAGCACGGCAATGTTATTTTCTGCAAGAAATTGTCGTATGCTTAAGGCATTGTGAGCAGGAGCATTGTCATGATGAAGCAGCCATGACTTTGTCTCCCACAATTCTCTTCTTTTCTCCCTTACCGAACGCATCAAACGTCGCAAGATGTCTTTGTAAACATTCTGGTTAATGGTTTGGCCCTGTGGCAAGAATTCTAGATGAACAATTCCATGAACATCAAAGAAAACAATCAGCATCACCTTAATTTTGGACTTGAACAGCCTTGCTTTCTTGGGTCTTGGTGAGGATGCACTCTTCCATTCAAGGCTCTGCCGTTTGGTGAGTGGATCGTACTCGAAGATCCACGACTTATTACCGGTAACAACTCTACTCAGCAGATCTGGTGTAATTTCAAGTTGTTTCAGGATGTCTTGACACACTTGCACACGATTTTCCTTTTGCCCATCATTCAGCAACCTTGGTACCATTTTCGCACAAACCTTTCTCATCCCCAGATCTTGTGTAATGATCCTCCACACCCTCTCACTATTCATGCTCAACTCATCTGCTATCATTCTAACAGTAAGGCGGCGGTCACTGCGCACTTTTTCTCTCACACGCTCAACATTTTCGTTTGTTCTGCTTGTTGTTGGCCTTCCACTCTTAGGATCATCTTCCACATCCTCTCTTCCCTCTCTGAACCTCTTGTGCCACTCAAAAATCCGAGTTCTTGACATCGTAGCATCTCCGTAAACTTCTTGGAGCAAATTGAATGTTTCAGTTGGAGTTTTTCCAAGTCGAACGAGAAACTTCAAGTTGATTCTTTGTTCAATGCTCATTATTTGTTAACAAAAGAAGAAAAAAAAAGAAATATTTACTAAATAAATTATCCCAAAACGAACTACAGTAAAGCACCTTTCAAGAAAAGCCTGTAAAAAAGCATATGGTTGTCACAGAATGCTGAAACTACATTTTTACAACCACAAGACATTGCGCCATCTTAAAAAACAAAGCTTTTATCACTGTTGCAAGTGTTGTTTGTGCAAAGCATACAGTCCCGATGCTTTTCAAACACACCTCGTAAATGGAAACAACGTGCAGTCATTTCTAGACATGAAAAAGGTTATTGTAACTTTTCTTTAAAATATCGTCCCAATTTTTTAACTTGCACAATGTATATCATGTCAAAACCCTATTTAGCCTGAAAGGTGCTAATTTATTTACAAGAGTGTATTATTTTAAGCTCTATTTTTCTCAGTGTGGTTTCTTCCAAAAAACTTAACTTGCAATCAATTAGTATTTGTTTTAAATAAGTGGTATTATAATACAGTCGTGCCCAAAAGTTTAGGACCAAGCCCTAAGTTTTAAGAAAAATAGTTATTCGTCTTATTTAATTTTTCTTTTTTACTTATTTTTTGCTCAGCAGTAAGACTGGCACAAAAACATATACAAGACAACAATAAGCATTTATACAATATGTATTTTGCATTAAAATGTCAAGTTTTTAATATTTAGTGAGTCCTCCTTTTGGTTTGATGACAGCTTTCATTCGTCTAGGCATACTTTCACTTAAATTTTGGAAAATTTCTTCAGGTATTTTACGGATCCAGACTAATTTGATTGCTTCAATCAGGGCACGAATATTTGAGGTATGTTTATCAGCAACTTTATCCTTATAAAACAGCCCGTAAGTTTTCTATAGGATTAAAGTCAGGACTGTTCCCTGGCCACTCCAGAAGAGTAACTCTGTTGGCCCTAAAAAAGTCTGTTATAATCTTTGAACGATGGCATGGGGCTCCATCTTGCATAAAGATTGTACAGTCGTGCACCAATATGTGCAGTTGTAGCTTTTCCTTTATTAAATTCAAGTATCTTTGGCCGTTAATCGTGGTTCCGGGTTTCAAAATGAAGAGTCCGGCTGTACCTTAAATCAAAATGATTATCAATTTTTATCACACGTGGCAGATGTTTTACTGTTTCCTAGGTATACTTTTCATTATATCGAGTTCCTGGAGGTTGGCGGACATTACCCTTTCTTGCAGCAAACTGTTGAACTGTAGATTCGTCCAAAAATAATTCTTCAGACCACTGGGCACAAGTCCAGTCTTTATGCTGCAATGCAAAGCGAAGAGGCTTTTTTTCATCTTAGGGTAAGCCTCGGTTTTCTTGCAGGTTTTCTTGACTTCAGAACAAATTCTTCAACTAAACAACGGCTAACAGTCCGCCTGCTGACTGAGATATCAGTTTCATTCAAAACGGTTCTGATTTTCTTGGGTGAACATGTTGGAAATTTTATCACTTTCCTTTTGATTAAAATATTAGTACTTGAAGTTGTTTTGCGGGGACAAGCACTTCGTTTTGCATCGGCATAAGTGCCTAGTTTCTTACATTTCACAATAGCTTGATGCACAGCAGTTTTGCTACATCCAAGCCGCTCACCAGTTTGGCGTTCTGTGTGCCCTTCCTGTGAAGAACAATAATTTCACATCGTCAAACCTCCAAAAGAGAGCAGTTTTTACCCTTTTCAGACAGTTAAAAAATACAGAAAACTAATCTTTACTTGCTGACATTCAAATGATATTTGCTAAATAATGACTGACAACATTAGATTTTACCCTAAGAAAAAGATGATGCAACCGAAACAATATCTGATGCAATATTGTGACACAACAAAAAAACGTCATAAATCAAGTTTGTTCTTAAACTTTTGGCCACGACTGTACGATAATAAAATATATACTGATGAATGATACAATAACTTTGCTTGCTGGACATAAATATTGATAAAAAGTTTGAATGCTCTACAAGAAATAATGGCAAAACAAAAATTAACAATTAATTTTTATTTATATCTCTGTCGATGTCGGTTGATTTTTGACTCACGAAAAGTTAAGTTCAGTAAAATTATCTTGCTGATTTTTGGTTTTTTATTGTCACCGGTAGAGCATTCTAAGTTTTTAGCAATAGATACTGCTGTAATCTAAACTGATATAACAAAGGCTTTTAACACGGTCTCTTATAATAAATTAATTACCCTTTTAGAGCATACTGTTTTATTCCAGATTTAAAAGTTTTATGTGAAAGATCGCAAAATTTGAGCATAAATAACATTTTTTCTTTTTTGCCTTAAGTTACAAATCCCTACCTAAAGAAAATGGTAGTATCACGTCATCCTTTCCATTGTTACTTAGTGATTGCGTAATCGGTAGACCACCCACCAATTATTTTATTTTGACTAGACGTTGTTGTTATAATTGTATTTTACAGAGTCGTTTAAATCAGTGGTTCCCAACCGCCGGTCCGCGGACCGCTGCCGGTCCGCATAAATTTTTCGCCGGTCCGCGAAGTATCTTATTTTCTGCCAAGATAATTTTAATATGGAATCATAAACATTGCAAAGATGTTACTCTTTGTAAAACTCATTTTACGCCTGGCCGATTTGCAGCAGTAAAACTGACGTATCTCGCCTTTCATCGTTGATACCGCAAAATTGTTTAATAATAATCAAGGTAAACCTTCCGATTACCTTCTAGATTCATGTTTGACCTAAGTTTTGTTTCGTCATAAGCAGTGGCGTACGCAGAAATTTGTAAAGGGGGGGGGTTTTGGAGCCGAAAATGTGATTGCTCTCAGTAGTCCTGGTAATGGGAAAAAACTTCCAAAATTAGGCCTACATTCAATAATAAAGTGTTTTGGTTTTAAGAACATCTTGCAGTAGCATGAATTTCTTTTTACCAAACCGTAAAACTAACTATTGAAAAGTTATGTGCGAGTAATTCAATCATGACAAGAAACATTTCAAATTAAAAGCAATTCGTGTAAATGATGAGAACAATAGGTGGAAAATCAAACGAACAAAAAAATAACCTTACTTAACAAATATTAAAAATTTTTTTAAAGGCTTATATTCAAACGCCTGTTTTTTTCACTTAATCTGTTAATTACATCATCAGGGCAAGGCACGCGTGTGGCTCCTATAAATGTTTAGTAATGCAGATCCATTCATTCGAGTGGTACCACTTGTGTTTCGTAAGCACGTTTTTAGTCTGCGTAATGTGGAAAGCTTTACAATTGTTCACTAGTGCATGTTATCACTGGAAGAGTTAACAAAATGGTCATCAACGTAAATATGTTCGGAACAGCATCGGAAGTGCATTCCTTGATGCTGCTCAACGCATCAGTTGGTCTTTCTGCTGCGTTCAACCGAAAAAATTTCCTGTAACATAATATCAGTTCAGGCACTAATTCTCCCCAGGATTTCGTTAAATCATTTTCGTAAAATTTTCCCAAAACTTGAATACTTTTAATTTGTTGAGGAGTTGGTGCACTAGTTTGATCAGCAGAAATTAAACATTGAAATTCACCAATAATCGATTTGTGGGCTGTAAATCTTGCTTTGAGAGTGACAATAAAGTTATCAAGAAATAGAATAAAAATCCCTAGTCTAAAATATTCTTCATCTGTTACAGCAGCAATATTGTATCGATTGGTCTGTCTTCAAGAGGGCATGGTATTTTCAAAATAAAATCTTCGGCTTTGGCCGTTTCTTACGCAAAAATATAGAGCTGGAGAAATTCATATTCGGTTTTTTCTCTAAGACACTTCAACTCATTTGCAATATCCTGTACAATGTTGACGGCCTCAAGAAGGTTTATCGACTTTTTTTGCTAAACTTTACACAAAACAACACTGTATCCAAAAACGTATTTTAAAACTAAGAGAGCAATGCAAAATTCACTTTGCGTAATTGTCGATAGCAACTGCAGAGCTCGTGATGAGGTTTCTCTGTCTGGCCATGCTGAAATTTCTGCCAAAGCTTCTACAACGGTAAATTGTAAATTTGAAAAAGTACTAACACTCTCGTGTCGATCGACCCATCTGATAGCACAAATTTGAACAAGTTTTTAAGCTTTTGTTGTTGACGAAATCGTGTTGATGGACTGGCTCAAAATGTTTTGAAGTTTTGGAGCATTAAACAATTGTGAACTGAAGCTATTGTTCCCATGCAGTTTATTTCCATTCCCATGCTTAACTTTCAATATTTTACAAGTTTGAAAGTCTTCTTCACAGTGGCAATGTACAGTACATTAGCTAATTTCGAAGCAATTTAAACGATAGCAAAAATTGATGCGCAAGCAGTAATTAAGTTTAAAAAGTGCGGTAAACAATAGAAACCAAAATCCTATTATTAAAGCCTATTTATTACATTGTACTGTATATATGACTGAACACCATTCTTCAAGGGGGGGTTTTGACCCCTGAAACCCCCCTTGCGTACACCTATGGTCATAAGTGATTTTGTTAAAATTGCTTCGACATAAACTACGTCTAGCGTTCTAAAAGTTTATTGATGGAATGCTGTGCAAAGTAATTTTTTACTTTTGAGATGCTGTAATAGCTTGTACTGTGACCTTGCAGAAGGATTAGTATGGAATCAACAAAACAACAAGGTATTATGGTGTATTTTAACAAAAAGGATAAAACTAAGACTTCTGAAACAGATAATTCTCAAAATGGAAATGAAGCTAGTGTTAGTAGGGCTACTGTAAGTGTAGAGAAAACTACGAAAAGGACATGTGCAGATAAGTCGAATGTTACAGGAGGAAGTAAGAAACGAAAAGGGGAATTTGTCAGGCAATACAATAAAAAATACTTGAAGCTTGGTTTTACTGTAGCTCCGTGTAGTGAACAATCGCCACGACCCTTATGTTTAGTGTGCTCCCAAATTCTCTCAAATCACGCTATGAAACCTTTCAAACTTGCTCGTCACTTCCATTCAAAACACAACAATCTTAAAGACAAGCTCCTTGAATATTTTAAACGACTACGCTCTAATATGAAGACCAAAAAAACAAATAAAAAAGATGACAACTATCGAAAAATCTTTTCTACATGCATCCTACCTAATTTCCCTACAAATAGCTAAAACAAAAAAACTTTATACAATCGGGGAAGAGTTAAAAAAGCCATGCATCTTATTTGCGGCTGAACAAATTTTGGGTCCTGAAGCAGCTCGAAAATTTGATGGCATACCACTCTCCAACAATACAGTTCAATGAAGGATTAAAGATATTGCAATGGACATTGAACAGCAGGTAATAGAGGAGGTAAAGAAATCACCTTATTTTGCTATTCAACTCGACGAGTCAACTGACGTGAGTAATTGTGCCATTCTTCTATGTTTCATGCGTTATAAGGGAAAAACAGATTTTAAGGAAGAACTTCTTTTTTAATTGACTTACCAGGAAGTGCCACCGGGTCAGAAATATTTAGGCTTTTTAACACGTACTTTAGTGAGAAAGACATAACTGGGCAAATTGCGTCAGAGTATGTACTGATGGAGCTGCGAGCATAACTGGTTATCGCTCTGGTGTGATTGCAAAAATTAAAGAAGTTGCGTACAAAGAAATGCTGTTTACTCACTGCATCATCCACCGAGAGCATTTGGCTTCAAAGAAGCTTTCTCCTGATTTGGAAAACGTACTTACTAACGCTTTGAAAATTGTCAATGCAATTAGAAGTCGACCTCTGAACTCCAGACTCTTCCAAGCATTGTGTGAAAGTATGAATTCGCAGCACGATCATCTTCTTCTCCATGCAAAAGTAAGGTGGCTGTCACGAGGACGAGTTCTTTCTTGCCTATTTGAACTTCGTGAAGAAACAAAACACTTTTTGAGAGAAATGAACTCCCCATTAGCAGAATTTTTGTTAGATGAGATGTGGTTGTGTAAGCTTGCGTACTTGGCAGATATATTTGGCCGTTTGAACGAGCTTAATACTTCTCTGCAAGGCCCTTGCACGAGTATCTTTGTACTGAGAAAAAAGACTGATGCTTTCAAACATAAGCTGGCACTTTGGGATAGTCTTGTGCAAAAGGAAGATACAATTATGTTTCCAATTTTAAATGAGTATTTGGCAAATGCTGATGTTAACTGTAAAGAGTTACTGAGCATTGTAAGTCAACACTTAAAAGAGTTGGCTAACAGTTTTGACCATTATTTTCCGGTACATGAAGATCCTCGACGTGGAAACCTTTGGATTAACAATCCTTTCATCGAAGATGTCAACACATGCAATCTTAATCCCCATGAAAAAGAAAGTCTGATTAAATTATGCTGTGATTCTACTTTGCAGTCCAGATACAAAAAATAATCATTGTCGCAATTCTGGATATCTCTTGAAAACCAATATTCGTGTCTAATTCACAAAACAATCAAATTGTTGGTGGTATTTTTAACTAGCTATTTATGCGAGAAATCTTTTTCATCGCTAACTTTAATTAAAACAAAGCAAAGAAATCGGCTGGATGCCAAAGCACACCTACGTGTTTTAGAAACTTCTTTTATGCCTCGCTTGGATCGCATACTGACAGCGAAACAGCAGCAAATTTCACACTAACATTGATTTTGTATGTAAATGAATTAACATTTTCTTGTTTGAGTTAATTTGATTTCCATTTTGTTGTAATTTTTTGTCCTGAATTCATGGCTTATGCCAAAATCTTTCAGTATGTTACGCAACGACCACTTTGGTTAACAGAAAGATTACAAATATATGTTCTACTCACTACGGATCTTTTGTTGCCGGTCCGCAAACATTTTTAAAAATTTTTACCGGTCCCCGGTGTGAAAAGGTTGGGAACCACTGGTTTAAATTATTTTATTCAAAGCACATTGATTTACTAAAGTTTTAAGCCATTGCAAAAAACAATGCAACAGTGATGCAGTAACTTTTGTGTTGTACTTTCTACCAGTGTGAAGCAAATTCTGTTTTATAAGTTACGTAATCATTTTTGTACTTTATCATATTATTGTATATTTGTTACGTTATAAAGCTCTGTTTCCGATTTCAAAACCTATGTAATATTTTATTGAAATACTGCGACTACAATTTAGACTGGAAAACCAAAACAATAAGTTTTTTCACTAAAAAACTATTTAGGACATAAAGGGTTAAAATTGTAATTCGATCAATTACGAAAAAAGGTTCTGACATCTATGGTTTCTACTTGAATAAGACTTATAGAATCGTTAACTGATGATGATCTTTTAATCGAAATCAATTTTAAATTTAAAATAAATAAGTTTTTAATAAATTTGGACTGATTCTTGTCTCCCTTATTGAAAAAAATTTTAATTGAGATGCGTTTCACGAGAATCGTCCTAAAATCTTCATCCAATAGGGTTGAACAGATCCACTGGGTTTTTTAACAAATTAAGCTTATCTATGGTTTACTTTATATTTACTGTTCATTCTAGAAAAAGTCTTGAACTTAAACTTACTTTATGCCACGAAATTTACATTGCTGATATTGAAGTTACCAATAAAGATGTTGCAAATGCGATAGGAAATGTTTTCGTTGGTAGCTTGTGTGTCAATGATTTGCAGTCATATTTTTTGAAACAAGTTCTTTTTAATATTTTTAAAATTTATTATCGTTTAAATATTTTAGGCGTTTTTTATGCCAGTTACTTTATTAGTGGAAAAAACATGTAGTTATTCCTGTGCAAAAAAAGATTCTCATGACTGTTCTTTAAGTTATAGTCTCATTTCTTTAAATTGTACCATTGTTATATTTTAAAATTCAATGTAGCCGGGAATTTGCAAATTTATTTACAACATTATACCTATATTAAGTTTATATCTTTCAGTATTGCTTCTTCCAGGTCAAGTTAAGTTGCAATAAAGTATTACCTGTTTTAAAATAATGGTATTCTAGCCATGATGATACCGTATACTGATGCTATTTACACAGATACAACGAAAGCTTTTGACACAGTTTCTCACAAAAAATAAATGATTTTTTTGAAGTTTTACAACAACAATAATAATGTTTTATTTTGGATCAAAAAATTTTATGTGAAAGATTGCAAACTGTGGACATAAGTGACATTTTTTCTTGTTTACTTCAAATTAACAATGGTATAGTAAAAAAAAGTGATTCCTTTTAATATTTATTTTTATTAATTTTATGTCGACGAGGCTTGTTGAAATTACACAAAAGGCCATTGGGGTCCTTATGGACCCCTTGGATTTCCATCAACAAAACTTTTCCAGTCGGTATAGTTATATGCTTAATAGGATCAAAGGTCTAAAACCAAGAACTACAGTTTATGAGTTTATACTTTTTTAAAACTGGCTTTTATTTTACACAATTATATTATTTGCAAATAACAGCACATTCTAAACATATTCAGCTCATTTCTGATCTTTATAACATTCAATCCAAGTCGGCTGCGTGGTCGAGTGGTTAGAATGCGGAGATTGTGATCGACATTCGACATGATCTTGGCTTAAAACCTACTCGCGCTATTCGGTTCGGTTTTTGAAAAAGACATTTTACATCACTTTTCCCTGTAAGTGCTCTTAGCAAACAATTCTGAATTTCAGTCATCAGGGGAAGATGGGGTACGTTGATCCAATGTCCGTTGAGCCACCCTATGTTTTCCAAAATAAAAATAAATTTAACTTTTAAGTGACACGTGTTTGTTGCTGGTAACGAGATTTCAGTTTTGGTATTCAGATTACAGTTCTTTTTTTGTTCGGTTTTGAGAGAAAAAGGTTTTAGCAAAAATCAGCACTTTTTGTAAAAATTTTGTTTAGCGAAGTTTTTGTGTTTTAGTGAAGACCTTAAATTTTAATCAGCTTTAAAATACATTATATGAATACAAGGTATAAGGCTAGCTTATTTGTAAACTGTTGCCATTAAAGTGCTTAAAAACACTATGCAGAAAAAAAAGAGTTTATGTTGGCGTATTGGCTTTGGGGTAAGTTGAGCCAGTAGCGTGGGGGCTAGTTGTGCCAGTGACTCAACTTGTACTAAAACATTAACAAGAATATGTCCAATTAATCTTGATATCTTTGCTAATGCAGAATTTGTTTTCAGTTAGTTAACTGATAAGCTTATACCTGCTGCTGAGGAGCTGAAAACAACAGCAACACAAACTGTACAAAATACTACACCATT
Source organism: Diplosoma virens (assembly GCA_963680785.1). Lineage (NCBI taxonomy): Eukaryota > Metazoa > Chordata > Ascidiacea > Aplousobranchia > Didemnidae > Diplosoma > Diplosoma virens. The sequence continues at coordinate 308,584 of CAVMFT010000136.1, forward strand.
TTTACCGGCGCCTGAAGTTCTTGCACTTGTTGCTGCTGATGCTTTAAATGTTTACCACCTTTAGATGTTGAAGCTCCAGCAACTTCCAGCGGTGATGGGTCAGAGCACCCTAGTGATCCGGTCAGCATGCCGCAGTTACGCAGTTATTCAAACAGAATAAGTAATGTCAACTACATTCCTCTATCTGCAATACTGCCTGTTCCAAAGGCACCAGCTCAAAAAACCAGATGTAGTAGAAAACGCAGAAAAACTGCTATGCTTACTGACACACCTGAAAAAAATATCATCATCCAACCAAGACATATTGAACGTCAACAAAAATCCAACGGAAAGTCTTCAAGGAAAAAAAATTTCTAGCTCTTTAAAACAGTTGTTGTTTCTTTTTAAATATTGTAAGTAAACCATTGTACTGCTGATTTGTGTTGCATGTCATGAATAGTATTGTTTAAACCTGAGTTTAAAATTATGGATCATTGTATCCCATAGTTTGGCTCAACTTACCCACGGAGTGAGTAAGCTACGGAGCTCCTTCACTACTTCCAGAAATCTTCTCTTTGGTCTCCCTCTTCTCCTCTTTCCCGGTAACTACATTTTCATCACTCTTCTTCCTACATACTCCTGGTCTGTCCTCATGACATGTCCATGCCACCTCAGCCTGCCTTCCTCATCTTTATTCCTAACCGTTCTACTTTAACTGTAACCCTGATGTACTCATTTCTAATCTGATCTTTTCTTGTCACTCGCATAACAAACCTCAAAAATCCTTTTTATCTCTGCAGCTTCCATTTCTTCTACTTGCTTCTTTGGACTGCCACCGTTTCAAGTTTATACACCATTGCTCATCTCACCACTGAACTGTACACTTTTCCTTTTAGTCTGTCTTGTAACCTCCTGTCACAGATTACTTCCGATACTTTTCTTCATCCGTTACATCGTGCCTGCACTTTCGTTTTTACCTCCCTCTCACAACTACCACTTTCTTGCACCGTTGATCCCAAATACTTAAATTCCTTTGCTCTTGGAACTTTTGTGTCCGCAATTAGAATTGCTTTTTTGTCATTTTCTCCATTTGTTACTTCATCAGCTTCACTTTTATTAATATTATTACTTATTATTACTATTATTAGTATGTAACTAGAGTATTACTGTCACTACCATCACTTATTTCATCTGTTTCTATTATTATTTCGTCTCAGGCGATATGAAATAGGCCACTTTCTAATTCATTATCAGTTAATTTTGGTTCACCTATAATCACTCTGCTCCCATAGAAAATGGAGCTTGGAAAGGAAATTATATTGGTATTAGGCAAATTTGACAAAAATATCTGAAACAAGCAGAAATAGCTTGGAGGGAGTATTGTTTTGAAAACCGCTTGTCTTCGTGGCTGCGTGGGTTTTTGTTTAAAATAAAGCGCGAAAGAAGAGAATTGTCGAACGAGAAGTGCAGCAGCCGATCGAGGAAGTGAGTTCTAAGAAGCAATCTAGTTGACGGGGTAGCCGACCTTTCAACGGAAAGAACGTCGTCGACTGATACCACAATTTTCTAATAGCTCACTTGAAACACAAAAAGTTATTTAACATTGAATTGTTTTGAAGACAACGACCAGTTATCACTTACTCCAGCCATATACCAGATGTAGGCTCCAAAACCTACAGGGGGGAAGGGACGAATGGCCCAACTACCGCTATCTTAAATCTAAGAGACTATGAATAATTTCGAATGCGCGAAATTATTACACCAGCGAATAAATAGCTAAATAATTTAATATAAAAGACGAGAAATGCGAAGCACTATGCTGCCTGCTCCAGCACACCAACAACGAGCAAAGAAAAACGAAAACACACGCCGATGCAATAGTTGCGATTCAAAAATTTTATAGGTCACCTAAAGCAATGTCATATATTAAAACTATTCATAAACCCAATAAGATGTGACTTACCAAATTATTCAAGATAGCGGAAACTTTCTTCATTAAACGAGCGAGCCAAGATTACCGTGCGCAATCAAACCTGCTACTTCACTGAATGAAAGGAATCTTATGCGTGTGAAACGTGGTCCCGATTAGAATGACGTGTACCGTCCTAATTATTCAACCGTAAACTAGGTCACGAAACTAGGTCATTGATTTGGTCGCAACACCAGATTTTAGCCTTTAGTCGAAATCCAAAGATTGGTTCTTAATATTATGTAAATGATCATATTATTTCTAAGACTTTTAATGTTAAAAAACTTACTACCTTAATTTCTAATAATTTAAAGTGTTTTTTATAGGTAACTCATCTTAAAGCCACGGCCTCTGCTTGTTTTCTTTTGTATTAAATTTTATTTGTGATAATACTGTATATGAACCTTATTAAATGCTTTTACAACTTAAGTCTACATAAAATCGAGTTTAAAATTATACAAATTGGTCTTCTTATCTTAAAAAAGGAAAAAAAAAATATATATATATATACATATATATATAGAAATGCTCAATTAGTACAAAACCGTTTAGTTAAAGGTAATGCATTTGTGATAATATTTGTTTTTAACACATAATAATTCATATTTTCTGAATTTGAATTCGTTAGTATTTGTTGGAATGTAGATTGGAATTCAATTTAGTTTTAATTTAAAAAAATTATCGTTTTTTCATAAAAGGTTTTCTTCTGATCTATTTATTAATACGTATATATATATATATATATATATCTACTTTGACAAGTTAAAAATTATACTTTAATTTAAAAAAAAGAAACATAATTCATACAAGCACTTCTTTTTCATCTTATAAACCCAAATTAAAATTTATTCCCGCATGCTATTGTTTCTTCAACTAGTTTATCAGTATTTAAAACAAACTCTTATAATTTTGATTTACATTCCATTAGCCCACTAATTTACTTACACCTCTATTTTGGACTTTTTGTTTCTTGTATTGTACTTTGCTTTATGTTTTAGGTATTTTTTTCTTCGTCTTGTTTGTAAGAGTGCATATATATTTAAATACATATCATTGCACTGTAATCAAATATATAAGTAAATCCTATATAAAAATGCAGTTAGACTAAAAACATCATTCAAACAAGTAACATGTTTTTATACAAGTTACTTGTACCGTCTGAAAATTTGAACATGTTTAACGTTTGGCAAACAATTAACAGAAAAGTCTTTCTTTCAGTCTACGTCGACTACTGCTCAGTGGGTGTTAAAGATAGAAGAGTGACTGATGCTCAGATGACTGCGTCAAGTATATATAATAATCAACATGCGGCATACCAGGGAAGATTGGATTATCAAGGAAGTTCTAATCCTTTTCGCAGCGCTGCATGGGTTTCAGCGCGTACGTTAAGTTTTGCTGCCTTTTTAAGTTTATTTAATCATTTAAGTTTATAAAACCTTTATTTCAACATTTGTTGCTCTTTGTAAATTATTTTTTTCAATCAATTTTTATACTGAGGTTTTATTATATAAAAAGTATCTTATTTGACGTATTTTCGATGGACGTTTTTGAAGCTGAACAAATGCTTGTGCTATCAATTTAAAACAAAAACTTTGAACAACCACAGCTTCAAATCTATAAAAATTATCAATTATCAGTTTTTTTCTAGATTTTACAAAAATATTTTAAAACCTATCAGCGACAACATTATTATTATAATTTTTTTTAACAATCATTATTGTTTTTAGAATGCAAGTAAAGGCAAGATACTGCAAAATATAGTTTATTTTAGAACAATTTGGAATTTTAACTCACCCCATCATCAGCTGTATTAAAATGTTTAGTTAAATATATTTAAATTTGGATAATTTATGACGCAAAAATGGGACTGAAAAGCGTACTGTAAACTATAAAATAAAGTTAGATTATTGCTATTCTAGCTAATTTACTTTTTTTCTTTAAAAAAAAAACATATTGAATTTAATAGCACAAAACCAGCTGCGTGGAAATTTAGTTTTTTTAAGTTAAATTGTTAATCAGCAAGCATGTATGAAAACTGAATTTTCTAGTTGGCAATAAAATAATGTACAAGTTAAATCAAATAACAAAAAATTCAGTTTTTGTCCAAAAAGAAATTTTTATTTTATTATATAGTTATGTAGTTCATGTATATAGTGTTTAAAACACAATTGAAAAACAAATTTTTTTTATTTATTTTTATAAAATTTGCCTGGTACATGTGTGTACCATCGTCTCTTAGAGAAAACCACAAATTTGAAAACGCGATTTCGATAAAACATTACAAAGTCGCATATACGTAAAGTTGTTTTTCCTTGTAACTACACCACTAACTTATAGTACAAATCACTTTTACACATTTTTTTTGGATGACTTACATAGGCTATTAGGTTGACTAATATAGAGCTATTTTTCATAGGCTACAATCAAAAATTCGAAACAAAAAATATTAATTATTTTAATTATTCAATTATTTGGTTACAGTAACGCACAAAAACAAAAATTTTCACAAAAAAATATAAATGAAAGCATTAGCCCATTACCTCCCAATGTTTCAAAGGTGGGACATTTTTTCAACAGCTATTTTGACATGTTTAAGCTAAAGTTTCAAGTTTTTATTATATTTGTAAAGTAGAAGGGTGGTACAACATAATAAACATTTTAGTTTTTTTGGAAATAATAGATGTAAGCTGATTAAGAGGTCAAAGTGTGCCGTATTTTTTACCTAATTAGCTTGCGTTACTTTATTTCGTCTCGCAAAACACACGCAAATTCAAAATGCGTTTCAAAGACATCTTCTAGTTTAGTATGTGTCACTGAATAAACAAAAATTTTTTCACGCCAGGAAAATGAAAATAAAGTGCTGTTTTTTATAATGCATTGTGATGTTTCATTTTTGGAACATTGGGAAGTGGCGACTATACAATTGACACACAATGTCTAGTAGAGTTTTTCGAACAAAAAAGAAGCGTACAAGCAATGCACAGTAAACAAAACTGCTAAATGACTAACAATGCACAATACACAAAATTGTCTACTATAATAATAGTCACAAAGGCCTTTGTATGAGACTGGAAACATTTAAAAACTGATAAAAGTCTTGGATTAAAAAAGTCACAAAGCCTGATAGAGGCACAAAGCAATAATTAATAGATATTACAAGAAATATATTCTCCAGTCAGCAATTCAGATGATGTGAAGGCAAAAATTTCACTACTAAGCGAATCTTGATAACATTTTTATGTTCTAATATATTAGCAGCATAAGCTTGCAGTTTTGTTGCTTAATCAAACAGAAAATAGTTAGAATTTGCTTTACTGCCTGCAAGCGAATAACATTTTTTAATGCTATATTCTTCATAGGATTAGAACGTTGATTAGAAAAATCCTAAAAAATGATATGTCTAAAAGTTTCATAACGCTTGAGGAAATAATTGGTCTAATTCAAGAAAGTGATGATTAAGATGAAAGTGCCTTAATTATTTTACCACCAGACAACAGGGGCGAAGTCACTGACGAGGAGAAGGACGACGAAGATTTAAATGAATGCCAGAAATTAAAAGAAATAGCAGGCAATGTAGAGGTGTTTCATCCTAGTCTAGAGGATACTCACACAGAAGAGCTACCGTGAAAAATGTGAGCAATTTTGAAGATAAAGAGCCCACAAACACAGTTCAAAGGTGGAGTGCCGCAAAGAAAAACAAAATAAATATAACAAAGCCCCGAATAGTGGAAAGCTACTACAAATACGTGGGTGGAGTCGATCTCCTTGATCGCTTTCTTAGTGAGTACCGACCCCGACTGCGTAGCAAAAAGTGGTGGTGGTCTTTATTTTACAACTTTTTAGATATGTCTGTTGTTGCTGCTTGGAGACTACACAAAGAGATTGGTGGCACTATGAATCACCTTTAGTTTCGAAGAGAAATAGTGCGAACTTTACTTGGAAGAGTACCAGACAAATCAAGTAGACCAGAACCCAACCGAATGCCGGTAGACAGTATTAGATTCTCAGGGTCTGCGCATATTTGCGTATCTGCTGAAAAACAGGGACGTTGCAAGCTATGCAAAAAAAATACAATGTCCATGTGCAACCAGTGTGAAATTTTGCTTCACAAAAAGTGCTTCGTAATTTTTCATGACAAACATGTCTGAAGTTTGCGAAGCTACCAACATTTATTTTTATGTATTTTTCAAACTATCTCTGCACTGTAATATTTGTTTCTACGCTTCTCTTATCTGTTGAAAATTACATAAATTTCATAAAATGAGTGTTTCGATAATTCCGGAGTAGAAGATAACGTTAGATTTGAGTTCAATATGTTCCGATACAAGAAATGACACAATAAACGAATATTGGGTTACCAAGCGAAACACAGCTAATAGTATAGTCAGAACTTCCCAATGTTCCAAAATGGAACAAGTAGTTTTACAAAAACAAACAAAAAAATTCAAAACTTTTTTGGTCAAAAGTGATCAGTTGTGAGAAAAAAAATTAGCAAAAAGAAATTGCAAAAATATTCTTTGGTCTATGCTTGAGAATTAATGGGTTAACACACACACACACACAGCATTTCAAAGATTTGAAATTTGAAATTGAATTACGAAATGACACTTTGAAAGAACTTTGCTTGAACACCTTGCGATCCAAATTATCTTTAATGCTCAAGGTAGTCATTTTGACTACTTGCTGAGTTTTTGTGGTAATAGCCATAGCCATTCGTGGTAATAGCGTTTTTTTCTCATTTTTTTATTTGTACATCAAAGTACTGGTTATGTCTATTGCTTTTTAATTCTGCAGTTTCTATTTTGTTGTAAGTACGCAATAAAAAGTATACTGATGCAGCGTTTGAGGACAAAACTAAAGAGTTATGGCTAAAAGAAAGTGTTTCAGCACAGACAAAATTCTTTCATATTTGGTTAATATTTCCGATGATTTTTCTGAGTGTGAAGACAGTGGGTCAGAATGTGACAACTTATATAATCTTGAGCAAGATTCAGATTGCTCTTTTAGTAATGAATCTAAGCTAGACTTATCAGAAAGCTCCAATTCTTTACCTAATTTATCTAATTGCTTTTCTAAGCGACCTCGGATACAAAATGAACTTGAAACATCTGAAGCTTCTCAGGAAATAGATGATACTGATGCTATATTGAGTGCAAGTAACAATCAAAAGGAAAATGAGTAGAGTAGTGAAGTGACATCAGGCACTGCACAAAATGATCTTCCTTCTCTGGATGTTTATGACAATACTGGGAGTAGCAGCCCTGATAATGATAGTGATGTAATACTTACAGCTCCAGATGGAACAAAGTGGGTTCAAATAACTCTCGGTGAAAGTTCTGCTGGAAGACGTTCACAACAAAATATTTTGAGAGAAGTTTTTGGCCCCACACCTTACGTAAAAAGAAATGCGGTTGCTAGTAGCCCTGCAAGTGAATGGCGTCTTTTTATCGATAACTTTATTCAAAAGCATATTGCAAAGTGCACAATTACAGAAGCCCATTACATATTATAAAATCAGAACTTTCAGCTTACTATCAAAGAGTTGGAAACTTTCGTCACTGTTATGTATATTCGGTGTGTTACTGGAAAAAGTGAGTTACCTTTGCATGTTATTTGGATTGAAAAATGGGGCGCTCCGTTATGCAAAAATGCTATGTCCAGAAATCGTTTCTGTGAAATTGTTTGATTTATTTGTTTTGATATAAAGTTCAGTCGTTCGCAGAGACTACAGACCAATAAATTTGCTCTATTTTTGGAAATCCGGAACCGCTTTACGGACAACTGCTGTACGTTGTATAAACCTAGAGCCTTTATCGCAGTCGACAAACAACTTTTCCCTAGCAAAGTCAGATGCCCTTTTACCCAGTACATGGCATCAAAACCAGACAAATTTGGACAAAAATATTGGTTGGCTGTAGACAAAGAGAGCAAATATATGATAAACGACTTTCCTTATGTTGAAAGAGATGAATTGCGCTCTGCAAATTATCGAGTTTCTAATCGTTTTATGATGCAACTTATGCGCCCTTATCTCTGTAAAGGAGGAAATGTCACCACCGGCAGTTATTTCATTTATTTGAAATTAAGCGATCACTGAAAGAAAACAAACAAGTCTTTTGGGAACAATGAACAAAATCCGGAGAGAAGTGACTTTACCTCTGAGAAAGATGAAAGAAGAGCTTCATTCTTGCAAGCTTTATAGATGTGGGTATACCACTCTAACTGCGTACGAGGGAAAGGTAAACAAACACGTGCTAATACTCAGCACAATGCACAATGACATTACTATAGCTGATAATGCAAAGAAAACACCTAAAACAGTTTCCTCCTACAATGAAACAAAGTACGGAGTCGATATACTTGATTAAATGGCACAGAAATATACTTGCCGAACCGGCACACGAAGATGGCCAATACATTGTTTCTAAAATACAGTACACTTAGCTGCTATCAATGCTTGGATGCTCTACAAAGAGGTCACTAATGAGAACATTTCTCGCAGAAACTTTATTCGCGAATTAGCGGAGGAGTTGGCTGAGCCACAAGGGCAGAAAAGAAATAGCGCTTCAGCCCAAATATCATTTACTATCAGCAAGGAAGACAATTCACAACCAAAAAGATTTTGTCAAGTGAAGATTTTGTGCAAGAGAAATTGCTCAGTTGGGGTGTACATTCGATGTAAAAAATCTTTATGCGGAACTTGCACTATACAACGTGTCTGCAGAAACGGCATAATATAAACACTTTAAATTTGTCCGTTATGAATACTTTAAGTTGAATTACACCACCAAAGAAATACAGTACATATGAGTGTGAATATAAACGTAAAAAATTTGCCTGAATAAAAATTTTAAAAAGTCAGAAAATTGTAATTAGCAAAAACTTGTGATGACATTGAATAAGCTATTTTTCTTGTTACCAGGTGTATTCTTCATTATACTCTGTTGTTCTTCTGGTAAAAACAGAAAACTTTTTTCAGTTTATTAAAAACTAAAAATTAAAAACAAACTTTCAACGTTTCGGGTGCGGTTACAAGCACGTTTCGTCAGGACCAAAGCTAAAATGAATGTAAAGTTAAGAAATCAACTAAAATTGTTTTCAAAAAACAGTTGCCAAAACATAGCGGAAATTACTCAAGCGTAGTATTAAATGATTATTTCAAAAAACAACAAGTTTCGTGTAAAAAAACAATGAAATGCGCAACACGGAATCGAACAAGCGTGAGAGAACAATTTAAAACAGCAGTTAAATTTTGAAAGTACAGTAAATAAAATACAAAATCAGGTTTTATTTTAACTCATTATATATTTCATTGTAATAGACACCTTCTTTGTCATTTATCGATAAATTAGTTTTTTGTATAAAATATGATTCTAAAAAACGGCGTTTATAAAAGTCAGGTTCAAAAGTAAGAATTGATGAGCCAAGCCAGTTGATTTTATGGTCGAATTTAACAATATGTTTGACAAGAGCAGTTTTTTTATTTATGTTGTCATCAATCGCTGTGCGGAACATAAACGTGATCTTTACCCACGCAATCTGGCGAAAATTGATGATGACAACATAAATAAAAAAACTGCTCTTGTCAAACATATTGTTAAATTCGACCATAAAATCAACTGGCTTGGCTCATCAATTCTTACTTTTGAACCTGACTTTTATAAACGCCGTTTTTTAGAATCATATTTTATACAAAAAACTAATTTATCGATAAATGACAAAGAAGGTGTCTATTACAATGAAATTTATAATGAGTTAAAATAAAGCCTGATTTTGTATTTTATTTACTGTACTTTCAAAATTTAACTGCTGTTTTAAATTGTTCTCTCACGCTTGTTCGATTCCGTGTTGCGCATTTCATTGTTTTTTTACACGAAACTTGTTGTTTTTTGAAATAATCATTTAATACTACGCTTGAGTAATTTCCGCTATGTTTTGGCAACTGTTTTTTGAAAACAATTTTAGTTGATTTCGAAACTTTACATTTTAGCTTTGGTCCTGACGAAGCGTGCTTGTAACCGCACTCGAAACGTTGAAAGTTTGTTTTTAATTTTTAGTTTTTAATAAACTGAAAAGGTTTTTAACAAAAAAAGTTTTCTGTTTTTACCAGAAGAACAACAGAGTATAATAGCAAAAACTTGTTGCGAAAATTTCTTCTTGTTACTAGTCGCGTTAGCACAAATTGAAACGTTAAATATTCTTGCTGATGGTCAATTTATCTTCTAACAAAAAGTACTAGTTCCGTACAAGCATAGACTACATTATTTATTTTATGTAAACAAAGTAGTCAAAACGACTACCGCTGGGCATTTTAGGTAGAAAAAAAGTCCGGGCATCCTAGTGTTAAAAGTTAACAAGTCAGATTTTGAACGTTTTTCAATTTTTATTTTTTATTCTCTTTTGAAAGAATCAGACAGAGTTGGGTCATGGTTGCAAGTTGATTTGCTTCTACCTACTTTTGTGACTGGTATCGTCACCCAAGGGAGAGGTCAAGATACTTGGGCGAATCAAATGGTCACGAGTTACAAAATTTTCTTTGCAAACCAAACCAACGCTTTTCGGTATATCACTGACAAGATGGGTCGTGACGTGGTAAGATCAATTTAAAACAAACCGTAAAACTAATTTAAAGTAATATTTTAAAACTAAATTAAAACTCTTGGTTTGAAAAATTTTAAGCAATTATAATATAGAGTGAGGTATTATCTTTTAAATCGAAGCAGATTACAAGCAGCGTTTGTGCATTAACTTACAACGTTTCATAAATTATACAATAAAGTTATTATGACTTTTTAAAATTGATATTATATTGAGAATGGTGTACGAAATTTCTTAGAAAGAAAGATGAAGCGCTTTACCTTCAGAGTTAGTTTAGTAATGTAGATTCAAACAATAATTAATTAATTTGACTGGAACATGTTTAATCTTTGCTGATTGAAATACTCGTCCCTCGCTTTGATCTTTATTCTGTAATGCTTTGTTATATAATTAATTTATTGTCAGTTATAAACTTAATAATTTCGGATTTGTAAATCAATATAAGCTAATGAAAATTAATTTAACGAAAATTTTGGCAATCCACTGCTACGCAAAAGTTTGATAACATTCATTTGATTAATTAAAACTGTCTGCGACAATGGCGACAACAAAAGAGACAAAGGAAATGTAAACGGAGGAGACATTTTTTTCAATTTTGTCGCGTACAATTTGAAACTCGACCCCTTCCATATTACACAACTTTAAACTGAATAAAACTGTCACAATACAATAAAAAATTAGAAGACTTCTTGATTAATGGGCCCTTGTTCAAATTGAATAAACAAGAAAAACCTACAGTTGAAAATTAAGTAAACGAAAACACACAAAGGATCGAAACTTGAACCGGACAGAATCCGACAAAAAACTTTTTAATTAAATTTATAACAAACATTCCTTGTACATTTCTTGCATATATCTGAAAAGATATTTTTTGGCTAACAACCAATCGACTTCGCATAAAAAAATCATAAAATAAAGTTGTACGGTAGGTTTATATTTTTTTTGTTTGAGTTATTAGTGTTACAAAAAATCTTAGGTTATCAAAAATTTAAGGTGACTTAAAGCATTACAAAATTTATTTTTAACTGCAATATTATTCAGAACTGCTGTTCAGTTTTCAATCTGTTTGGTAGCCTACTGGCTGAATTTTTGGCCTCTATAAAGTTACATCACTCTCCAAAATAGACAGATCAATAGTGCTTGGATTAACAGTGAGATGTTTAAATTTCAAAACTTTTTAAAATTTGTGCTTGAAGTATACAATTGAATTTTTAAACTGTTAATCTTCATTAAAATAATGTTTTTCCTAAAAGTCTCTTGATTGGGTTATAAACGTTAGTCTGATATTATATTTTGCGACTTTAAGATTTACGTAGAAAAAAATTTTGATACAAAATAACAATTTTAAAATGAATTAAGATATGGTAATGCCACTCTGTCATATACTATAGTTTAATGAATAATATCACAAGAATTTTAATACATTTTTCAATAAAGGCTTTACTTTCTTGCCATCTATGAAATAGCTAAATCAGGATTCTAGGGTTTCTTTCGGAACAATTAGGAAAAATATGCTGAAAGGAACAAAATCACTGCTAACATAAGAGGAAAATGTAATCATAAAAAGACAAAACATTTTTTATAGCTTTGCTTACCAGCCAGGTCCATTGAACCCGCGTTACATAAACTGCACCGAAACGCAGGACTTCAGCCTGTGATAATGACGTTTAAACATTGTGAAGTTAACAAAACACAATCACTAACATGAAATTGATTGACAAATAAAAAACTCAACTTGCAAATTTATCAAGCGAAAAGCATAACATTGTAATATGAAAGTGTTAGTTAACAATCTTCGGCAGTGACAGCACACAATAGCAGAATGTTTAGAAGAGACGTTTTTACGCCATTATACACACAAAGTTTTCGTTTTTCTTTCTTTCTTACTTGGACAGACGTAATATCGCTTCTTTTTTGGAGGCCCAGATGGCATATCTTAGTTATCAACAAACTGACAAGCAACGGTGCTGTTAGGTTGCTGATTTTTGTAACTTGCCAACTCTTTCCCCAACTGAATCAACAAGCTACTGCGCATCGACCTTGCCCTGCTTTCAAATGCATCCTGGTTAAGAGAAAGGCACACTATGAGTGCATTTAGAGCACTAACATCCTCCATGTTATAAAATATTGCCATTGGCCACCAACGTGTAATTTGCTTGGTACTGTGGGCACGAATTAACTGGTCCATGGCATCGACTCCACCTTTTCTACTATTATAGTACGTAATTACCTCTGGCTTCTTTTCCCTCCCTACTTCTTCTCCTTTACTCAAATACATTGTACTCATGAACGTGACAACTTTTTCTTTTTTGAGGCAGTGCAACACAGTCATGGCTTCTGATTGAAAATTGTAGAGTATTGTTTTTAACTATTTTCTCTTTGCTGTAACAAATTCTGGAGGAAGTTCTTTCTTATTTTTTCTTATTGTTCTAACAATTGTTATCCGGTACTTCAGTATCTTCCTACCAAGCTCCAGGCTGGTAAAGAATTTGTCAAACATTATGTTTTTTCCCCTCTTCTTAAAAGGTTCTGTGGGATAAAGCACAACCTTACAGTCAAGATTATTGTCTTGTGATAATTTTGGTTCTTTTCTTTTGTAAATGTCCATTATCAGAACATAACTTGCAGCATTGTCGCATGCAGTCCATATTTTTATACCATATTTTCCAGGTTTAGAAAGTATGTATTGGCAAAACGGGCATTGACCACAAAAAGCTAGAAGCTGTTCATTTACAGGCAGACTAGGGCCTGGAACAAACGCATTAAGAAGTGTGTCATTCTACATTTTAAGTATCCTTCAAATTGGTTGAAGTTTGTCAAGTGATTTTCTAGAGGGCCTGGGATCTCCATCGTCAAACCTCATACCTCTGACTATTTTTTGGAACAATCTGATTACGGATCATTATTTTGTTGAATATTGGGATACAATCGGTCAAAGACCATAAATGGGAAAATTTTTTGTGGTTGGATTTGTAAACCTCCATTAGAAGAAGGACACCAATCAATTTTTTCAGCTCTGTTACGGTCATGTCTTTCCATCTGCAAGCTAAAATTTGCTTTCCTTCTTTGTTCGTGCACTTGCAGATTTTGCCAAAAAATTTGTTTGAAAAAGTTAAAAGTAACAATCAGATACAGATAAACATAATGTGGAAGCATGCCTTGTTGGTCCACTGATTTCACAAACTACATTTCTGGCACCGGTTCTACCTTGGCTAGAAAAAATAGGTGCTATTGACCAGCTTTCTTTACCATCATGTGATTTCAGAGTAGATGCATCAGCAGAATAGCCTTAGACATGATTACCATCAGAGCTGCTGTCATCATCGCTTTCTGTACAGAAAGTATTATGTCGAATTCACCATCACCATCTGAAGGAATGTAAGATTCATCGTTTCCTCCACTTTCGTCTTCATCTTCAAACAGCATCATTCTTATTTTGCCATCTCCCAAACATCTCCTTTCCATTGTTTCACATGAGAAAAGTTTCTACAACTCAACTATGTTTACTTATTAGAATATACTCTCTAAAATTTCAAGTAAAAAGGATAAATTTTGAAAGTTCTGTTTAGCAGATAAGTAGAACCTTCAAACACAACAAAGAAAAAGAATTTGTTTCAAGGAATTTGTGCACCGAGTTTGCTTATTCAGCAGGGTTGGGGAGTCGGAGTCGGAAGTTTTAAAAAGGATTCGGAGTCGACTGTTAAGTGTACTAAGAGTCGGAATCGAAATATTTGATTCGACTCCAACTCCTGATGTTCAATTTTTTTACATACTGTATTAGTGATGTTAACCGCGCAGCTCAAGCGGCCGCGCGCGGCAGTAGAGTGCAATGCAATAATCTGTTTAAGAAAACCTTGCCGCGTATCGTGCGACACAGCGTACAACTCATAAAAAGTTTACATTTAAATTTTAAGCATATAGTATTCTGCGTAATGCTACGCTTGGGTAGCCGATTTAGTTGCTTCCTTTCTTCAATCCAATGACAGGGAGCAAATGCCAAGTGATTAATTAATTATTACCCAAAGCAACCTCTTTCTATAGTACAGTGGTACCTTGACATACGAGTTTAATTCGTTTAGTGACCGAGCTCAAACCTCAATTTGTTTGTATGACAAAGAAAATTTTTTGAAATTAGTGTAAATGCCATTAATCCGTTTCAGTCTCCAAATTGCCCCCATTTTTCTATTTTTGACGTGTCTTTAAATAAGTACTTCTTCCAAAACAAGCGAGTGTTGAACGTCTGTTTTCATTGCTAAGGCTCATCAGAACAAAACAAAGGGCTGCAATAAAGGAGAATCTCTCAGAAGCAATTTTGTTTTTGCGAGCAAATTATTAAAAATAAAATTTTTGAAAATTAAAACTTACTCTTCTTGCTCTATTCTTTCAAAAAAACATCAACCAAAAGTTTAAAACTAAGGTTAATTTTTTAAGAATCTCCTAATATGAATGTCTCTAAACGGCAGGGAGCCTGCATGCTCAGTCTCGTACAAAATTACAATAATTGAATTATTCATGAGATAGAAACTACACACCCGCTTTTATTTTGTTCATAAAATCCGACAAAATTCACGTATATATTCTTATTATCAATATATAACCATGAATTACTGTGAAGAAGATGGACTCCATGTCATCAAACTAATGGTTTATTCAATTTATAAGTTTATTTGAAAGAAATAATGATGAGTTTATTATGGATCTGGAAATGGCAGCTTTATTTTTGGAGTTTCTTTACAGTATACAGTGGATGATTTAGAAAAATTCTGAATTTAGTCGTATTTTCTTGTTTTTCTTGTAGTCTATAACAGTGGGTTTTGAATTTTTAATTCTTTTGCAAAAGAATTTTTACAATTATAAAATTTTCAAATTTATGTTTTAATCTTATTACCTATTAATAGAAACGAAATTGAGTTACTTAAGACTAGAAGCACCAAACTTGAGTTTTGCTCTTGTTAGAGCTCGTCAGTGATGCATACCACACTAAGTTTTGAAGCAACACTGATGGTCTAGTCCTACACCCAGGGCTTACACAAGTCATTAATTTTATTTTAACATCAATGTTTGTCGTGGGTTCTATTTATCATGGAAAAAATAATAACTGTAAAATAGACTAGAGATAACATCATGATTATCCATAAAATTAGAGCGGGTGTGTAGTTTCTATCTCATGGATAATTCAATTATTGTAATTTTGTACGAGACTGAACATGCATACATCCTTGCTTTAAAAATGCATAACTCACGAGATCAAGGTTAATACCAAAACAAATCTTGTTGATAGGTAGGAAAAGTTATTAAAGCTCAGTATATCACATTGCACGGGCAAAAACTTGCGCAACTTCAAAGTTAGTCATCGAGTCCAATGGACCAGTCTCGTCTTTCTAGGGTTGAAGGTGACTTGCGTGTTAAAAAAATAGCAAACAAAGTTTTTAATCAGTGACTCGGCAACAAGTTAATTCACTTGACTTCTTTTTTAGACAATGAAATAAAATATTAGGTGATGCAAAACTGTAACAAAAATAAGATTGTGCCCCAAGTGCACGAGTAGTTTACGACAAATTTATGGTTTTTATGCGACACGCTCATGAACTTGATGAAATCACATTGGGCAGTCGAAAGTGGGGTATGCTATTTTTTTATTATCTGATAAAAATTGCGATTACCAACGAATGATTTCTTTATAGAAAGCACTTTACAATGTTTTAAAGCTCCTTTTCGAAAACTTGACTGATGTAACGGTCGAACGCATCCCGCTATTATTGCCTCAAAACTTTAGTGACCTCAATCTCGATTATAAGAGCACCTCTGCCAAGATAATTTTGCCTAAATCAGTGCTTTAAAAATTTTTTGACGCATTTTTTTTATCAATACTCAGGTACCATTATTTTCCCAGAGTTAAACCACACAAGTTATTTTGAGAAAATATTCCTTTTCTTATATATTTTAGAGCAAAGCTCTTTTAGTTGTTATTTAACCAAAGTTGGATTAGAATTCCGGTTATCCGAAAAAATAATTAATATATTTTACATGTAAATTAAAGTAAAGAACAAATAAAAAATACCTTTAATTTAATTATCAGCTGTGATGATTCAACTAAAAAAGACGTGCCAATTTTTTAGACACCAATTAATCATTATTTACTTAAGATTAGGAATTCGTTTTTTGGGAAAGAAACATTGGTATTGAGTAATTGTTTAAAATGCTATTTTTTAAAATAAATATAACGCGTTATTCTATAAAAACAAAAAAGTTCAACAGTTTAAAAACTCAATAAAGCATATGGTTGTTTCACAATCTGATATCATTTGAATATAGTTTATATTTTATTTAAATCTTATTTGATAAATTTAATTAGGAGATAAAATTGGAGAGACTCATCTAACGATTTATCTAGAAGATTTCTTTAGCTTAAAAAATAGCCTTTCTGATCAACAGAACAATTTATTTTTGGTGCTGGCAGCAAACGTAGCACCACATAGTTACCGGCAATCTCAAAGAGCCGTAGAAAATATTTTTTTGACGTGGTTCCTAGACTGCGCCAAAACCATAAATTTTAACGTTGCTTTAAAAGGTTAAATCTTTAACCATAATTTTTTCACGAAGTTGAGCAAGTAAATTTATATTAGCACTGAGGCGAACATCAGTTTTGAAGACTCTTTTAAAAAAAGATAAATTTTAATGAAATCATTATTTTTGACGATTATTAATTAAAGCAGTACAAACATAATTTTTAACGTCATTTTTCGACGTTGAAATCAGCATAAATAAATTTAAGGAAAAGTCAAAAAGTTTTATGAATTTATCGTCCGTAAAAATGCATGTATTTTAACTACTACTAATAAGTTTCTTGTGCCAATTTACAATCACCCCATTTAAAATGCAGTTAAGAGAGCAGTTTAATAGTTTGTTAATTAAAAGCAATTGTAATCCTAACTCTTATTTTGTTTTTAAATAGATTTTTCGGGGCAACACTGATGGCAATACTTACGTCATGAATAGATTTCCTCGACCAATCACAGCGCGATATTTTCGGCTTGTCGTTTATACTTATAATGTTCTCCCTAATGTTCGTTTGGAATATATAACTTGTTAAATGTAATACTTACAGAATACGAGTATGTTGCTTTTTTGCATATTCAACAAGCAAATGGTTGAAATTTTTTCTAAAACTACATATGTGCTCAAAGAAATTTTTAAAAGATTTTTCTAGAATTTAGATTAATAAAAAAATATTTGTTGAATTTGTCAATACCCTTGTATAACTATATACAAGTTGTAAATAAACAGTGATTGATATTTGTTCAATAAATTTGTTCAATAAATTTCAAGTGAGTCAAATGGCAAACAAATAAATTGCAGGCAGTTTTTACAGTTATGTCCTTGTAAAGCAAGTTATTATCAACCAAGCAAGTTATGTTATTAAAAAAGCTAATTTTGGTAATCAATATTTTAGGTACTTAAATTCTTTAAGTTATGCAAAATTACAGTGTTGTTTGTTTGAATCGGTAGCCAATACATTAACAACTATAATGTTAATAAAAAATTAAACATACGAAACAAAACGTTTGACACCTGCTGTTTTTTGATGACATTGCATTTTTAAGCTTGTATGAATATTATCTCCAATATGCATTTGATTGATTCTCTGAGGCATCCTTGGGTGCTGGGATAAAAATTAGTACAATTAAAACTGCGATTATGTGTTGTTCAAGGCATCTTTTTTAGTATTCTTTTCAAACAAATGGATTTACACTCCAGTACTCGAAAAAGTTAAAGCATCTTAGTCACATTCTCGAGTAGTGGTAAATAGAACAACCAATTGAAATCCATATTAGAAAAGCAAGTCCATTAGTATTATTAAAGTCTATGTAGAAAGTACTGACATTCATCAAATTTTCAAAATCAAACCTGCGCTGGTATGTCCATGCGACACGAATGTTCCACAAAAAATAGGAAACCAGCAAATAGATACTTTCCAAGTGGCAAAAGACCTAAACGGCGACTCGAAACTCGCTGGCGCGATTATGCTAAAATTTGACCCGGACTCGTCTTAAAATTTCATCGGCAGAATTGTAGCTAGTTGCAAAAGATTGGTATACTTGGAGATTCTAACTCAAGCTGCTGCTCCTAAAACCCCATAAAAACATGCAGGCAAAGGGAAATACAATAACTAATTTACTGTTTTCCCCAAAACTGATGGTGATGATGATGATGACATAGAAAGTTTTCTCAGTTAATGTTTAGTTTAATTAAATAAAATGAAGCAATGATATTCCTAAAGATATTTTTTGCATTCCTATATCAGAAAAAATGATTTTTACCATATAGAAACTTTATTTTTTGCACACACAAAAAATTCAAGATTTTTTAATGATTGGTTTATTTTAATGTAAAAAAATCTTACCACCTTATTCTTTCCCCGTATAATACCCCAAACCGTATCACAAGCTTGTGGCCCCAATGTACGAAACTTGTGCCTGAACAACAAACTCACCTACTTGGTGTTTTTCCGATAGTTTTTTTGTTTTGTTCTCAAGAAAGGCAATTTAATCACTTTCTTCTGCACCCAATAGCACTATTCATTGGATGTGTACCTATTTACGCACATCCAACAGCGCTTATGCGCGAAAAGAAATAAAACATCATTAAAAAAACAAAACAAAGGATACTCTATTCCACGCTCGTACTTTTTAAAAAAAGTTAAGAAAACTTTAAAAAATTATAGACCTATTTATAATAAGGCCCATTTCCAGTATATAAAAGACAAATACTCAAACCACCATGCACTACGAACGTAGGAATAGAGTATACTTTGTTTTTGTTTTTTTTTATTGATGTTTTATTTCTTTTCTAGCTTAAGCGCTAAGCAAAGCAAAAAAATTAATAAAAGAAACAAAGAATACTCCATTCCACGTTTGTAGTGCATGGTGGTTTGAGTATTTGTCTTTAAATTTCAAAATCGGTTAACTATCATATCACTAACGAAAAACCAAAAATAAATAAATAAATAAAAATATAAATAAAATAAAACAAATTTGAACTGCACAAACCTTACTTCTTTAAAATGAGTATTTAAAAAAAATTAAAAAAAAAAACTTTCTTACATTCTAGTCAGAGATGCCAAAGACTCCAATCGCTAGGTTTGTTCCGGGTAAGCACAACAATAAAAAGTCATTTTACGGAAAAAAACTTCAAATCAAAATTTAAAAAACTGTCGTTACTTAAAGCAAACTGTTTCATTAATTTATTTCAAAAATCAAATCTTCACCTGAACTTAGAAATAAGCTTTTTGTGTTTTTTTTTTAATGTCAAAAAACCGCTTTTAAAAAATTGTAATGACTCTTGGTCTAAACATATTCTACTCTATTGCAATGCCTTCGTATTTTTAAATTTATCTACCAATTGGCAATCTCCGCAATAAAATCAACTTGGCCTCTGGCTATGAATGGCCTCGGCTATTTACAAGAGTTTTTTAACGTAAAACCAGGATAAATTCTGCGCCCCTGATTTTATCTTATCAGAGCTTATATTCATGCTTGAACTACTTTAAATTCCCGGTTGCGTAATTGTCTCCCTTCCTGCTTGAGTGGACTTAAATTTTTTTAAATTTAAAAAAGAGGGCTTAAAGCTATAATCCAAAAACTGATGAAGCCTATGGACAAGATTATTATTCACATTGACTAAAAAATGAGCACGACTAACAAAATAAAAAAAAGCTCAAACATCAATAGTTTTATCTTTTTGTGCATTGAAAACCTTTTTTTACCTTTGCTTGGTTTTGAATAATTTATCCATTTGATTAAAGCAGTTTTTCTGAACCTCTTTTAGTAACCTAAAAACTAAGCGAAAATAAAAAGCAAAGATTTGGCGACCCATCCGAAATTTGTGACCCGAATTACGGTTATCCCAGGAAGTTCAAAATTGAACATTGAAACGTGAATCTACCATAAGATCTTGATTTTTTTCTTTAAAAATAGTGATCTCAAAAAAAAGTAGGTTTACATATTAAATCCAACTCTGATTTCTTAATTTCTGTTCGTAAAAAGTAGTAATTAAATTTTTCCACAATCTAAAACTGTCGGCGATCCATTTTTGGTTTACAACTTAAGTGTTGAGAAGCACTGAATTAAAGACTAAAAAAGACCTTCTCTTGGTTTTTAACCAAAAAACGACCTCATTTTTTCCGACATAGAACAAAAAACTTGTAATAACCGCTTTTTCATAAAAATTTGTGAAAAACTAAAGCAAAATTAGTAAAAAATAAGCTCAAATAAGCACTTAATTCTAAAATAAGCATTTCTTAGAAATAAGCACATTAAAATTTTTTAAGACAATGTTTTTAAAAATAAGCAAAAATCTTAGAAATAAGCACAAAATGTAACCCTACCTATAGAGGACCCAAAGAGTTTTTGACCGATACCTTAGACGGACCAATCCCTGCAAAGTCCTCAAGAAGCTTACCTACGTCCAAATCGAACCATTTTATCCATTGCTTTTAACAAAACAAATTAGGCTTTAACATGAAAAATCAATCATATATCAAGTCGTTCTCTCAAACAAACAATATTAAGAAATTTTTTAGGCAAAAAAGATAGACTGTGTCTTACCTTACCACTTGATATTCAGCTAAAAATCAAATCTTTTTCCAAAAGCATTCATTTATTAATTCATTCATTTCATTTTATTTTCTATAATTATTAAAATATCTAACACAAAAATAATAAATATAAAAATATCAAGAAAAAGAAAAAGCAGCACAACGTCAGACGTTAAAACATGCATCAGATAATTTAAAAATGTAAGTACAAAACTGTAGCAGCAGGGCCGCAACATCTTGATCAAATTAGATATGACAAAAAAAATTTAATATAACAAAAAAATAATCAAACAGATTAAAAGATTGTATAACTAGTGCATGACAAGTCAGTAAAATATGTATTTGTCAATCAAAATTTTAGTGAAAAGTATGAAACAAATGAGTTCTGCATTGAAATTGCTGAAAATTGAAAATGGACAAAAATTGTCAAGGAACCTAAAGCTGTTGAATTTTAGAAACGACATTTGTTGGGAAAATTATGCATACGTTATGATCTTTTACCCCATAATATATTTCTCAAAGTCAGTGATTTTAATAAATTGTTAAAAAAGATAGTTATTCCTGAAAGTATTCGGTTTGCCCATCAAGAAGGCAGAACCTACACTATAATGTAGAAGACGAAGAAGTAAAGGCATTTATCGGTCTAAATCTTTTTATGGGATATCATCGCTTACCTGCACTTCATCTATGTTGGAGCATTAATTCACAATTTAATGTTCCTTTTGATGCAATTTTCATGAATCCCACCGACTCATGGAAATCCGAAGAAACATGCATTTTAATAACAAAAAAGAATAATTACTGCGTACTGATCCACATCGAGATAAAGCATGTAAGGTTTGTTCTTTGCTCAATCACATGAATCACGCCTTCTCTGAACCAATGATTCCGGAAGAATTTCAAAGTATCGATGAAAGAATGATTAAATTCAAGGGCCCAAATATAATGAAGCAGTATTTAAAACAGAATCCAATAATATGAGGGTTCAAGATGTGGGTCAGAGCTGGTTTAATCAGTGACTATGTATATGAAGTTGATCTATATACTGGAAAGAAACCAAATGTTGAGGTAAAAGTGCAAAAGCCAACTCGAGTACCACTACACCTTCCAATACAGCATACAACTTAAAAGCGGTGCCAAAACTGCAGTGCAGAAGGAGTTTAAAATCGTACCAACCTGTACTGCAGCACTTGTGTTTGCTATTCATGTCTTGTAAAGGGGCTTAATTGTTTTGCGGAACACCATCAAAACATGTTTTAAATCCAACAAATGTCAAAGTAACTCTTGAGATCACGTGCAAACTGTTCTACTTTTTTAATGTCAGATATTGCCTGATGTTCTGTTTTGTGTTTTATTTTGTTCAGTGTTTTGCATCACAATTAAAATCTTCTTTTTAAATAAAAACTGATTTAAATTAAAAAAGACCGCGTCGACGAAAGGGACTTATATGTCCCATGTCATCATGGGCTTTTGAGCACATTTAAGAGGAAACAAAAGCTGAAACATTTCTTTTAGTACAATAACTAATATGTAGAAGCAGATAAAAAATAAATCGAATGCAAAAACTACTTTCGTCGACAAAGAGTTAACCTACAAGGCTTCTGAGTTACTTAATTGGTACTGATTTTCACACAGTTTTATATTTGAGATTATCAAATTTATACATTGCTACTCCACCAGAATTGGTTATTGTATTAACATGAACAAAGCTGTAGTTCGGGAGGTCAAGATGTGATAGAGATTGATTTTTGATGCGAGTTTCAGTGATACAAATAACACGGGAAAGAATCTGTAAAGCTTCAATTAGTTTGTAAAATAAATCATAATTTTTATGCAGAAATCCTACATTAACATGTAACTGCATCAAGCATTAACGTTTTTGTTTTGAATATTTTAAAGTCTTTATTATAGTATTTACAGTTCCTAATATTACTATTATAGTTAAGTCTCCTAGTAAGCCATCACACAAGTCTATCTGATTGCATTGATTAAAATTGACTTCTCGACATGAGCCAAGGAAATTTAAAGC
The DNA here is from genome assembly GCA_963680785.1 of Diplosoma virens. Classification (NCBI taxonomy): domain Eukaryota; kingdom Metazoa; phylum Chordata; class Ascidiacea; order Aplousobranchia; family Didemnidae; genus Diplosoma; species Diplosoma virens. The sequence goes on from CAVMFT010000136.1 coordinate 331,756, forward strand.
CCATTCCACGTCTGCAGTGAAAAGCGCCGTTTTTGAAAGTCGCGATGAGAACAAAAAACGTAGATACACGAGTTGCAAAACAGATTATTAGAATTTAAGGTAATAGTAGATTTTCAGGCGTTACGCTACTAGGAAATGTCAAAACAAATAAAAAAGAAATACATACCTATATACAAGTATTCATATTAATATATACAGTAGGAAAGTGTATAAGAGTTTTCTGGACATTACAAAATAATTAGGTCACTGTAAAAAAATCAATTAAGCATTAAAATAATATGAAGTAAGCTATTTTATGAATTTTTGTAGAAAAGAAAATACTTTGCTTCTAATGTTTTGCATGATTGCTTGTCATCGCATTATTGTTTGTAATCAGTATAAATACAACCAATTTGCTTACTGTAAATGCAGCGCGCAGAGTGTTCTAGCCACATCCCGCAAAGCGCTTAACAATTTGCAAAATCATCAAATTTACGAGATGACATAAAAAATAAAATAAAATTACTGCATACCGAGTGAAGCGCGGAAGGAAAAAAAAACAAAAAGCAATGTATTATTCTAATGGTCTATTTACAAAGTAACTATAAAAAATTTGCATAAAAAAAAGGAAGATAAAAAAAAAATTTTAAATATCACTAGAGAACAAACTTTATAATGAGTATTTAAAATTAATAAATATTCAATTTGTTACACAAAATTAAAGACATTAATTAAGCTCTACCCGAGAACCATCAATAATCAAATTCATATCACCTGGAGAAGTAACCCATTGAACAGTTTTATCGAAAGTTTTTTTTTTTTTTGGCAATAGAAATTAGTTATTTCTTTTTTAAATAAATGGGCTTCGGTAGGTGATTAGTAAAAAAGATTCCAAATTATTATTTTTATTGTAGTCTTTTAATACGACAAGGATTGATACGATTTAATACTTTATCGGAACTTTTCTTCTAATTTGTTGAATTTATTTAAAAAACAGTTTTCTAATTTTTTCAGGGTTTTCATTACACTTTGCAGTGTGGTGTGATTATCTAAATCATTACTTTTTTTGGTGACGTACTTGAATATTTATATAATAAAAGTCCTTATAAAATTTTTTATTTAATTTTTTCTTTTTTCTCAAATTGATTTTTAAACTTCACTATCTTCAACGCTTGACTCTCAACAATCAGTTTATCGATTTAAACACTGCGAAAAAACACGTCCGTTCACCAAACACGAAACGGCCAACAACAGCAGCAAAATTTCTTATAACGGTTTTGGGGTAACCATTTTCCATTACAATTTTCTTGATGTTTTTTTATCTTCTGTCTTTGCATCCGTTGTTTCATGTGTTTTCTTGAAGCAGGTGTTGAGGGGTCTTATAAAAAAATTTTGATATTTAATTTAGTTTTTGATTGGTTGGACTGATTGAGCCTCAACAGATGTTTTGTCCTGTAAAGATAAACTAGTATCTGTATACTTTGAAAATAAAGCCAAATTTTTTTTGAATATTGATGCTAAGAAAAGACAGTGGATTAATTTTCCTAATTTAAGTGTAAACTTTTTCGATGAATGAAAATGATTCAACTACCTCAAGAAATTGCTAACTTCAGTTTCAAGCTAGAAAATCACAAAAGCACCATCAATGTGGCTAAAAAACACTTGTTTTTTATTCTTCTGGAAAAAAATTTTTGCTTATAAAATATGCCATTTTTTGTCGTTAAGCCATACTGTTTCGTGATTTCTTTCCAGAAAAACAAGGGTTTTTTCCTCGCAGAACACGAACTGTTTCCAAAAAGCTTAAATGTCTCTCTTTGTAAAACTGCTGTTGAGAGAAATGCAAATTATAGAGTAAAGATTGAATGTTCTAGATATGCAGTAATTAATTGATTAAAATTAAATCCAAAATCAAAGCAACAAAATGACCAGAATGTTAGTTATTCAACGTCAACCCATACAATTTTTTTATCATATTCGCTTCTTGATATTTCTCTATTTAAATACAAATTCTTTATTGCGCAAAGCTTGAAAATAATCGATAGTATTGACGAAACCAATCTAACTCTTTAGATTAGGTCGTCTATAAAAAAACTGTTTTATTGATATTTCTTTTGGATAGCACAATTTGAAAGAAGGATTGGTTGGCGATGGCAAATGAGAAAGAATAACCAGTATAAATAAAAAAATTGAACATTAAAAACAGCGGCGTTTCTGATTGGTTTGTAAAAAGAGAGTATATGATTGGTCAATAATGTGCTCACTTGCGCGGTAAGGGAAAAACACTTCAGCTCATAGACGATATTTTTATCAATAAAAAAGAGCTAAGACTGTTTTTCTTTATTTTAATTTTAAAGTAAAATTTTAAAAAAATATAAGTTATGAAACCTAGCAAGAAAAATTTTAAGATTTTACATTGAAATTCAAGTAAAAACCTCTTTCCTACCAAAAAAGAGAAAAAGATTCGCTAACCGGACTGTAAGTTTTTTTGGATAAGCATTTTACCTAAGCGGCCCACATACGTTCACGAGTTTGAAATGCCTGATTTAAGTAATAAAAACTAATAAAGAAACAACTTAATATAATAAAATGGAAACGTGAATGAAATACTCTATTTTTCACTAGTCTTTATAACGAAAAATTAAAAAAGTAAATAAACAATCCGCAACTTTTTTAAAAGAAAACGACAGTGCAAAATAAGGATCTTACAAACTTTTAAATTTTTGTGCTGTTTAGGATTTCTCGGCTTTGCCACAGATTATTTCAAAGCTTTCCGAGAAATTTCGTGGGAAAACAAAACAATTTTGTCTTTGTAAAATTAGAGAAAAAATTAACAGAAAACTGTACTGTTGAATTTGTTTGCAAATTCGCAACGTAGTGAAAACAGAAGTAGCAAAATGACAGTTGATTTTAAATTTCGATTTGGGCAAATTATTAAAAAATAAGCCGCTATGAAATTCAGGTTTCTCCATTAAAGCAAAAAATTTTTTCGATGAAAAAGAGCAAAATTTCAAAAAGAAGTGATTTTACAAACTTAATTCTTATTTTATAAACTTTCGCTTTTAAACTTCCAATTTAAAAAAGTTTTTTTGAAGAAGGCAGTACTTATTACTTAATAAACTACTAAAAATGTTGAATCGAGAAAAATCGAGAAATTGCACAAACAGGAACTAATTTGACCTCTTAATAACAAGTCAAATAGTGTCATTTGAAATGTAAGTTGGTAAATTAATTTAAAATTAATATGGTAAAATGAAAGTGAAATGTACAAAAATCAAAAAAACAGTCATTGCTTGTCAAAGTAAGGAAAAAGTATTTCAAGGGACTTTGAACTACAAGAACAAAAATAACTGCTTAGAAAACGGCTGCCCGGTGGAGAAGCATAATTTATTTCCAGAACGCTGTTTCATTGTCGTCGTCGTCGTCGTTTGGAAGGGCATCCACTCCAGGTCAGACACAAACAAGACTGGGGCCCAGGGTTTGTCCTTTAACTACCCCAGGCAGCTGAATTACCCGGATCAGATCCTGGCAGTGATGTTGTTAAACCAGCATCGGGCTTAAAGTCTCATCCAAGTCTTTCCATTTTCTAGAAGAGTGCAACAATGCGAGATCATTTGCCTAAGCACATTTTCTGAAAATTGTGGAAAGCAGATCGTACGTATAGATGTTGAAAAAAAGAGGAGCCAAGACCGATCTCTAAGGAATGCCGTTTTTTAGACAGCGTAGCTTGCTTTTCTTGATATTTTTTTTTTATTTATTTTTATCACTATATTTATCCTCCTGACTTGCAGGAAAGCGACGGAGGCGCTAATACATAAAGTGAGCAATTACCCCGACCTACTTCCGGAGATGCCAAGATATTGCTAGTAATTTAGTAGAGATATTACTGTAATTTAGAACTGCTTGCCAAGACCACCAAAGTAGGAAAAAGTGCCGTAAAGTGTCTTTCCCAAGAACACAACAGAATGGCGCAAGTGGGTTTGAACTCAGACCATGTTGATCATCAGTCCAGTGCTTTAACCACTCGACCACGCTGCCGACTGTATTAATGTCACCGGTATTAAAGGTGAAACTTTAATTTTGGACCAACTCCATGACCAACTGTCCTGAATGACGCCTTGCGTATAGTTATTGGATGTCTGTGACCCACTCCAACTTCATTTCTGTATACCTTTAGGCATACAGCCAGCTGAGCTTTGTCGATTAAAATAGACAATCTTCTTAGCATAACGTGGGTCCCTGGAACCTAATCATATCTTGTTCGGTCTTGTAAGTAAGTTTTCAGATGCTCGCTAAGAGAGTAAGATTTAAATGCTTGTTTGTGCCAGCTGCACGGAATCTATTAAATAGCCTTGCAGGACTTGTCATCCGCGCTTCACAGTGGGTGAATTATAGATGAAACACGGAATACTGTGAGAGTACTTTCAAGCTCCGTGCTTTCATACCCATAGCCAGTTTCAGGATTGTTGGAATAAGCTTGCCCCTGATAGCTTGGCTCAAACTCAATCGCCTACGGACTGGTGTTAGGCAATGTCATTCGTCTATGCACAAATGGGGTTTCCCTATTTCGCTGAGAGTGGCGCATCTGAATAAACCAAAGATAACGCTCTAATAATATGCCCCAAACATGGGCACCACTTGGAAAGAAAGAGAGAGAGAGAGAGAGAGAGACATTTTATTTTTCACCTTGCACCCATTTGAAAAATAATTTTGGACAAATACAGAAAATTACATGATATTCATTGTACGAAAGTTGGGAAGCATCAAACAACCTTCAAAATTAACAAATTAAAATGCTTCCTGAAAAAGAAACAGTCAATTATCACTAACTGCAAATAAGAAATAAAAAGAAAAAACGAAATCAAACAAAGAAAAAAACAATAATTCTAAAGCGTATAATAACTAAGAAAAAAAATTAATTATTACTTAAAGAGAAGCAAAACACAAAAAAACATAGCAACAAGAAATAAGCCAGATTATTTGCGAGAAAGAAGAAACAATTTCTTATAAAATTAAACTTCCAAACTTAGTAAATGTTGTTTATAATTTTTTTTAATGAAACCCACTGCATACCCTTAAATTCAGCACCTATTGAACCCCATTATATAGAACCTCTATAAGAAAGAAGATTTTTACTACAATTTTTTTTAATACGAGGTATAAAATATGATAGAAGTTTTGTATTTCTTGTATTGCAATTATGAATTTCAGTTAATTCACTAAATGAAGCATAAAATATTTGGGGTAATTTACAATGATACAGTTGATACATAAATTTAGCTAATTCAAATAAGTATATGTCTTTTAGTTGTAAAAAATTGAGTGTTTTGTAAAGAGTTGATATAGGGGTAAATTTACAGCAAGATAAAATAATTCTTGAAATTTTATTTTATTTAACTTTAGCAAATTCAAGAGATGTTTTATTTGTTGTTGCCTAATAAATAATTTTATATTGTATTTTGCTGTAAACCAAGGTGTAATATAGCATAAAGAGGATTTCACGTGCAGCATGACTACACAATCTGTGAAAAAGGCTAGCATATCTGAAAAGCTGTCGGGTTAATTGTGTACTGTGGGATGACCATGTTAAAGTTTCATCTATCGATATTTTGAGATATTTAATATTTTCAACTCGTTTGAGAGCTATATTATTTAAAATCTAAATCAAAGCTTGCACTAACAGATTTGTGAATGTATTTTTCAATAACCATAAAATTTGTTTTCGGGTAATTCAATAATAATTTATTTTGACAAGCACGAATCTGACAGTTTTGGCTGACAATATTCAATGCTGGCTTAACATCATCACTTCCAGCATTTGATCGGAGCAGTACAGCAGCCTGGGGAAAAAAAAATATTGCTTGCGCGGTCCTGTTTGTGTGAGACCTGGCGTGGATGCCCATCCAAATAACGACGATAAAGTAACGTGTCAGTTGAAGCTTACAGCTATATATATCATGTTGCTAGAAACATGAGATTACAAATAGGGGCAAAGTAGTCTGTGGCTATTTAAATTTATGCAGTAGCAAAGCAATTCAACAACAATCTGGAAAACAATTTCATAACACACAAGAATAATTTTTCAAGCACTGAGTATATTTTTTAAAGCATAAAAAGCAGTGATAGAAATGTTTTTGGGCAAAAAAAAGTTATTTTTTGTCTAAATAGTGTATTATAATGTGCTGTACTTAGACGCGGGCAGGGTACTTCTTAAAAGTACCGCGGTACCAGTACTCGCCACCTTGCTAAAACAATACCGCGGTACCGGTACCGGTACTCGGTTAAAACTTTTTTCTCATACATTGAATTTTATTTGATATTTAAAAATTTTATTTAACAAAACAAGAACAATCCCAGAATAGCCTATGTATTTAACTGTTGGCTTTCAAAATAGCAACATTTCAAAAAGACTGTTGCTCAAGCTGCCCTTTTAGGTTTCAGGATATCTTTTACTGTTGCAAATGCACTCTCAATTATTGCATTTGAAGGCAGGAGAATTTTGCATTAAATAAAGAGTTTTAGTAGTTCCTTGTTTTCAAAGCATAAGGCTTTTGCATGCCCCTGAAGGCACTGATTATTGTGCACTTCAACAATTTTTGCTGCACTTTATGCACGAGTTTTGGTAGGCTCAAGCAAAAAGCCAAAAAATTTATTGGGTTTCTTATGCACGTCTAAATCACTACTTGGGTCAAATGAAAACACTTTCTGAGCTTCAAACAAATCTTTAACTAAACTGATAATTTTGGCTTTAGCTTTCTTCTTCATGCCTGAATAGACGAAACAGCTTTAATCATCTTCATCTTTGTTAGAAATCAAGAATAACCAAACGTGTGGGTGCAAGGCTGTTGCGATCCTGTAATCTTTTTTTTTTTTTTTTTTTTTTTTTTAGTATTTATTTTTTTTATCGCGTCCAAAATTGGCAATTAATCAACGGAATGAAAATACACTAACAAAAAAAGCGACGAGGTGAAGCGAAAGACCATTATTAGTAGCCTGATGGCCACTCGGTCGCCGAGTCTGCTTCACCTCATAGTAAAAGAAATTAGTACTATAAGCAACAAAAACAAAACAATTACACATTAAAATAAACGTATAATGACACATCAGAATAACAATAGTAATATAAAAAAAAAAATAAAATAAATAAATAAATTAGAAGTTTTTTTTTTTTTTTAAATGCAAGCAAGGAAAATAAACATATATAACAACTAGGAAAAAACAAAAAATAATATTTATAACAGCACTGATGGAGAACCAAAAAATGAAGAATATATAAAAGTAACAAGAATTTAAAAAAGAGACTAGAAAATCAGGTGATTGTAACACAATGTAAATAGACGATTCAACCAAATGTTATAATAGCAACAAAAACAAACAACGAGGATGTGCAATAAAAGTTTTATTTTTGACGATTTAAGAAGAAAAAAGTAACAAGAATGAAAAGTTTATTTTAATATTAAGTAACTGTTACCAAATACAAAAATGTTTACACAACACAATCAAATTTGAAATGAAATATTTCTTAGGAAGGATTTGATAAGTAAAAAAAAAAAAAAAAACAGATCAGGCTAAGCGAGTCATTGATTAAAATGAGTACCAAGAAAATGTTGTTTGAGCAATTTACTTGAGTGGTTAATGGAAGTTGTTATTAATTTATTTCTTAAACATTTAGGTAGATCGTTCCAGATTTTAGCTCCAATAACTCTAAGGGATTGATCAGTTTTGTGATAAAAGGTTCTAGGTACATAATACTCATTTGAAAAAGAACTTCTCGTGTAATGGGTGTGGACGGAGGACACCTTTACAAAACTTTTTAGGTATTCCTCACAAAATTGGGGCAACTTGTTAGAGTGAAACTTAACCATAAATTTAGCTATTTCGAATTTAAAAATTTTATTAAGCCTCAAAAAGTTTAATTTTTGAAAGAGAGGTTGTAACCGAACTTTTTTACCAAATTGTTTACTTAAAATTTTAATAATACGATTTTGTTTAATCTGTAGTCTATTGAGTACCGTTTTTGAGGTGTTTCCCCAGCATATAATTGCATATTGTAAATGTGAGTAAACTAAGCTGTAATAAACTGGTGTAAGTGTGTTACTGGGAAGATATTTGCAGAGTTTTGAAAAGGCACCGGTGGCGGCTGAGAGCTTTGCTTCCACGTGTTCAACATGCTTGTGCCATTTAAGTTTATCATCCAAATGAACTCCAAGATATTTAATACATTTTGTCTGCAATATATCAGAGCCGTCTATTTGAATAGCGATATTCTTATTACTTTTACTAAAATATAGATATTTGGTTTTCCTTAAATTTAGCGATAGTCGGTTGAGTTTAAGCCAATGATTAAGTTTCGGTAATTCTGCATTTAATTTGGTTTGCAAAGTATTTGCATTTTTGTGAGATAGTGTGAAAACACTGTCATCCGCATACAAGGTTGCTTTTAGATTTGAACATAAAGATATATCATTTATGTAAATCAAAAACAGTAAAGGTCCCAAAACACTCCCTTGCGGGACTCCAATATTGATATCTAGATAGGAGGATGAGAAACCGTCACCGCAAACAAGTTGCTTACGATTAGTAAGATAAGACCTAATCAAATCATTAGCAAAACCTCGAATACCGTATTGAGTGAGCTTATACAAAAGAATTTCGTGATTTACTGTGTCAAACGCTTTTGCCAAATCAATAAATAAAGCGCAAATATTCATGTTGTTGTCTAATTCTGTTAATATATATTCTCGTAGATGTGTTATAGCTAAAGTTGTGAAGTAGTTTTCCCGAAAACCGAATTGTGTTGGCGAAAAGACCTCAAATCTATTCCAAAAATTTACAAGTCGCTTTTTTATTATTGTTTCAAAAACTTTATTAAATGCAGTTAGGATAGATATCGGGCGATAGTTTTTTACTTCGCTTTTTTTACCTCCTTTGAACAAAGGAGTAACGCGGGCAATAACGCGGGCAATTTTAAGTTCATCGTAATAATGCCCTTTTTCTAAACCCAAATTGAAGATAATGGTTAGATAAGGACTTAAAATATGCTTGGCTGCTTTGATCAATTTTGTAGGAATATCATCAATTCCTGATGCCTTGTTTGGCTTAAATTTGTTTATAATGCTTATAACTTCGTAATCGTCAGTAGGGTTTAAAAAGATGGAATTTTGAACTCTATGTCCACAGAAAGTATCAGTAAGCGATTGATTTGCCCCACCGACAATGCTATTTGCCATATCATGGCCAATGCTGCAGAAGTATTTGTTTAATTCACGACAAATTTCACTCGGTTTACTTATCATATTTCCTTTAACACTTATTTGAGTCGGTAAAGAGTTAGATTTTGGCGAGTTTTTACGAATTATTTTGTTGACCACTTTCCATGTTGTAGAGGAATCTCTACTATTTTTAACCAATTTTTGAAAATAGATTGCTTTACTGGACTCTTTTACATGAGTCAGTTTATTTCGAAAAGACTTTACGTTTAAAATCTTTTACATCCAAAGATTTTTTAAATTTCTTATAAAGCCTATTTTGTTGCTTTATCGAAGTTAGGATACCTTTGGTTATCCACGGTTTTTTAGCGGACTTGTATTGATTTCTAGATTGGCGAGTTTTAGGAAAAAGATTATTCGTTACTTTTGTCATGCAAGTGGTCAGATCAGAAATGTTCGTTGGGACGTTTTTTTTTAGAGTTGAGTCCAGTTCGTTAAGAAAATTTTCAATTTTTTCGGGTAATATTTTCCTTATCAAGGGCCTCCTAGTGTTTTTTCTTTTTAATGGAAGATTTAGTCCGACGAAAATTGGATAATGATCAGATATATCGCATTCAATAACTGCGGTTGTGAATATTTCATTAAACATAGAACAATCTATATAAATGTGATCTAGAATCAATTTTCTAGAAAAGGACACTCTGGTAGGGCATGTAACCAATTGCTCACAACCAAGACTAGAGATACCATTTACGTAGAGTTTAACGTCAATTGATGTATCATGGCAATTGTAGTCAACGTTGAAATCTCCAAGCACCACAAACTTGTTGTAAGTTTTTAAACTAATAATATTGTTTTGAAATTTGCTAAAAAATAGTTTCAAATTTGATTTAGGATGTCTGTAGACAGACCCAACAATTATTTTATTCTTATCACTGATAGTGACCTCCGTCCACACGTCCTCACAACCATCAATTTTTAAATTCAATGTATTAAGTTTGCAGCTTTTTAATGATTCGACAACGTAAACACCAGCACCACCTGCTTTGGTATTGGAATGATTACAAAAAAAATTATACCCGGGTAAGGAGACAAGTTCGATGTTACTGGCATTAGTTCTGGTTTCACATACAAATAATGTCAGGTTTTGGAGCAAAATTAACTAAAAAATCTTCTAGTTTTTCAATATTTTTGACTAAACTTATCATGTTTAGGTGACAAATGGTTAAGCCAATTAACCCATTGCAATTTGATTTAAAGTGTTTCGTTAAATCATCAATTTCATTGAAAGTTAGACACAAAGGTTTGTCTGGATTACCCCATGGGTAATTTTGTTGTGGGTCATTACCATCGAATACGCTTTTTCGTAGGTTATCTCATATAAAAAGTAACAGACATTACTTCACAACTTACTTAAATCATTTTCATTATGAATAATGAACGACGAAGAATCTTCATTTTTTCGAACATAAATTTTGCCATTCATTGTCCAGATGTATGTGTAGTTCAAATTTTTTGCTGTTTGCTTAGTCAGCCACAGCAATCTTTTTCTCTCTTGCGTAAGGTTTTCGTTAATGAACAATTTCTTCATACCAGAAATAGGATAATCCGTTTCTTTTAGATGCTTTGCAGCAATGCGTTTGCCATAAATCTCGTTGCGCAAGTTCTATTAATGAACCGTACAATAATAGCAGGCGGATCTGCAACCTTCGCGTGTCGCTTCGGCGGAAGTCTGTGCGCTGTTGATATGTCCGATTTCTTTACGTCTACACCAACCAAATTGCTGATTTTTGTAACTAACTCAATAGCATCTTCGTTTTCAGTTAAAGGAATGCCTTGAAATTCAAGGTTTTGTCTGCGGCTATATTGATCAATCCCATCTAGCTTGACGGCTTCATCATTGGTTTTCTTGTCTAAAATGTCTGCTTTTTCCCTGAGTATTTTCATATCTTCATTTTGCTTTTCATTTATTGCCTTCAGTTTGTTATGGTTAAATTTCAAATCTTCATAACTGTTCATTAAAATTTTCAACTCATCACTTTGATTTCGACTTATTTCCAAGATTTCATCATATTGAGTTGAAATAAAAGTTTGACTTTTTTTCAACTCTGAAATTTCTGTTTTCAGTACAGCTATTTCCGGTTCGAAAATGGATTTAAAATCTTGCTTAATTTCTTCACAAATTGTAGCTAATTGCTTTTTAAATATTTCGGCTGTTCTATTTGCGCAGCTGTTTAAAAACTTTTCGTCTGCAGCTAAAACCGAAGTAGAAGATTTTGATTTTTCTTTTGACATGACGTAATTAAAATTAACTGTTTCTTTCAGAGCTTTGCAAAACACGTCTGCACTCTTCAACTGTAAATTACCAATGTAATCAGTTCCTTTTTTAAACCTTTTTTTCACTAATCTGATTAAAACTTTAATCAGCGGTAAGCATACGGAAACCGTATTGATGGCTTTTAATTGACACAATTTTTCACAGTCATTCAAAGTATGGTCAAAAATCCCAATGAAAGCATTTTCTTCCGAATGCAATTTGTCTAGTGCTATGCGCATAAGTTTCATCTCAGAATAGTGTTGTTTAAGAAAAGACGTATCCCCTAAAAAAAAAGATCGCTTGTAAAGATTAGCGATGAGAAATAATCGCATTTAATAATAAACCTAAGAAAAGCACTGATTTTTGAAAATAAATTGATAAATTGTCATGGTAACGACTGATGCAAAATATTTTAGTTTTTGAATCTTGTTGCCGGCTTACAAAAATAAACAGCTTAAATAGACTTTGTCAGCGGTTTCACCCTCCGAGTTTTTGTGTAAAGACGAATCATTATCGGCATCAAAAATAAGGACTCGTTTTCACACGAGCGTTGGCTGGAGTATTTTTTGTTTTATTAATTTTTTTGATTCACTTAGCGCTTAGGCGCGAAAAGAAATAAAAAAAAGTCAATAAAACAAAGAATACTACTCCTAACGTTTGTAATGGAAACAAGCTCTAAGCAATAAAAATTTGTCCTATGAGACTTAAAGAAATTCAACTATATACAGGCTAAATACTTTCAGAATTATAAGAATACATTTATAAAATTACAAATTTTACAAATCTTTTAGATTTACTTGTATAAAACCTAGTAGGTTTGTTTTCGACACCAACTTAACCAAAAAGGCTAACAGTGAAGACTTCAGCAGAAATGCAAAATCAGCATCTAGATGAAATCAATGCATTCAATAATCAAGACAAAATTTTGGATTTAAAACATTGACTATCAGCCCAATTTTGAAAGTGTTTTATTTGCGTTATTTGCGTTTACCCAAGGCCAAAATGTTTTATTTGCGTATTTGGTTCAAGTTTGCCTAACAAACATGCTAGATACCAAATATTCTTTTTCCTTAACCAATAATGCTTTGACAAAGCCCTGAAACAAATCATCATTCTCACCAAAAAATTGTTGCCAAAACTATTTGAAAATTCCGTGTCACCCTATATTGGTGACACGGCGATCAAAGTGTTAAAAGTTTTACAACATGAATTTCAATGCATCGTCATTGTTTGCACTATTTCTGAATAAAATCTATTTTCAATTCCGAGAAATTTGACAAGACACAAGTATTTTTCAATTCATGCTAAAAATTAAACAAGGTTTTTTCTAGGAAGCATATCAATTAGCAATTAGATGCACTATTGCATTGTTATCACAAAACCAAATAACAAGTATTACACGATGGTCAAAAGTAATAGCTGTAAGAATTTGTAATATTTCTTCTCCACAAAAACAGGATATTTTACAAGAGCAAGTTTCTAGAATGGGTTTTAAGTGTTGGTAAAAAAAATATTTAAATGAAACAATTTTGTGGGCATCTGTCATTTTGTTCGCTCAAGAAATGCTAACCGCAGTTTTAGTCAAGATTTTGAATTGCCAAGCATTTCAACTTTAACTCGATTGACTTTATCTTCCAAACTTGGCGATGATATTACTTTTTGTTCCAAGTTATTTTTAAATTTAAATGATCAACAGTAAACTTGTAGTCTTTTATTGGATAAAGTTTATGTTAAATCTATGCTACAGTATCATGGAGGTAAAATATTTGGACTAGCGATTAGCAATTCAAGCAAATTAGCAAACCGAATTTTAAGTTATACGGTCGTCTGGATGTTTGGTGTTTTTTTTATTTAATTTTGCTGCTATATTTAAATGCAACTACTTTCCAAAAGCAAGCAGTTTATTTATTTAAAAACTTTATTTAAAGAAAAAACAATAGGCAGCTTCAAAGTTGGAAAATTTTTGGCCTAGTAAGATTAATTTAGTTTGACCATATCTAGAACAAATCTATTACATATGTTATAAGTAGACCTCGACTAATCCAGATTTTGTTAATGCGGAAATTTGCTTAACTCGGATAAAACTGAAAGTGCAAATGATTTCCTATATACTGTATTTCTTAATGTAAAGCTTCGGATTATCCGGATTTTTGTATAATTTGGGTTAACCGAGCTCTACTGCATACTACTTTAAATTATAACATCATCTGGTAACGTCATTTGATAATATTTTTCATTTTATTTTATGTTTGCTTTATCCGATTTTCCTAGTAAAACATGATTTTTCATGGTGAAGAGTTAATAAGCCATTTAACACTTTGTGGGCCGAGAGGGTCTCTATGGACCCCAGCAATTTTTTCAAGTTTAATATTTTTTTATCTTTTTAGTTTAAAAACTTGGTTCTTCCTGAATTTTGTTGTTGATAGTTTGTGTATATGTATAAAAATTTCTGAGAATTAATTTCCAATCTTGGTGATGATATCTAAAAAAAACGTCATTGAGGTCCGGCTGGACCCTTCGGCCTTTGAGCCTTCGGCCTATTTTTTTCAATATTATGATAAAATCTAATTATTTCTGCTTTTTTCCATATATTATATTATATTTGCCTAATAATAATATAACGTCCATCCCAAGATCCATGTTTTATGGTAACAAAGCAATTATTGATGAAACAGAACTATTAGATTATGAATCAGAAAGTGACCTATTCAAAAAATTAGTCAACAACTATACATGCAAGCGTGTCACAAATAGGTGGCCTGTGATCATTTTTTATTGGATGCTCGATGTTGAGGCCTATAATTCAGCTGTGTGTTTCATGGCAAAGGCACCTGATATATATAAAGAACACCAGAAGCGTCACCATTTTCTTTCAGCCTTATCTGAGCAACTTTGCAAAGGGCAAATTGAAAGACGTTTTTTAACAGAAACAAAATATCTACCAAAGCATGTTATTATGTGTATGGAAGCATTTGTCTATGTTGAAAAAGCTGCAGACCCATCACAGAATCAAAATAATGGAAACCAGAAAAAACGTTGGAAAAAATGTCCTAGAAAGCTTGATAAAAAACAAAGAAGTCATGCATCATCTGTAGTGAGCCAAATTATGACAGCCATACTAAATTTTTTTGTATTGAACGTTCTAACAAACTAATATAAGTTACATTCGTTAGAAATGTGTTGTTACTCAAAATTTAAAACAATATAATCATGTGAAACAAAGGCCAGTTTAAGTTTATTAAATTAAAAAAAAATTAGTATATTTTATTTACCCATTTTTTAAACAGCAAAAAATTGTAAACTTATAAACTGTGGTTCTTGGTTTTATGCCCTAAATCGTATTAAACATATGAAAACACAAATTGGTAAACAGCTTTTTAACAGCAAATGCTTCATCTAAAGCTCTTTTGTTAATTAAGTAGCCTTAAAAAAGGCTGTTTTGAAAACTCGAACGTTTTCGTCTAGCTCTCTTCAGGAGGTTTCGCTAGAATGAATTGCAGAACTGAACGTAGTATTTCAAAAGTTTTAAGACTGATCCTGATTGGCTAAAAATTAAGGTTAGTAGCAGTTATCATAATAATTAAAAGTATTTAATAAATAAAACCACGTTTCGTCAGCGTAAGAAATTTTTGGCAAAAAAAAAGGAACAAAATTATGCAAGTTTTGTGCTAAAATTTGGAACTAAAAAGGAAATTTTTACAATTATAGTAACAATTTGTGTTTGTACACAAACTCTTTCTGTCTACACAAATTAGGTTTTCGAAGAGTGATGAAAATTGATTCCAAGACTGATAAATGGAAATCGGATCGTGCTTTAGAGAGAATAAAAAATTGATTGTCCTTATAGTGAGATGCACATTTTTGGTTATGTAACAGATGGTTTCCAATTGCTGAATCACAGTACGGTATTGAGTTCGCTAGCTTTCTTGGGCGTTCTGGTTGTTTACGTTCTTGACTGGTTCTGTTCCGAATAGACTTCGGCACATGCTGGCGGATTCTGTCCTGCAAACGTTGAGACGTTCGACCCACGTACCGACTATCGCAGTTGCACACGTATTCATATACGACCTTACTTTGTTGAAAAGTGGGAAGAACGTCTTTATGTATAGCAGGTAAAATTCGTCTGGTGGAAAAGATCACTCGAGATTGAACCGCTTCAAAACAATTATTGATAGATAATTTTTTTTTTCAAATTTCAGGGAATTTTTGCCAATCCAAGGCAAGTTTAAATATACAGGGCATTTTTTTTTTGGGCCTTCTTTAGTATTTTGTTGGAAACGTAAAAGTTTTTTGGAAATTCTCGAATCAATAAGGAATTCTGGATAACCATTTTGTACAAGAATAGAGCGAATATTGTCTAGTTCATGTTTTAATGTGGATTTAGAGCAGATTTTTAAGGCTTGATTTGTTGAAAGTATCAATGAGATTTGTTTTACGTTGTTTTGGTCCAAAGGAATTCCAATGAATATATTGACCTGTGAAAGTGGGCTTTCGATAGACTGAAGTGATGAATTTATTATCAGATTTGGTAACAAGTACATCCAAAAAAGGCAGAGAATTATTGGTTTCAATTTCATTGGTAAATTTTAAGGAGGAGTGAAGCGAGTTAAGACAATTTAAAAATTTTTGGAATTCAGTTTCTTTGTGAAAAAGGAAAAAGGTGTCATCAACGTAACAACAGTATACGGTAGGTTTTGAAATTTTATTAAAAAGCTTTTTAATATAACATAAACTCTTGAAAATCTAAAAAGCGAAAGCTTGTTCCTTAAAGGTGATACAAACTTTGCATGCTCTATTAAAAGTTTTGATACATTTTGATACTTTGCATACTCTATTAAACCCTATTACAAAAATCATACAGGTGTTGAAATCTCACCAAACAAAATATAGGGCTGCTTTTAAGATTCAAGCTATAAGCTCTTTATAGCAAGTGGATTCTATCGAAATTGTACTCTATTCTATCGGAAGTGCTTATATCAAAACTGATGTTTTACGTTTCTTTGTAAATTATGTGAAAAAGTGACAGCAGATTATCAAAATGTATGTAGTTTTTCAAAAAAGCAAAATTGCTCGTGTTTTGATTCCTACCTTCAGATCTCTAATTTTTTATGCGATCTACGGGATTTATCTATCTGCATGTCATTCTTTAACAATTCAAAGTAACAATTTTGAAAGACTTTTACTAAGTATTTGCTTATAAGCTGTAGGAAATTTTTTGTTTGTTTAAAAAAAGTGCAAACAACAGAAAATATTTTGCTTATTTGCTTGCTTGTTGTAAAAAATCTTTTTGAAAAAAGACATTTAAACAAAATTTTTTTGTTTGAAATTTAATTTCCAAATTGTCGAATGGAATCTAATTTGCAAATGCAAAACAATAAATTATTGTTCACCGTAATAATTGACATATTTTACCATAAAATCGTTGATTAGGCAGACGAAAAATTAAATACGCTCGTAAATTAATAGCAATATCACTTATTATAGGATTGCCATACGTCAGGATTTTCCCGGAGATGTCCGGTATTTTAATTTTCAAATCTTCGTTAGGGAGAAATACTAAAACGTGTTAATATGTCCGAAATTTTCAAATTATGCATTTCATGAAATTTTATCAGAAAACAATTTTAAACTAAGAACTTTTTTAGTTTCAAACTTGAGTGTAGCATTGATTGCTGAGTAAAATGTTGAGTTGAAGTGCACCTTGCGTAAAATATTTGATAGGTAAACGAATACATGGGCATGATTTAATTTTTTCATTTTTATTTCAACTCTGTATTTATCTTTCTGACACGCAGAAAAGTGTCGGCAAGCGATTACCTCGACCTGATTTTAGAGATGCAAAATATAGCTCGTGCGGTTGAAATTTTTTATTTTTTTTTTCGTTCTGTAGATATATGACTGACATTTAGAACTATTCGCCAAGACTGCAAGGAGGGGAAAGTGCCGAAAACTGTCTTTCCCAAGCACGCAACAGAATGGCACGAGTAGGTTTTAAACCGCGACCATGTCAATTGTAATTACAACGCTTCAAACCACTTGAACACACTGCCAAATTAAAAATAGTATTTATCAAGTTTGTAGTTAGAAAGCCTTTGTGGAACGTTACTTAAATGATGAAAAATTAGCTGCACTACCAACACATAAAAAATGGTGTAAATATTTTTAATAGTCTAAACATCCTTTATGGCTATTGAAATTGTTAAAGATTGTACAGTTTTTTTCTGTCGTATCTGACATAACAAATTTTCAAAGAGTATTTTTACTGATGTAGAGCAGTGGACAAAAAAAATTGATTGTTAAGACGATGAAAAAAATTAACGCTCAAGAACAATGTTAAAAATAGACTTTGTGGTAAAGAATTCTTTAGGTTTTTAAAGTGCAACAAGAGCTTGTTTAAAAAGATCAGATCTTCAACAAAATATGCGCAGTGAGGGCTTTTGCACGGAGCGAACAGAGCGGCTGCACCGGGCTCTCCCTAAAAATTGTCAAAAAGTGGTCCTCCTGAGCAAAATATTGTTTGTTTCTTCATAGTAGCACCATGACGGTGGCCCTCCTCTCTGCAACTTAAATTTAGGACGAAAGCAAAGATAGTGTACTCGATCAAAAGTGACCATCTTTTTTTTTGAGAACACTTTATTCTGGGATGAAAAAAAATTTGGTAGCTTAAAAAGTGGATTCCTATTTTTCTTGCTTCAGGCCCCCCATTTGTTGAGGCCATCACTAAATATGCGTAATCAGAAAAAGTATTTATTTTTCGTAGGCTCCAATGTTTTAGAGTAGACTACGCTGATTTTTTGTATTTTTCTACTTACCTATTGTACGAGATTTTTGTCGTAGTTTTGTTTTCATAAATGTTGTTGTTTAAAAAAAATAATTGGTATTTGTTTTAGTAAAATGCCGCCATTTTACTTTTTATTTTAGAAGTGGCAATGATTTTTTAAGTTTAAGCGTCACCATTTGTACAAATGGGTATCGAACAATGAAAATGTTGTTTAAAAAAGCAAAAAATTGTATCAAATACATGGATTTGTACAAAATGTTTACAATTGTACACATGAATTAATTTTCAAATGACAGAAGTCACATCCAAAAAGGTAATTTTTTTATTTACTGCCTTATGTATAATTGTTTTATGTATGAATTTTATTCATAAAAACAAAAAATATTTTTTTGCTCATTTCCTTCAAGAGGCGTGTACGAAGGGCTATTTAGATATGGTAACCCTAACTTATTAAGATATTCTTTCACGTGAAAAGTTAAAGATATTTTTACTGACTTTGATTATATTTTTGTGCTGGTTTTTTTTTTTTTTTTTAATATTGAGCTTGACGAATTCAAGAATTTAGTTGCTTTCTGGCGTTTCAAGCAGAGACAATGCTAAACACGTATCTAATAAATTATTAAGCGATTGTAACGTTGTTTGCAATGATTTTCTTGATTTGTATCAAATAACTTTTAAGGTGATCTAATAAATTGTTAGGTTATCGTAACATCGATTGCAATGATTTTCTTGATTTTTATCTAATAAATTTTTAGGTAACCTAATAAATTGTTGAATAATCGTAACATTGATAGCAGTGATTTTCTTATTAACAATTGCAGAAATTTTGCAATTTAATTTTAATTTATATTTTCTATAACGGCCAGCAAAAAAATTTTCTGAGTTAAAATTAAAAAAAGGTTGTTAAAATTTGTAGACACTTTAACCCTTATACTCCCAGACGGGTCATTTTGACCCGAAGCAAAATTTAAATGTGTATTATTCGCGTTGTACTTGCTTTTATGCAGTGAGATTTTATAAGTCTTTCGAGTAACCTTCAGAAATACTTTCTTAAGGTTTTGAATGAATTATGATTTATACTTTCGCCGTAACTTGTAGTAGTCGCGTTACTTCCCAAATGGATCAAATTGACCCAAGCCCAAGAGTGCATTATTTTGCATGAATTATATTTTTTTTCGGGCTTCAACTATAGTCTTAGACAGATGAAACCTGAGACCTTTTATATAATGACACTTATGCATTATAAATGAAACTTTGTTGCAGGCATTGAACCCGTGACTTTTGAACTCGAAGTCCAGTGTGCCGATTCGGCCAGCTCTATTTTCATTTTTTGCGTTTGTTTCTTGTGCAGAAAGCTGGATAGAATAATTGGTAAACTGTCTTAGAAGACCTTTGCTTTTTTGAGTGGAAAAGCTAGTCATTTTAGAAAGCAATCCAGTTGAATTTGCAATGAAACCTCAAGCAATTGAAAAGCTTTTTTGTGGAAATTTTTTTACTTGTAAAGTTTTTGTCTCTAAAAGGTTGAAAGAAATATGAGTATTTTGTCAACAGAATTTTACTTCAAGGTGTTGAGTTCTTGCGTGAAGGGCATACCTGACTGTTGTATAAAATTAGTCACAACAATGTTGTCAGTAAAATGCTTGGCAAAAATAATTTTTTTTAGATTGAAAAGGAAACATTGTGTAAATTTTTTCAGCTAATTCTGTAAACAGTTGTTTTCTTTTTTTGCTATTACTTTGCTTGGGTAAAGTCAAGATGAGCAATTATCGTACTGCAAATGAAGTTGCTAGTCTTCTTTTTGATGACAATCAGGAGGATTCAAGCACGAGCGACAGATTGAATGATGACGACGATTGCAGCGATTATGTTCCTTCAGACGACGACAACGAAGAAGACATTATTCTTTCTGATCCAGAGTATGATTCCGAGGATAATAATGATAATGCAGAAGCTAGTGACGCATCTGGCAGATACATTACAAACACCTGTACTGCACTTTTTACATCAAAGACTGGCGTAGAGAGTTGGGCAGCAGAACCATTACTTCCTCTTACTTCTAAAACGAGCCAAAGAGATATAATAAGAGAAAAGTCTGGACTGACTAGATATGCCATAAGAATGAGTGGCTCACTTGGAGATTGTTTTTCTTTGTTTTTCAAAGATAATCTTCTGGAAGAAATATGTAAATGGACTAATAAAAAAGCTCGAGGTGTATTTTCAAATAACTGGAAAGATACTACAGTTGCAGAACTAAGAAAAGTGATCGGAACCTTATTGCTAGTTGGTGTATACAAGTCAAGCAACGAAGAGCTTTCTCAGCTGTGGCATATGGAACATATAGAGACCAATTTTTCGTAAAATTATCTCGCGTAATCGCTTTCAAAATATATTACGTGTTCTTCGATTTGATGACGCTGCAGCTCGACGATCTGCCAGATCGCCAGATAAATTTTCACCAATTAGAAATGTATTTGAAATTTGGAATAAATCTCTGTTGGATGCATATGTTCCTGGAACCAATCTGACGATAGACGAGCAACTTGTGACATTTCGGGGTCGTTGCCCATTCCGCCAGTACATGCCATCAAAATCAGGAAAATACGGCATCAAGATCTGGGCAATATGCGCGATTCAACCGCACATTACGTACTGAAAATGGATGTGTACAAAGGAAGAGAAATAGGTGAGACAAAGGAAACAAATTTAGGTTCAAAACTAGTGCTAAAACTCTCAGAGCCTTTTCAAAAAAGTGGAAGAAATATTATCAGCGATAACTTCTTTACAAATGTGGAATTGGAAAGAAAGCTTCTGATGCAAAATCTCACCATCGTGGGAACACTTCGAAAGAACAGAAAAGAGCTTCCTGCAGAATTTGTGTCCACGAAGGACCGAAAAGAATTTACTACTCTCTATGGTTTTCAAAAAGAGGCGATGATTGGTTCTTATTGTCCCAAAAAAGGAAAGGTGGTTACTCTTCTAAGTACCATGCATTTAGTCAAGGGCACTGAATCGCCTGGTCCGGAGAAAAAAACAGAAGTCATTACTTACTACAACGCAACAAAAGGCAGTATAGATGCCATGGACCAAATGGTGAGATGGTTTACCACCAAAAGAAAAACTCAAAGATGGCCCATGGTAATCTTTTATAATATGCCGGATATCAGCGCTCTAAACGCATTTATTGTATGGATGTCCCTCAACAAAGAAAACTATACTGCAAAATGTGGCAACAGATTGCGGAGGAGTCTACTAATTAGTTTGGCAAAGGAACTGGCTGGACTGCAAGACAAAAATGCAATTCAAATACCAGCTTCATTACCAGCAAATACAAGAAAGCGAAAGCGCTGCTTCATGTGTCCTCCAAAAGCCGATCGCAAAACAAAAATCCTTTGTCAAACATGCAATAGCTATATTTGCAATGATCATTCTGTTGTTATTTGCAGAAAGTGTTACGACTAATAATCATAAACTCTTTCGCATTTGTTTGCACTGTATTATTGAGAAACATACTTTCGTTTATCACGTCTTCTCTGCTGGAATAAACACCAATATAAATTATGTACAACGTACTTACCTGCCTAAATGTCAAATTTTTCGTAATCATGATTATAAAAATAAAGCATTTGCTTTTTATTACGTACAACACTCATTGACTGGATATATCTATCCCTTTTTATAACACCAAAAGTGTTCTCTTCTAACAACATCCTCTAGCGTAATACACAGAAAACAATATGCGGGTCAAAATGACCCGTATGGGAAGTAACGCGACTCAAAAAGTCTGGGAGTATAAGGGTTAAAAAACGAATTAGAAAAAAGTCTTTTAACTTTGAATTTCATAATCATTTAACCCTCTATCGTCCGCTTTTAGGTTTTAAGTGAAAAAAAATTATTTATTGTGTTTTTGCAGTTGAAATCGCATTAGAAATGCAATTAAAATAAAACTTTGAAAAAAAATTTAACCCCCCGATTTTTTTTGAACGTTACAAATTTGTAACGGTGGTCAATTAAGCAACTAAAGTAATTAAAATGTTAAATTTGATTAAAGATTTTGGTACTTTTTAGAGATTCATACTAAATGTCAACTACTAGAAAAAAAATTATTAAATATTTTAATTGCTTTTCAACTTTGATCAAAAACTATACAAAATTTTTTTCTGCGACATAAAAAAATAAAAAAATGTCAAAAGATAATTTGGTTAAAAAATCCCACTGATTGAAGATTTTTACGTTTTCAATTAAAATGATAAAATATGAGTTCTATCAATTCTTTTGATAAGGTTAATCAAGAAAAAAAAATTTTTAAAGGCAAAAAAATACAAAAATTTTAAACGTGACAAATTTGTCGACTTTGGCGATAGAGAGTTTAGAAATTTTTGACCAATTTGTAAAACCGTTGTGAAAAATTAAAAAAAATTTTATATTATTGTCGTAATGGTTTTTGCTTTAATTGATTGTTTTTCTGTTTTAAGTTTTTTTGTTTATGCTTAAAGTCAATTATTAAATTTTTTCATTGCAATTTTTATTCTGCAGTAGAACCAAAATTCCTCAGACTCAAACTCAAATCCACCTTACCAGAAACAATTGAGTAATACTGTTTAGAACGTTATATATATGTTTGTAATATTGCTTAAAACACAACAAAACGTAATAATACTTGTATTAGGCTGCACTACGGCTAAGATATTTCAACAGGATACTTAAATCAGTACTTTTCAAACTTTTTACCATTGCCTCTCAAAAAAGCTTTTGGTATGCAATTGCATTGACTCATTATTACTATATGCAATGTAAAAACCTTTTTTTTAACTTCTCATTACTGTGTACTGTCACAAATCAGACTGTCACAGGTCCTGTGAGATCTCTTTACGAAAGAAGAATATACTATTTTAACACATTTTTCACACCATCTTTGTATGGCCGACTTATAAACTTGCTGTGGCCCACCGCTTGAAATAGCATAGTTTAGATAGTGAAATTTTGATTATAAAATTTTATTTACTGTGATAGCGAGCTGGATGGCACATTGATAAACGTTGCAGCAAAATGAAGTTTGATCAAAGCGGTAAAAAGCTGGGCGTTGATTGTTCTGAAAATAGCGATTCACATAATGTAGCAGAACCATTATACGTCTACTGTTACTTTGGCCCTTTATTCATATTAAAAAAAATTGGTAACATTGGCATAATACAATTTGCTGTTGAGGTTTCACCATAAAATGAAATAAAACAAGACCGTTTCATTCTATAATAAATCAAAACGATGAAATCGATATTTTTGATCAAATGTTTAGGAAGCACTTTTTAAAGGTGAGAGCTTAAGTTGGTCATTTATGGATTTAATTTTACAATGCTTTTGATGTAGTCCTGATCAATAATTGTATTTTCTTCTGAAATATTTTCCAGTTTTGCATCTGTCGTCGAAATTTTGTACAATGTATTGATGAAGAACTTACCAAAAAAATTTAACGGACAACACCAAAGATTATTCTGCTACACCAAGAAATTGCACTAAAACCAGAAATGCCCTACAAACAAAATCGTAAAACATGCAAAACATGAAATTTACTTTCTTACAGCATCTTCCAGATAAATTTTTATGCATAAAGTGCTAAAAACATTTTTCCATACTATGTTTTAATTGTTTTTGATTTTACATCTATACTTATCCTCCTGACTTGCAAGAAAGCGATGGCGGCGCTATTACATAAGACAAGCAATTACTTGGACCTGCTGTCCGGTTGAAACTTTATTTTGATTTTTAGTTTTATAGATGTATTACAGAGATTTAGATATTACAGCTTTTCAATACCACCAAACAAGAGAAAATGCCATAAAGTGTCTTTTACAAGCACATAACAGAAAGGAACAAGTACAATTTGAACTGAGACATTTTAATCGCAATCACTCTAACCAATCGACCACGCTGCCGACAAATTGAGGTATACTAATTGTTAATTGATGTGAATTAAAAAAATGCCTTACCGTTGTGAATTGCACCGATTATAGTTTTGCAAACAAAAATTTATTTTCTTCTGTTGTGCACTTATATGCTGCTGATTTACAGAGTTCAGGCTTCAGCTTTAAAGGTTGTATTTTTTGAATTTAAAATTTTTTTTTGTTTAACCCTCGTCAGGTAGCCCTAGGTGATATTAACCCTTATTTTTTTAAATATTTAAATAAACTTGAATGGTCATTGGCCAAGCGTTTTTAAATTGGGAGAAAGAGAATCATTTGAGGCTTTAAACATAGTACAAGGAATGAGTCGAGGCTATCTCTTATCTCTTCCTATTTGAGTGAGTCGGGTCTTAAGTCTAAATTTCACTCAGTGTTAATTTCAAAAGTTTACTGTAGACCGCACAGCGAATCTCTCTCTTCTTGGCTTCAATTTCTTCAACTATGGGGAAGCTATCCGAGCCTTCCCCAATCACACCGCTGGCTTTCCACACGTCTTATGGCTTTATAATATTTATTAAAGTTGAGATTTCGATATGAAGGTGTAACAGGTTTCCACAAGCCAACGACCACAATTATTTTCTAAATACGACAGCTCAAACGGTGCAACCAACGTACAACAACGTTCAGCCAACAATACAACCAACGTGCAGCCAACGATGCAATCGCAAAACGAAATTTTCCCAAGTTTCGCTTGCGATCTATAAACTCACTCTTCAAACCAAACCAAAATCACCCAACCACTTGATCACCAACGACTGAAAGGAATTAAATTTACCAACATCTCAATTTATAGTGTGCTCGCCACGTGTAAGTGAACCAATCAGATTTCATTAAAATCACTGCACGTGATCTGCCTATAAAACAGTGAAACCAAACAATAGAATTAATTACGAGGTTTCAAAAAAGACTTCTATTCAGTTAATTAACTTTTTCAATTTCAGTGCGAGTTCTATTTTTATGATTTTAACACTCAGGTCTTCCTGAAGTGTATTTGTGCTGGGGTGATAATGACCCAGGGCTACTTTTCAAGAAAAAAATTTGGAGGGCTACCTGAGCAGGGTTAATAAAATAAAATATGATTTTGATTATTTTACATTAATGCTATTTTATTTAAAAACAATTTTCTGACAATTAAATTGATAAATTGCACTTATTAGTGTTTCATGAGTCAATTGACGCATTTGGTCATTCTCGGTTAGGGGTCAGAAACCTTTTTGGGAAAGAGAGCCATAAAAGTTACATATTTTTAACTATATTTCCGTGATAGCCATATAATGTTCCTTTAACTTTTAGTTTTGTGTGTGGATAAAAATTTGTTCGTGAGCAAACTTTGGTCTTTTGTATTATTGACTATTGACTCTGATTTCTCAATTTTCGTCTCAAAAACGCAGTGTTCTCTAAAAAAAGTTTTCAACTTGAATCTGACTCTGATTTCTGGATTTTTATCTTAAAAACGTATTAGTCTCTTAAAAAAGGGTTTTTACTTTTGAAATCTTGTGTGCGCAGATCTTTTTTTTATGTGCACTTGTTTATGCTTGTAAAAAAAAGAGCCAAATGCCGTTATCAAAAGAGCCACATCTGGCTCGCGAGCCATAGGCTTCCGACCCCTGTTCTAGGTAGTTTAAAAGCAAGTTTATTTTGGTGCTAAATTTACTGTTGATTGATCAACTACTTCATATTTGCCTTGCGCTTTCCAAGTCAAAATTGCCGTTTACATAGTACAGTATTTGCTTTATGGCTGTTACGGGACAATAAATATATAACATATATTGGTCTACTTAATAAAATATAAAAAACAATAATTTTTAGTTAATATGGTTCATTTCATTTCTTTCTCAAAATATTTGCGTAATAAAACAAAATTTTTAATAGAACTATTGGTATTGTGCAATAAGATTGTAGGCACACAAATCAAAATTCATTGCAAACAGTCTAGATTTTTTTTCATCAAAAAAAAAAATATATATATATATTTAACACACACACAACAATGCCAAAATGATTTGATTGTCATCTCAAGATTAATGGTCATCCGACCGACTGGTTGACTTCATGTGTCACCTTATCATTCACAAATATATCGAGTGATTTTACTCATTATTTTTGTCAATGAAGTTTGTCTTTTTCTTAAGCAAATATTACGCAATATTAAGTTATGTGATGAGGGATTTCCTGGCAACATGTTGGCAAATCAGCAACACTATATAGGCGTCCATAATCTCAATTTTACAATCAGCCAACGGTTGTCATGTTGGGAGGACAAAATGAAGGGCAGTAGAAATAAAATACAAGTATTAAATTTGAAAAATAACGGTGGCAAACTGAACGCCAAACGTATTATGCAGCGAGCAAATAAGCTTTGTCAAATATTTTACAAAATCAATACGAAAAATATGTGCGAGTTTAAACTTTGCACTGTAATTTATAAAATCAACACGATTGCATGCACAAAGAAAGATTTTCAAAAGGTGAGTTTGCTACAACTTCTTTGGAAATATAATATTTTACGAAAAGGTTTCATTAAAAACACAAAATAGCATTGGAGGTATTGAGCCTTTTTTTACAAACATCTTAGAGACATCTATCTGATAACTAAGATGAAGTTAATAATCAAGTAAATGATTTTAATTGACTCTGTTAAATCGGAAGGAATTAAAGTTTCCGCTTAAATTCAGCTGTACGGCAGTTGTGAAGGAATAATGGGCGTCTCCGATTTTCCAACACCATAGATTAAAATCGACTAATACGCGGTTGTTTTGGGGTTAAATTTACTATTGGTTGATCAACGATTTCATTATTTTCATTCCAGTTAGGAAGTCAAAATTGCAGTTTTTATCGTATTTCTATTATGCACAGTATCATACGTATAACGGCCTACTGTAGTGTACAATACATCCAAAATGTTTTAAAAGACTAAATGAAATAATAAAAACAATAATTTTTAGTAAATATGGTTTATTTTATTTTTTTCTCAAAATATTTTTGTAACGAGACCAAATTCTCAATAAAACAATAAATACTATGTAATGAGATTGTTGGCATTCCAGTCAAAAGTCAATTCTGTTTTTTGCAAAGCCTCGATTATAATTTGTCAAAAAAAAAATTTTTACACCAAAAATGCAAAAACAATTCGGCTTTGCAAAAAAATTCTAATGTTCTACCGGTGATAATACCAAATCAATAATTAGCAAGATATTTTTTTTGTTAAATGACGTTTCATAGCTTAGAAATCAACTGACATGTTCAGATTTTAAAATGCTCACAGTAACAACTGCTAAAAGCTCGTCATGACTAACCGTAGAATTGCGCCCAACATCGAACAGCGGATGGTTCACTTCACTGATCACTACCGCAACTAAAATCGAGAAAGAAAGAACAAAAGCATAGCAATCATTGGATAAACCAAACAACTTCAAAGCTGTGCTCCATGCACAAACAGCGTTTTGGGGTTAAATTTACTATTGGTTGATTAACAACTTCATTATTTTCATTGCAGTTACGAAGTCAAAAGTGTAGTTTTTATCGTATTTCTATTATGCACAGTATCATACGTATATCGGCCTACTGTAGTCTACAATACATCCAAAATGTTTTAAAAGACTAAATGAAATAATAAAACAATAATTTTTAGTAAATATGGTTTATTTTATTTTTTTCTCAAAATATTTTCATAACGAGACAAAATTCTCAATAAAACAATAAATACTTTGTAATGAGATTGTTGGCGTTCGAGTCAAAATTCATTGCAAACAGTCTCAATTCATTTTTTATCAAACAAAAAAAAATAACGCACAACAATGTTAAAAAAATTTGATTGTTGAAAATAGCTGATAATTAACCAGGTTTACTGCTCGATTTCTGGTCTTCCGATCAACTGGTCGAATCCCCTTTGCCACCATATCATTCAGAAATATACTAAGCGGTTTTACTTACTATTTTTGGTAATGAAGTTTTCCTTTTTGTTAAGCAAAAATTACGCAATATCAGGTTGCTGATAGGCAATATCCTGGCAACATACCTGCATTCATGGTCTAAATTTCACGATCAGCCAACAGTCATCACGTTGGGAAGATAAAAAGAAGGGCAGTAAAATTAAAATTTTAAAAATTAAGTTTGGAAAAACAACGGTTGCAAACTGAGCGCCGAATTTAAACTTTTATAAAATCAACACGATTGCATGCACAAAAAACGGTTTTTAAAGTTGTGTTTGCTCTAATTACTTCCGAGATAAAATATTTCACAAAAAGGTTTAATTGAAAACACAAAGTAGCACAATAGGCATAGAGCCTTTTTTACAAACACCTTTAACCTTTTTCTTACCACTGTTCCACAAAGAGAAAAAATTTTCTGAGCTGTTGTAACGCCCTTACTATTAATTATATATAGTGTAATGTTGTTTGTGTGCTGTTAAGGAGTTGTTGTGCCATATTGACCACCTTACTGAAAAATACTTTGCGCATATGAATATTTGTGTGATAGCCATTTTAATGAAAATTGCGTTTTCGATGTAAGGCATACTTAAGAATCTATAAAACCTTAGTCGTTTTTAAAACGCTTCTAGAGTGCTATCATATTTAGTAGACACATTCGGTCACATCCCAAAGTAAAAAGCAATCCAAAATATAGATATTAGGTAGGGTAAAATTTAGCTGAAAAATTTTTGTTTCCTTTATGAAACAATGGCGGTTTTCCGGACACAATTTTCTGATTTTCAATAGCAATTCATCCTGCCCATCTCCTAAACTCTTGAGAAAAATCTGTTCAAAAACAAAAATCTTGTCTACCTTGAGCTAGATGTTAAAATAATGATTACGAAAAGCCGTTGGCAAAAATAAATGAGTTTGCTTGCTTTCTCAATTTCTAAAATTTTATAAGATACTTATAAACAAAATAATTAAATAAAAAAAAGTAATTCAAGCCATAAGTGATTTGCTGCGAAAAGCGATATCATTTGAGGTTACGTCCCAAAATTTAAAGACCACTGTTTCAAAAAAATATCTTGGCAAGAATTACTTGTTCCATACACTAGAAAAAGAATGATTGATAGACAAAATTCAAAACATTTTCATCTTCCGACTTGAAATAATAAATTAAAAAGATCAATTCCTTTTATTACTTTTTTAATATTTTTGTCAAGTTAATTTTAAAGGTGAATTGTACAAAATGAGTCTGGTTTCGTTATATCTGCGAAGTTTCGAATCTATTCTGTTTCTCCTGCACGCTTTGTTAATCGCACCACGAGCGTCAAGCAAAGTAAATTCCACTCAGTCTCAACGTTTTCAGTAAAGTCAGGGAGTTCTTTGAACAAAGAAGCAATTTTGCTGGCAAAAGTATGTCTCACCTTTTTGTAGGTTAGTAACTACCACTTTATTCTGTATGCTTTTTGAGCTTTAAATATTTTTCTTGTTCTCTAAAGATTAAGGCCTCTCAAAATGCAGACGACTTGTTGATGCCATTAGACAATTTATTTCCTCTTTTAACGTGAACATCGACCACAGAAGAGATTACGTCCGCTGAGACAATACAAAAATCTATATATAATACACTGTCCCACCGAATAAAAAATGAAATAGTAATAATAAAATAAATAAATAATAAAATAAAAAATGAAAAATAGAAGTCGCCTACTGAAAGCTAAGAGTCTCTGTGAGATTCCTCTGAGGCAGTGGTTGCAAACCAAGATCCGGAAAAAGATTGAAGGGGGTCTTTGAGTTCATCAACTTTGAATTCATCAAAATTTTGACAAAATTTCCACAAAAAACGACCCAGAGCTTGGAATAAGTTTCTTTTTTGCTTAGCTCATTAGATTGTTTTATTGGGTATTCTTTCAGAATCGTTAATTTTTGTGTTTTTTATCTGCTCAAAGTTTTATTTTTTGATTTTTAGTTTTGTAAGAATAATAAAATTGACAACGATGCAATAATATAATAAAATACAGAACCAACGTTAATTAAGATTACCTCGTCAGTTTATTTTTGAGAAAAGAAGATAACAAAAAATATAGAACACGCGTCAGATTGTACTAGGAGAGGGGTTTCCAAATTGGAGTATATGTAACCCCAGGGTTACATTAGGCTACGTAGAAGGATATTATTTCCATAACTTTTAATCTGCCTTCAAACAATTTTTATCACACGATATTATACGTTTTTAAGACCTGAGTTTTTTAGGAAGTCACATTTTTATGCCCGTACTTTTACAGAAATCGAAGCTTTATAACTACAGTAACTACCAAGTCTACTTTTGCAGTTAACATAACTTATTTTGTCCAATCGCAGCACGCAAGACAAAACAGCTAGTCGATTGCTGCGAGAACCACAGTTATCAAGGCTAGAAAGCAAATATTGATAATAACTGCAAGAAAGTGGTCTAGATCCTGACTATGGCTTATTCAGCGGAAATCATTCAGCAAAATAACCCCGTTATAACGCTTATTCAGCAAAATAACCCCGCTATAACAAAAAACACAAAAAGAACTTCGGCTCGGTGTGAATGATGCACATTGCCATAGATGGTACTTCTCAGTATTACCTCTTCTATAACTCGATGTACGTATTTCTAGCACCTGGTCATGGGCGTGCGTCATGCACAATGTTGTTTCTTCCAATCAAGCAATGCATCTGATAGAAGCAACAAACCTTGAAAAATTATTTGTATTACCAATAAAAAACAAACTTAATAGTCTCCAAAACTTATTAATTTATTATAAAAACAAAAATATATTGAAAAGTAAACGATTTGATACTTATAATAGGCTATTTGATACTGATAATATTATCCGTTCAGTTCTATTGCAAAAAATCAGTGCAGACCTAAAAACTTTTAACGGGAGAATGACCAAAGACAAATACCCGATATGATAATATTTATTTAATGTTATCAAAACAAGGAATAATGCTAAAGAAAATTTTAAAAAATTGATTTGAAAAATTGTAAAGTCCGGTATAGACTTTTATGTTTATTTTAATCTGTTTTAATTAAATCCTTTTTAACTATTGACTCGTCAACGCAGGCTTCAAAAGCTTACCAAAGTTTGTTATGCAAAACTAAAAATTTAGATAAAACTATATTTGTTGGAGTTTAACCTTTAACAACAGCAACAATTTCCTTTGAAATTTGCTAATAAATTTGATACTAGCAGCAGATTTATTGCCGGAACCTTTAAAAACTGTATTCAAAGCGACAATCAGTACATAAAGTTTTTATTTTAAAAGTCTTTTCTTTTGTATTTAATTCAGCAATTAATTTCAAAGTGAGTTCTTAGATGGTACTCTTTTATTACTGAACCTACTATCCAGCAAACAAGACGGAATATTTTTGTGCTTATTATTGTAAATGAGAATTTACTTATTTATTCTAGGTCAAACATCTGCTCTCACTTTCAATCTTGCTTTTCTTATTATCAATTATTGCAGTATGCTTTATTAAAACTGACAAATAAACTAAAAAAAATGTTTGTCAGGAAAATATACACAAAATATCTGTGCAGATTACTGATTAAAAATTTAGATTTTTAACTGAAGGGCCGCATGCAACCTGCTTTACGGCCTGTATATGTTGTGCAGGTCTGCTTTAGAACT
This sequence comes from Diplosoma virens, assembly GCA_963680785.1. Lineage (NCBI taxonomy): Eukaryota > Metazoa > Chordata > Ascidiacea > Aplousobranchia > Didemnidae > Diplosoma > Diplosoma virens. Next base: position 363,576 of record CAVMFT010000136.1, read on the forward strand.
TTAGCTGCTTAACAAAGAAGCGCGTCAGTTGTTTCCAAATTGTAAACTTAATCAAATGTTGAGTTAAATATGCCAAATCATCGGGCATTAGGATACCGGAATTCTTACAGCTAAATAAAAATTTAGATCATTAATAAAAACTTATAAGTACAAATTTTTATTTTTTTGCAGTTCAAATAAGAAAAAGTTCAGAAGTTACCTATTTTATCCAACAAATAAGTAGTTATTTATGTTTTTGCAAGCCCCAGGTTAAAAATCCAGAATGTTCAAAATAAATAGGGATAAGCAAGTTATATTTAATTTAAGATAATTTAGTTATATAATTTAAGATTATTTAGTTATAACCAACATAGTACCAAATGAAAACCTTACTTTTTTGTGTGGCTGCAAATAACTCAATTAATAATACAACGAATTTTAAAGGGTGTGTTGTGCACTTTATTGTGTCGTAAAATGGGTTCCGGTGTGTCGCAAAGATATAGTTTTTTTTTTATAGATTATAAAGATTAAAAATAAATTAACAAGAAAATTAGTAAAGAGTTTAAATTTAGAACAAAAGACTTGTTTCTGTAGAAGAGGAGCGCACAGTGGCTTTGCTCAAGTGAAGATTTTTTTTTTTTTTTATTAGCAAAATGATCAAGAAATCCGAAACAGATTCAAAGTGAAAACCTTTGTTTTAGAGAACACTGCTTTTAGGAACGAAGTGTTTTCTTTTAACGAACGTCCCGGTTTACCGCTTCGGAAATGTGGTATGCCTATATACAACTAATTGTTATTTTTCTTTTTTTAAAATTAAAAAATTAACATTTGTTTTTGCTTTATTAAAATATAATGTTTATTAAATTAACGACAAAATAGGTATTTACTTTTAGTATTACCTTTTATCCGGATCAAAAGCTGGGAGTATTGTATCTAAAATTTTAGATATTAATATATACAGTATATTTTATAAAAAATTATATAAAATTTTAACCAAAATTAAACCGACAGATGATTGATTGTGCAGTATCGATTTCTTTAAAAAATTTTTAAAAAGTATACAGCAAATTTTTTTTCTCACGCTAATTTCATCAATTATACTCGTAGTTTTAACAAATTCATATTTTTTATTACTTGTACTTGTAATTGCATTTTTGTACCAGATAAATGTGTCTTTAATTTTTTTTGACAAAATTATCAAATTTTGTAGAAAGTGTTTATATTGTTTTGTCAAAAAAACTTAGTGTTAAAAATCGTTCTACAAAACAATTTAAATTAGTAAACTCAAAATTGGAGCATGTTGCTACGTGGTCGGTAGGGTTGTCGCTAGGTTTGGAGCGCTGTTTCGATGGCCATTGCAATGTTCTTGGTTCAAGTCTTTTGCTCACCACGCTGATGTGCTTCTAGGACTGTGCCCTGTGCTTTAGGACACCACACTTTCCTTCCTCTTTCTTTTACTTGGCTGTCTCAGAAAGCAGTGAAAGTTTCAGTCTTAACATGCTAAAAACTAACTAAAATACTTTAATCAATAATATAATTTAATCATCTTAATAGGTGAAAGTAATCGCTTTAAGATTGTTTACGTTTAATGCCTCGACATTTCCCTACGTGTCAGGAGAATTAATTACTTACTATTATGATTTGATGATACGGTTCCATCAAACAACAAACTATTAACGTATCCAGGGGGTACAACGACATGGCTCTCTCTTAAACTTTCAACACTGTGACTTGAAAAAATTAAAATTTGATTAGAAAAAATCTGCAGCGTATGCTCTGCAGTTACTATTTATTAAGTAGTTATATTCCTTTTGTGTGTACCTCCGCTCTTAACAGTTATTAAATTGTTGTTGTTGTCAACTCACACTTGTGATGTATTTTCTTCTATTAGCAACTCGTGTTTTTAAGTTACGAGTATAATGCTACAATTGTAAACTACAAAAAATAAATTGCGTCATTAATGAAATTGAAGGGGTTCACAATAGTTTGCTTGAACCTATTCATGGAATGTCATGACGTTCATCGAACTCATTCTTAATTTAACAAAATCTGCATATCTCTATTATTCTGCATATATACGGGAACCTGTTGTTACTGAGTTCTATACAAAAAAGAACCTATTATTAGAATTTTAAATCTCATCACTGTCTGTAAACCCAGCACCATTCCATGCACCGTCGTCGTCGTTTGAAGGGTATCCACTACAGGTCAAACACAAACAGCAATGGGGCCGAGGGTTTATCCTTTTACTATCTCAGACTGCTGCACTGCCTGAATCAGATGCTGGCAGTGGTATTATTAAGCCAGCATCGAGTTTCGTCATCCAAAACCGTCAGACCTCGTGCTCCATGTGGTACCCGATGTATAGGGCACGGTGTTAGTACAGTTTGTTTGCTTATGCTGATGATTTAGCATTGTTGCACTCTTGTGGAAACTGGAAGGACTTGGAGGGGACTTGTCTACACTTTCAGCGTATCTCCAGACTTGGAGGTTGAAGCTCAGTCACACTAAGACGGTGACGGCAGCCTTTTACTTAAATAACCGAAAGGCCAAACGTGAGCTAAAGGTCTACAACAATGGTAGACTTTTACCGTTCTATCCAACCCCTACTTATCTTGGGGTAAAACTGAACAGATCGCTCACGTTTCGTCACCATCTAGTGGCATTGCACAAAAAACTATCCTCGTGCGTCACACTACTGAGGCAACTCGTGGGCTCGGAATGGGGTGCTGGTGCTGAAACACTACGCATAGCCACCTTGTCTCTAGTCTACTCAGTGGCGTACGCAGAAATTTGTAAAGGGGGGGGGGGTTTTGGAGCCGAAAATGTGATTGCTCTCAGTAGTCCTGATAATGGGCAAAAACTTCCAAAATTAGGCCTACATTCAAAAATAAAGTGTTTTGGTTTTAAGAACATCTTGCAGTAGCATGAATTTCTTTTTACCAAACCGTAAAACTAACTATTGAAAAGGTATGTGCGAGTAATTCAATCATGACAAGAAACTTTTCAAATTAAAAGCAACTCGTGTAAATGATGAGAACAATAGGTGGAAAATCAAACAAACAAAAAAATAATCTTACTTAACAAATATTTAAAATTTTTTTAAAGGCTTATATTCAAACGCCTGTTTTTTTCACTTAATCTGTTAATTACATCATCAGGGCAAGGCACGCGTGTGGCTCCTATAAATGCTTAGTAATGCAGATCCATTAATTCAAGTGGTACCACTTGTGTTTCGTAAGCACGTTTTTAGTCTGCGTAATGTGGAAAGCTTTACAATTGTTCACTAGTGCATGTTATCACTGGAAGAGTTAACAAAATGGTTATCAATGTAAATATGTTTGGAACAGCATCGGAAGTGCATTCCTTGATGCTGCTCAACGCATCAGTTGGTCTTTCTGCTGCGTTCAACCGAAAAAGTTTTCTGTAACATAATATCAGTTTAGGCACTAATTCTCCCCAGGATTTCGTTAAGTCATTTTCGTAAAATTTTCCAAAACTTGAATACTTTTAATTTGTTGAGGAGTTGGTGCACTAGTTTGATCAACAGAAATTAAACACTGAAATTCACCAATATAATCGATTTGTGGGCTGTAAATCTTGCTTTGAGAGTGACAATAAAGTTATCAAGAAATAGAATAAAAATCCCTAGTCTAAAATGTTCTTCATCTGTTACAGCAGCAATATTGCATCGATTGGTTTGTCTTCAAGAGGGCATGGTATTTTCAAAATAAAATCTTCGGCTTTGGTTGTTTCTTGCGCAAAAATATAGAGCTGGGGAAATTCATATTCGGTTTTTTTTCTAAGACACTTCAACTCATTTGCAATATCCTATGCAATGTTGACGGCCTCAAGAAGGTTTATCGACTTTTTTTTTTCTTAACTTTACACAAAACAACACTGTATCCAAAAACGTATTTTAAAACTAAGAGAGCAATGCGAAATTCACTTTGCGTAATTGTCGATAGCAACTGCAGAGCTCGTGATGAGGTTTCTCTGTCTGGCCATGCTGAAATTTCTGCCAAAGCCTCTACAACGGTAAATTGTAAATTTGAAAAAGTACTAACACTCTCGTGTCGATCGACCCATCTGATAGCACAAATTTGAACAAGTTTTTAAGCTTTTGTTGTTGACGAAATTGTGTTGATGGACTTGCGCAAAATGTTTTAAAGTTTTGGAGCATTAAAAAATTGTGAACTGAAGCTATTGTTCCCATGCAGTTTATTTCCATTCCCATGCTTAACTTTCAATATTTTACAAGTTTGAAAGTCTTCTTTACAATGGCAATGTACAGTACATTAGCTACCTTTGAAGCAATTTAAACGATAGCAAAAATCGATGTGCAAGCAGTAATTAAGTTTAAAAAGTGCGGTAAACAATAGAAACCAAAATCCTATTATTAAAGCCTATTTATTACATTGTACTGTATATATGACTGAACACCATTCTTCAAGGGGGGGGTTTTGACCCCTGAAACCCCCCCTTGCGTACGCCTATGAGTCTACTCAACAGCTGAGTACTGTGCGCTAGTCTGGTGTCGCAGTGCTCACACTCGTCGCATCGACAGTGTTTTGAACGACGTCTTTCGCATAGTTACTGGATGCCTGCGTCCCTCCGGACCACCTACCTGTACTTTCAGGCATCCAGCCAGCTGAGCTTCGCCGAATGGGAGCAACACTCTCCTTGGCTCATCGTGGATCTCTGGACTTTGGTCATATCTTGTATGGTCTTTTAAGTGGGTCCTCAGATATTCGCCAAGCGAGACTAAGATCCAGACGCCCGTTTGTGCCATCTTCGCGGAATCTTTGGACAACCTTGCCAGACTTGGCATTCGCGCTTCTGAATGGACAAATCACAAATGGAAAACGGAGTATTGTGAAAATGCTTCCAGGTTCCGTGCTTTTGTGCCCGAGACCGGTCCCAGGCCTGTTGGAATGGGCTTATCCCGAGTAGCTTGGGTTAAGCTCAACCGCCTGCGGACTGGTGTTGAGAGATTCCATTTGTCCATGCACAAATGGGGTCTTGCTCTTTCACCAAATTGCGAGTGTCGCGCCTCTGAGCAAACCACAGACCATATTCTAACAACGTGCCCTATACATCGGGTACCACATGGAGCACGAGGTCTGACGGTTTTGGATGACGAAACTCGATGCTGGCTTAATAACACCACTGCCAGCATCTGATTTAGGCAGTGCAGCAGTCTGGGATAGTAAAAGGATAAAGCCTCGGTCCCAGTCCTGTTTGTGTTTGACCTGTAGTGGATACCTTTCAAAAGACGACGACTATTGATGTCAGTAATAAAACTTAGGTTCAACTTTTGTTGAGCTTAATCTGTTTCAGCATTATTTACGGGTTCCAATTTACGGCAATAAACCTAATTAGCTGTTGTTGCTTAGTGAAATACCAGTGATAAAATTTCATGACATACACTCTTTGCTAGATTTGAGTTTCATTTGAGAATATTGCAATTGTCCAAAAGCAAATATAAATAGACCAGACTACTTATACTTTTTTATTTTAACATCCATATTAGCTGTATTTGATATTGCAACGTGTTGGCCCCTGATTCAACAATCAACAATTTGTGGTTTTGCATAATTGAAAATACTGAGCAATGTAATATAATGTAAACTTGTTTTATAATTTAACGTAAAGCAGAAAAGTGTTGCCTTTAATCAACTTCTTCCCCATTAATGAACCTTCTTTAAAAACTTCAAAATTCATATATTTAGCTTGTTTTCAAGTTAGTAGACATTTCTTTTTTAAATAAAAGCAATAATTTTTTTTAAATAAAACAAAAAATGTTTTTATTTGAGAAGAGCATTGATTTTCTCATTATTTTATTCTCATATTTTATTCTTATATTTTATTCTCATTATCTTTATTTAAGACAATGAGTATTGGTCGTGAAATGAAACAAACAGAACTACAATTTCTTATAATTTAAAAACCAAGAAATACCTAAAACCTGTCATTTTAAAAGTAGCATTCTTGAAAAATTGTTGATAATAACTGGCTTTAATAGAACAATAACAGTAAAAAATTCAATGCACATGCAATTTATTGAACAACATCAATTACAATACGTTACATATTTATCCAATAAATGTTTACAGGTTATATATAAATAAACAGTTTGTATATAATCTCAACGTATTCAAAAAAATTTTTTTTTGATTTTAGAAATTTTTTAGTTACATTTTTTGTTCAAAAAAAAGATATGATAGTTTTCTTATTAAACAATATTACTTTTAAAAAGCAAAATTATGCATAATAAAAAAATTTCTTTACAAGTAAAATAGTTAACAAGTTATATAATCCAAACGAATAGAAGGATAATAATTCCAGGTTTGAATAACAAGCCGAAAATATCGAGCTGTAATTGGTCGAGGGAACCTATTTAAGACGTAAGTACTGTGATCGGTGTTGCCAGAAAAAATCTATTCAAAAACAAAATAACAGTTTGAATTACTTTTTAATGGTCTGAATAACCAACTAATTCACTACTCTATAACTTTATGCATCGGGAGTCTAGTTT
>CAVMFT010000137.1:0-16056 GCA_963680785.1 Diplosoma virens
GTCAGTTTTTTTAAGTTAACGTAAGTATAGTTAGTTAATATATCTATGAATGTAAAATCTTGCCAAAAATTAAGGTTCAAACTCCGAATTATAAATATACCAAAATTAAATTGAAAGCTTAGTGTTAAAAATTTTGTTAGCTTATATACTAAATCATCTTCCATATTTAAAACTTAAAGTAAATGTATTGATTGCAGTTGCACGATGTATGTATTCCGGCTTAGTGAGAACTAACCGCTTTATTTTGTTTTACCAAATGTCTTGAGTAAGAAAAACTTTTTTTGTCTACGAGATCACAAATGCAGCATGCTCAAATTTCACTCATTTTAACGGATATTTTTACCAAACGAGAAAAAAAGCGCTATATTGTTTTACTTTTGTTTCTTTTTTTATCTGAAAAGAGACAAGTCTTGAAGTAACCTCACCAACGTGTATTAGCGATTTTTGACAAGAATGCTTGACAAAATGATTAAAGCGCTGTAAATACAACAATTAAACCATCCAAAATTAGGGTTAAAAAGCAAAAATAATTGAAATACTATTAGTACGGCATAGTTTTTACTAATATTTTTTCAACTAATAGCAAGTTGCATCTATTTAGCAAAAACTATGACTTCAATATTTTATTTCCACTTTATTTGATTTCCATATTTACACACTCGGTTTACCTTATTTTTACATCTTACCTTTATCCACTTTCTTGATCAGCAAATAAAATAACCCATCTCTACAGTACATACTTATCGAACTAAAAATATTCTTGAATTATAACTTGTAAAAAAATTTACTTTAAATTTTAATTCGTACCCTGATAATTGTCATTTTTAAGCACATTTCTCTAGCATCTTTTTATCGTATTTCCCAATGCAGACTATTTAATCAAAATTTTAACGCACATTTAATGCAAACTTTTAAAATTTACCGATTATATTTAAAAAATAGAGCAAGCTGCGTAAAGAAAACAAAAAAAAACTTTTTTTTTGGCAATTAAATTTATTTATTGATCAATATTAAAACCGTAGTTTTTAGTTTTTCTCTTGTTGTTGTTTTACGCTTTTCGCCGGCATTCAAGCGCTTTGTTTAAACTATACAGGGTGGCCCAAAAGTAGATATACAGTTATAAACTATTTTTTTCATAGATGTCTGTGAATGGTGAGAACTACTTGGAAATGCTTCATAAAGTAGTTGTGCCAGAAATCCAAACCAAACCTAATTTTTATGAACTGTTCTTTCAGCAAGAGGGAGCATCTCCACATTATGTGCTAAGAGTAAGAGATTACCTTAACAAAGTCTTTCCACTGCATTGGTTTTGAAGAAGAAGTAGCATTAAATGGCCACTATGCTCCCCTGACCTGACACCAATGGATTTCTTTTTTTGAAGAGGTATTGCAAAGAACAAGGTGTATGAGAAGAATCCCAAAACAGTAAATGAATTAAAAGATTACATTTATGACGAATTCAGAGAAACTGATAAAAATTGAAATTAGTGCAGCACTGTGTGTCAGAGTGTTCTGGACAGGTGTGAAGAATGTTGCAATGTTGCCAGAGGACATTTTGAGCACCAGAGAGATTAAACAGTTTCTGTCTAATATATTACTAGCATTCTTAAATTTAAAAAATGCCTACATGAAAACTACAAACCTACTTCTGAACCTAAACCATATATTTGATAACTGTATACCTACTTTTGGGCCACACTGTATATTTTTTATTTATTTATTTAGTTTTTTCAGATTTCTAACGGCCCCCTGACAAGCCCAGGTAGGCGAAACAGTCTTTTTTAATTTAACATTAATTTTATTTTTATTTGCCCCAACAGACTGAGATGTAAAAATGAGGTAAACCGAGGGTGTAAATATATTTAATTTAATTTAACTGCCAGCGTAATTAAAACTTCTTAATTTACGTGTAAATTTACTTCAATGTCGACATTTTGAGACCAACTCCGAGCGTTTATTCAGTAATTTTTTTGGGTCAGCCTGAAATATTTGTATTTTATCTGATAGCATAAGTTGCATATTTTTGAACCGCAATGGAATGGAGTTGCGAGTTGTACAATTTTCCTTCTTATTTCTAGCGATTGCCTTGATTGTTTTAATTTCCAAATGGTTTTTGATAGTTCAGTGGAGTTAATTTTTTTTAATATCGCTTTAAACAAAGTCGATTTTATCGGAGCCATGAGCTTTTCGTGACGCTCTCATTAGTGGCAATCGCGTCAAAATGGGACGAACCAGAGAAAATCAAGGTATTTATAGTCTCAACAGTTGGGAGAAAGGTGCTGTAGTCTCGGAAAGGAAAATGGCACAATTGCACAAAATCAAAGAAGTGTGGTGCAATACAGTGTAATCTCGGAAAGGAGAAATGCACTATGTGCAATTACCCAGGAGAAACACTGTTACTCGCAATTTAAGTTATTTGAAAACTTTTCCTTTTGTTTACATAAAACCGGATGTCTGGTTTTGATAAAAGTTGCCTCGAGTAGACACAGATAGAACGAGTTGCGTGACACAGCGAGAATTTTAAAACGTTTGTCATTATAGTTTGCAGCACATTGCTCGTTGTCAAGAAAGTGTTGTCCTACGGCAGAGTCACAATCTGGATTATTACGTTTTAGCTTACAGGATCTGCCGGGTTGAAATCGTGTAGGGCGCTTCGCTTGCTGTTGTAGCCATTTAGAAACATGCTGCTTGATTTTATCTTGTAGTCGCTGTGATGTTCGTCCTACGTACCTACTGTCACAGTGGCACGAATATTCATAAACAACGGAGCTTTTTAGCGTGGTAGGTAAAACATCTTTGCAGGCTACAGGCAACATGCATTTGGATGTAAATACCACTCTGGTGGTAACGGAGCCATAGCAGCTTTCAACAGCCGTTTTGACATTTTTATCAAGACCAATGGAAGCTTTCCCTATCCAAGGAATTCTCAAATACACGGGGCACTTCTCAGGGCCAAATAGTTTGGGCATAGAAAACTGAGCAATTTTCTTGGAAATATTGCAATCAATAATCGATTCAGGATAACCATTGTCCAATAGAATGTTCTTGATATGCTTAATTTCTTCGTTTAGTTTAGATTTCGTGCATATCATTAGTGCCCGGTGTACCAAAGTTGATATAAGGTTTGTTTTTTGTTTAGTGGGACTGAAAGATTCCCAACGTAAATACTGTCCAGTAAAGGTAGATTTTCTATACACACTAGTTTCAAAACCGGTAGCTGTTCGTTCTACGTTAACGTCGAGAAACGGTAAACAATTATTTTTTTCTTTCTCAAAGGTAAATTTGAGAGAAGGATGGAGACAGTTTAGTTGTTTGAAAAAGTTTTTCGACTCTTCTTCATTGCGAAACATAGCAAATGTATCATCAACGTACCTAAATTATGTGGAAGGTTTTGCTATTTGAGAGAAGAGTTTTTCTTGATAAAATCCAACAAAGATGTTAGCTAAGGCTGGACCTAGTGGTGAACCCATTGCAACCCCATCAGTTTGCTTGTACATGATGTTGTTGAATCTAAACTCTACTCCAGATGTGGCATTTTTTATCAGTTCAATGAAGACAGCCTTAGAAATAAGTAGTTGTGCATCCGAATCATCGCAATATAAGGCATCTGCAAAAATGTTAATGGTCTCTTCAAGTGACTCAATTACGTTTGCTGATGCTATTCAAAACTCTAAAGATTCTAATATTCTTTTCATGTGATCCTTCGACATCTCAAGCCTTTTTACAAACGTCCCACTTAGCAACAAACAACAGGCTACATAATGAAAAGTTTTTTTGTATGTGATTGTTTTTGTCAGGCTCAAACAAATTTCGCAGCTATTTTGAAAGGTGATTTTTGATAAAAAATGTAATCACTTTTATCTTTCAATTCTCTTCTTCATTAAATTGCAATTAATTACTTTCAAATTAGAGCTAAGATTATAATTCGAAAATTATAATATTTTTAAAAAATAATTGTGCCATCTTTTTCTGGCTTGAAGTAAAATATTTAATTTTTGATTGCAAAATAACTTTTACAAAAACCGTATACAAAAGAAGAATTAGTATAAAAATGGAAATATATTTCAGCAATTAATTTTCTAATACATTTTTTTTAATCCACTCTTGCTAGGTTAGGCAATCAACATTAAAATATATGGGGAGAAAATGCAATGAACAAATACAACTTTTTTTTTTTAAAGAATAAAATTTTCAGCCACTATCTTAACCAATGCGCATTGTTTAAATTTGATACAAATAGAAAACAAAAAAATAGAGATAATTTTTATATTTTTATTTAACTTTATATCGAAATATAGAATATTTTGCTGGTATATTTGCTGATTTTTGCAATGCAATAACTTGTAATTAAATATAAATATTTAGACAAGAACAACAAAAAATAATTAAATAAATAATTGTAAGCAAAAAAATTAAGCCTAATAAAAAAATAACAAATACAACTTACATTTTTGCAACTTGCTTTTGCTGATTCAAGAAAATTTATTTAAATTATTATGATACTGATTTATTTTTAATTGCTTGCATTTTGTGCAAGTTTTAGTTCAACCAGTAATAATCTGGAATAATATTTGTATAGGGGATTACTCATATACAATCATCATATCAAGAAAAAATAAAAACAAATTGGTAGTCAGTTTGATACCCGAGAACCAAACAGCCAAAAAACTAAACTCAATTTGCTTTTCATTCTTTTTGAATCTGATAATCCGATTTGAGTAGTCCCTTACAATAAATTTTTAGTATGTTTTCGCGTGTATATATATTTATTAATTTATATTGGTAGAAGTGCAAGACTGTCAGTAAAGAGCTCCATGAAAACTCAGAGCAGCAAATTAAATTAAATTACAAGAGCTACGTAAAAAATTTTATTAAAATCTCAACAGTCTTTTTCCCCTTTTCGGCTCATCAAGAGGTGATTCTAAACACAGACGAAAAGTATATAATTAATATGATAAAACACAAAAAAAACATAAAAACTGTTAATACGCTAATTAGCTAAAAGTCAAAAGTAATGGTTAAACAAATTAGAATTAAAGTTAGAGTTTGGGAAACAAGCTAAACATTTTCATCTTTGTATCTGATGCTGCAAGGTCTGACTGTTCGTCTTCGTATCAAATTACAGGCGCACAATAGGTGTTAGGAAAGAAAGAACATTCCAAAAGAAGAAAGTTGTGAGGCGTGAACGGACAGCGAGGAAATGGCTATAGAAAAATCAGGGAGATACAAGAAAACAATAAATACATAGATACAGATATAGGTGAGCAGGTGAAAGCATGACAAAAATGAGCGAACATGGCGTAAACAGACGGGGATAGAAAATTGCAAATTCAAAAATGCAGAAATTGAAAAGTGAAAAATTTTAAATTTTAAAAAATTTAAAAAATTTTTTTGTATATGTATATTTTATCGGGCTGCACTTTTTTCAATTTAAATTGGTTCCGGTTTCGGCATTTAGGGACAAACTCAGATCGCTTGTTCAAGAGCGTTCGCTGGTCGGCTTGTAAGATGGCGAGTTTAATAGATATGTAGTCTTATGGATGTATATTTTTTGCAAGATCAAACTGTCCCTGACGAGATTTCAATAGTCAAAACAGTTGTCTAGCAGGGAGTTTTGTACCCCTGTCTAGATAATTTTTTATGAACACACTTTTGTTTTTATAAGTTTTAACTAAAGTTTATATTTTTCATGCTGAAGTTTTTTTTTCAATTTTTACATCTTGTCTGGCTTAGTTCGAAATTTAATTTTTATCTACTGTTTTCTGATTGGTTCTTTTTGATGTGCTTTTCAATGTTGCTTCAACGTACTTTTTGATGTAATTTATTCAAAAACAAATTTTTGAAATTTTTCTTAATTATTGCTAATTTCTGATTGGTTCATTGATAACCATTCTTTCGATGTAACTTATGCTAATTTATTAACGGCTATGTATTTCAATGTTATTCATTTTGTCAATTTTTTTGGTAAAAACATAGTAATCTCTAAAAAAACATAGATCTTTCCTTTATATCTGTCTCTGATTTCTGTAAGGGTTCTCAAGAATGGCGCCATGGCACAATGTCTTCCTTAAATAATTGACTACAATGTAAAAAGAATGCAAAAAATTGAAGCAATAAGCATCTAACGAAACATTACCATGACAAGAAATTTATTGGTTGCCGCCCTAAAAATGCTTTGACCAGATACCTTGTTAAAAAACCCTGTCCTTGATATTGACAAGAAATTATACAAAATAGAAACAAAGTGTCTTCTCACTGATAGCCTGTACTTTTTATGAATCGAATTTATAGTAACACAGATTTTGTTTAATCGCAGATATATGCAAAAGTAAATCGCTTTTTTTTTATCAACTGTCATTTCGATCAAATGTCGTCTCGATCAAATGTCCCTTTGATCAATTGTCCCTTGGATCAAATGTTGTGATCAAATGCCGTTTCGATCAAATTTCGTTTTGATCAAGTGTTGTTTCGATCAAGTGTTGTTTTGATCAAATGTTGTTTGATCAAGTGTCGTTCAATTAAATGTTGCTTTGATCAAATGTCGTTTCAATCAAGTGTTGTTTTGATCATTTGTCGTTTCGATCAAGAGTCGTTTCAATCAAATGTAATTTGATGAAATGTCGTTTCAAATAAGTGTCGTTCGATTACGTGTCATTTGATCAACTGTCGTAGCACCAGTCTGGCACGATTTCTCTCAATAATTAGCGGCTGATTTCTTGATTTAATTTCATAATTTTTTTAACCAATTTATGATATGAGTTTTGGTTTAAAACCCACTCACGCCATTTTGTTGTGTTCTTAGGAAAGACACTTTACGGCACTTTTCCTGCTTGGTGGTCTTGGCGAGAAGTTCTAAATTACAGTTATATCTCTATTAAATTACTAGCAGACAGCAATATCTTGGCATCTCCGGAAACAGATTGCAATAATTGCTTACCCTATGCACAGTATTAGCGCCTCTGTCGCTTTCCTGCGAGTCAGGAGAATAAATACAGAGATAAACATAAAAATAAAGAAATTAAAAAAAAGGTTTTGTTTATATTAACAATATGGATCCAAATAAGATTTCATCGACAACTAATTTCATTATTGCACAAAGTAAACCAAAATTCGTCACCTTTATTTGCAGTCAATTGACAAAAAGAACGTCTAATAACTGATAATGTGAGTGAGAGTGAAGAAGTTGATGAAGTAATGTAAAAGGAACTTCTATCAAAATAGTTTGGATACCATTTTAACTCTTGCCATTTTGTTAGTCGTCGGTAAGAGCTTTTTGGCAATTTTTTTGTTATTGGTGTAGATAAACAACTTCAGATAACCGTATTATTACACTTATAAGATCACTAGAATACCAAACTTGTCAAAAAGAAGCCCAAGGTTGAAGCAACAACATTTAACAAGATTTTAATAAAAGTTTAAACCAAAAATTAAATACGCTTAAACTCTAAAACGAAAAACCAATATAGGAATTAATTTAAATGAACAACCTGAAAAATGACCTTCAACTATTCGACAAAACAGCAACTGACAAAACCAAAGTGTAAACGGAATGTGAAATAACAGAAACGGGAGAAATTAGTGCGTTGGAGAAAAGGCGCAACGCGTGGCAAACATCATTCAGAACTTTGTTGATTGCATAGTTCATTCACTCCTCCTAAAAAATAAACGTTATTCTCGGTCTACACCATAACGGAGTGGGGGAACGCCCTTTATTAATCCTTGATGAACGCCGAAATACGAAGTTAGGGGAAGCACGGCTTTCATCATCTGCGACGCTCTGCGGAGTGACCTCGTCCTGCTCACTAGGTAAATCATTCTCGTGGTTGGACGCTTCTTCGTCGTTGACTGGGGTTAAATGGTGTTCAGGCTCCTCATCTGCAGTGTCTTCTTGTGGACATGGAAACAAATTTTGTAACGATACTGTCATTTCTCGACCGTTTAGACAACTGAACTGCGCGTAATTCGGGTGACATGAATTATTTCCACCTCATCAACAAGTGGGTCAGACTTGAAATGACGCACAAAGCGCTTTATGAAGGCTTTGGATTCAGTCGTTATCCAGGACGGAAGTGACATACCGGTTGTAGAAGGACGCTGAAAAATAAAAAAACGTTCATGCGGGGTGGCATTTGTTTTCGTGCACAATAAAGACCGTATTGAATGCAGCACTTCTGCTAATACCGACTCCCATCGTGAAAGAGGCAAATTGTAAGATTTCAAGGCAAGCTGAATTTTTTTCCATACAGTCTGCACAGTCTTTTCAGCTTTTCCATTTCCCGCTGGATTGTATATGCTAGATTTACTGGAAGATATTCCTCGACTCGTTAAATAAGTTTTAAATTCATGAGAACAGAAACTAGGAGCATTATTAGAGTGGACAAACGACGATGTACCAGATAAGATGAAAATTTGATCAAGACATTTTGTTACTGTCCAAGTGGTCATGTCCTTGTAAGGGAAAGCAAAAGGAAAATGAGAGTATTCATCGACAACTATTAATAAGTATTTGTTTACAGAAGATGAAGGCAAGAGACCTTTGCAGTCAATACTTATTCTTTCCAATGGTTAAGTAGATTTAATTAAAACTCCAGATTCTTGACGAAAAAAAACAGGTTTTACTTCTGCACATATTTTGCACAAAGCTACAATTCGCTTCACATCAGTAGTTGAAAACGGCACGTTTTTGTTCTTACAAATTGAAGCATTCGAGTGATTCCTGGGTGCCAAAGCTTCTCGTGCAAATCTTGAAGGCTGCTAAGACTTTTTGAATTTGTAGCATCTACAGCTCTTGTAAACGTGTCAAGTCCAACGTTTTGCTGTCCTGCACGATATTGTATGACATAAAAAAAAGAAGCCAGTTTTATGCACCATTGCTGAACCTTGTCGTTCTTAATTTTGGTACGGCACCGACTATGAAACATAACAGATATTGATCGCTAATCGGTTACCGGAGTAAACGTGTAGCGCCACAACAAGTGTGACCATTTTCTAACAGCTTCAATTATTCCCGTGGCTTCTTTCTCAAAAATGGAGTAATGACGCTCGGTTCTTTGAAGGGTTCGAGACATGAACACTGTGGGGCGGTCTCCTAGACTCAAAGTTGCCGAAACTGCTATGTCTGATGCATCGTATTTAACGGTGAATGATAAGGACTCATCAATTGATTGCAGAGTGCCCCTAGCTAATTCAGTTTTCAACAATTCAAAAGATTTTAATGCACTATCTGTCAAAGGAAAAATTTTACATTCGGCAAGAGGTCGTACTTTATCAGCAAAAGAACTTATCCATTTTGCATAATATGCAAACATGCCCAGCATTCGACGGAGTGCTTTAAAGTTATCAGGCTGTGGTAAGTTTAACCACAGTTTCGTACGTTCAGGATCGGGTTTAATGCATTTGTTTCCAACAACGTACCCAAGAATTTTAATATCAGAGACAGAGCTGATAGCTTTGTTTTCATTTAACGTAAAGTTTCGGAGAAAAATTGCATCAATAAACGTTTTCACATTATGGTCATGCCCAAGTTGATTGGAACCAGCTACAGTAACATTATCTAGGTACGCATACGTATTGCTTAGATTTTCTTCTTTAATAAATTGAAAAATTGTTCGTTGAAACGCGGCTACTCTGTTTTTCACGTCAAAAAGTATTGCGTGAATTCGTATAATTTATCATTAGCTTCAAAATCGGTGTATTTACGCTCTGATGAAACGAGTTCAATTTGGTGGTGAGCACTATGCAGATCAAAAGTCGAGAATACGGAGTATTAAGACGGTTCATTAATCATATCGTCAATTCAGGGAAGAGGATAAGCATCGAGTTGTGTGCAAATATTTATAGTTCGCGAGTAATCTATGCATAAACGCTTTCGTTGCCGATTGAAAAAATCTTTAACAACAACTACCTGTGCGCGCCAAGGTGAGGAGCTCGATTGAATAATTCCTGCTTCTAGCCATTTGTTAATCGTTCTTTGAATAAACTCTTGATCCTCTTGGTTAAATCGGCAGCATTTCGTGACAATAGGTTTTGTTTCTGCTGCCAAATTTGAGAAAAGAAATACAGCATCAATTGAAGCAGCGGTAACTGCGCAAGTTGACTTTCCACAAATATTCAAAAATCAAAAATTCTCCATTGAATTCAAATATCACACTTTGGTGACGGCCTTGAAAATTTAGCCCTAGGATCATATCACTGCAAAGATTCTCAAAAACATTGAGTCTGGTCAATTCCTATTTGTTACCTTCTAATTCTAGGTCGACAAGACAAAATCCATTTGATTTCATTTTTATGGCTGAGGATGCCATTTGTATTTTATTTCTAGACGGATACACTTTAAGTCTTTGGCCTTTGAATACTTTTGAAGTAATATAACTTTCTGAACTCCCGGAGTCAATCAGAGCAGTAAGATTTTTACCATTTAAATTTACTAATATTGCAGATCTTAGCGAATTTTCGGGGCACGCCATAGATGTAAGTGATGCCAAAGACAAGGCTACACTTTGATTTGTAGATTTTAACCTTTTTCCAGAACCGTTATTTGACCTACAAACACGGGAGAAGTGTCCAATCTTTCCGCAAGAAAAACAGGTAGAATTTATTGCAGGACAATATCTGCGTTTATGGTAAGCTCGGCTACAAAAGAAGCACTGTCTTATCGTTGTCGTCATTGAGGCTTGCTTTGTCGCGGTTGGTTTATCTTTTGGGGACACAGCAGCTGACACAGTTGGTTCATCTCTAGGGAACACAATAGCTGTTACTCTGGTTTCTGAATAGTAAACAGCAGAATGTTCCTGGGCCATATGGAGAGACATAGCCGTTGTGTAGGCACGATCCACAGTAAGTTTAGTACTTTCCAAAAGCCGCTGTTGAATGTGATGCGAAGCCAGCCCATTAACAAATGCATCACGAACAAGTTCTTGTCTATATTCTTTCGTGGAAACATCTCGAAATTTACAATTTTTACTCAGAATCTGTAAAGCTTATAAAAACTTCTGCAAAAATTCGCCTAGTTTTTGTTTCCTTATAGCTAACAAGTGTCTCGAAAAAACGACATTAGGTTGCTTGACATAGTGACGTTGCAGTTTAAGCATGGCCGCATTATATTCCGTACAATCTTTAGTCAGTTCGTAAACACTAGCGCCGACATAAGTGCAAAGCACTTCAAATCTGTTTAGTTCTTCAATCTCTTGTGCTCTAGCATAAGTTAAAGCTGATTCTAAAAATTTTTCTAATGTTTTAAGCTAATTCTTAAAAGTTTAGTAGCTCCTGGAGCGTTTGGATTGACGTCAAATCGGTTAAGTTTCAAAATCTCGCTAAACCCTGTAGCGGCCATCGTTCAAGCTCTCGTTCCAACTTTTAAAATTTTTGGTTTAATTGAAGTAATAACTTTTAACAAGACTTTAATAAAAGTATAAACCAAAAATTAAATACGCTTAAACTCTAAAACGAAAAACCTGTAGTATGTCTGTATATAACTAATTGTTATTTTTCTTTTTTTTAGATTAAGAATTTGAAAAACTAATATTGTTTTATTGAAATATAATTTTTATTAATTAATGAACAGATTTTATTTATTAAAATATGTCGCACGATTTAAAAGTTTTGATAAATAAGTCGCATGACAAAAAATTTGAAAAATACTGAGTTAAAATTTTGAGTGTTTATCTGAAATACTGTATTTTTCATTTTTTTAGATTCTTCAAACATGTCAAGGCAACTGTTATGATTCTACATTCATTTTCACAGTAACTTGCAAAACTAGTCCAACATGTAAAAAAAATCAATATTTTCGTTGTTACAATAAACAAACATGTACAGGAGTGTGGAATATAACAGGATCACCAAGTCAATGTTCAGTTACATGTGGAAGTGGAGTAAAAATATCAACAGTTACTTGTGTAGATTCGAATACAGGTAAAATAAGTTACCGAGAATATTAGAAAATATGAAGCTTTTATTTATAAAAAAAATTATATTCGAGTATGTTAATGTTTGAATAAAGTTGCTGTAAAAAACTTTTTCTTTTTATTCCGTGAAATGTTTACAAGTTACGCCAGACAACACAATACGCAACTTATTTATCCAATTTAACCTCACTGCCTGACTATGGTTTCGGTTTTAGATTCTTATCAAAGAAGGTCTGCGTGTACTGGATATCTTTTCAAGCATCTAGTCATTGACGTGCGTGATGCGAAATGCTACATTTTAGGCAAAGTTATGTGTTGGCAAGGGCTAGAAGCCCTAAAAATGTGTCAATAAGGCGATGAAAATTTTATTTTTGTCAAAGTTAATTTCTTTTTGCTTTCATTTAATTGCTTTTTTTAAATCCAATTCTGCCTAACAAATCTTTACAAAAATCTAAAAAGTTTTATGAGTAAATTTTTTTTTACATATTTTAAGCATTTATGTAAATAAACAAAAAATATATTTTAAAATAAATCCGCAAGCTTTTCAGCAAATTTATGTATAGGAAAAAGCGTCAATGTTATACCAGAAAACATAGGCAATAAAAAACTAGACATTTTGGCTTAAGAAAAGTAATTTGATATATGCAACAATAAAAAACATATCTATTTTAATACTTAACACATTGGCTGCCAAGATCGAGAAAAAATTAAATGCGCCAGTGTGAGCCATGTATCTCCTTTTATGGATACAATTTATACTGAAAATCTTCCCCAGAGGAATTAAAGGCCATAGAAAATTTTATTTAAATATATCCACATATGTGGAGAGAGGCCTTCTTAATCAAAAAAAATCTGTATCCACATTTTTGGATACGTGGCACATATAAATTATGCCGCGTCTCCACAAATGTGGAGACGTGGCAGCGAATGTGTTAAGCATCTATTTCCATAATAATTTGAAAGAAAGTTGAAATAACTTTGGAAGATAACTTTTTTGTTCTTTTTTGTCTTAACAAAATTATTTCCATGAAAATAGCCTAACAAAAATCATTTTATACAGGAAGCAGTTCTTACAATTGCAAAGGAACTAACTTCGGAAAAATTACAAAAACAATAATAAATCAGCCTTGTAATACACACACTTGTCCAACTTGGTCGATATGGAGTGAAATGACTGCTTGCTCTGTATCTTGTGGAAATGGAACGCAAATGTTAAATTCAACTTGTATATATAACGGATCATTGTCAACTTTATGTGAAGGCAAGTTTCAATAGCTAAATTAATTTTAGTCCAAGCTAGTCAATTTAAGTCTAAAAGTAAATTATCAACTTAATAAATAACTGTTGTCTTAAGATTGAGCCTTTCAATATTGTATTTTCACTTCTTTAACAGTGCTGCCTTATTTTCTAGTGATCATTTTTAGTGGGATTGTTTTGAAGCCTTTATATAATTTTGTACTGTAAAACCGTTAAAAAATATGAATATTTTGATCTACTGATTAACACTAAAAGGACCAAAATTTGCGACTAGCTAAAAGGACCAAACGCGTCAATTGACGCACGCCCTTTTTGGGAAGTTTGTATATGTTTCTCTCTACAGTATATCGTAAGGTTTCTAAAACGCAAACCGTACGCATTTTAAAAGCTATATCATGGCCAAGTATTTAGATCAATAAAACAAGCATTCTTTCAAAGCTTTATCACAGATACGATAAGCATTATTTGCCGCAAAACTTTTTACATATTGAGTTTTGACACACCATACAGACGTCAGTTGTTCTATTGCTGCAAGATTTACCAGGACACGTGCGGCGGTCGTTTGGAGCAGACTGACCAGGCTGTCACACTCTCTTTTTTCAGTTTTTGTGCAGCAAAAGATGCTGTATTGGATCTCGTAGGTTTTCTAAAGTTAACAACTTCGTAGCGCCATTAAGGCTACCAGTGAGCTTTTCACATACTTTTGTATGTACGCTTTACGTCTGATGTTGCTCTTGCACACAGCTTTGTACTGTAGATAACCCAACTGTTTATTAGGTAGGGGACCACTGTATTTGGCGAAGCCGTTTTCGCGTGGCGTTTTGGTGCGGCCATTTTGGCGCCAATCTATTTGAAACTAACAGGAAGATTTGAATTAACATTATAATCAATCACCCTAACCCTAACCAAATCCCTAAACTCTAAACCCTAAAATTTTCAAGATTTTTCAAATAAGAAAACGACACATTGCCACAATGGCTGGCACCAAAACGGCCGCGCCAAAACGGCTTTGCCAAATTGTCCCATCCCGTTGTTTATTAGAGCCATGTCAATGACATCATAAAAGATATGTACTGTCCATCTTCTGCTAGCAGCTTTTACTGAATACAATCTGGATATTTGATCCAAAACATCCACACCAACCTTCTTCTGGTTATGAAAAAGCACAGTTTTACGCTTACGCTTCGAACTATTGTGCTATGAAATGACAATGTCTTTATGTAGGGTGCTCAGAATGTTTACAGACCTTGACTGTTAGCACGAGAAGAAGTTAGAGTCGCTGTAGTGTTCCCTGTGGAAAGTGCAACCATGGTGTCATACAACATACACTCCTTTTTCAACAAGTCTGGAATTTCTCTTCGGTTTGCTCAAATTGTCCCCATCAAATTGCACTGCTGTTTTACGAATCTCAATCAAAGGTCTAAGGAAGTGAAGTAATTGTCATACATGACATTGAAACCTTGCCTGAATAAAAGACTCATTAGCTTCATCACCACATCCGTTGGCAAGCTGGCATCTCCACTTCTCGTTAAGTTCTTCCCACAATAAGGAAATTTGTTGTGTAGATACTTGCTCACTACATCGACGGCCATCCAAAACTTTATGCCAAACTTATGGGACTTTTTTGACATATACTGAAAAACTGTCACCTGGCCCTGGAAGGAAGCAGTTGCTCGTCGTCGTCGTCGTCGTTTGAAGGGTATTCATTCCAGGTCAGACACAAACAGGACTGGGGCCCAGGGTTTATCCTTTTACTACCTTAGCTTATCCTTTTACCTGCTGTACTATCATACCGGATCAGATGCTGGCAGTAATGATGTTGAGCCAGCATCGAGTTTCGTCATCCAAAACTGTCAGATTTCGTGTTCCATGTGGTGTCCGATGTATAGGGCACGCTATTAGAACGTGGTCTGCGGTTCGTTCAGCGGCACCACACTTGTAATTGGATGAAAGAGCGAGACATCATTTGTGCATGGACGAATGGAATCGCCCAACACCAGTTTTCAAGCGGTTGAGCTTAACCAAAGCTGCTCGGGACAAACCCATCCCAACAGGCCTAGCACCAGTCCTGGGAACAAAAACACGGAACCTGGAAGCACCTTCACAGTACTCTGCTTTCCATTTATGATTTTTCGACTCGGAAGCGCGGATACCAATTCAGGCAAAGTTATCCAAAAGATTCAGCGCGGTTGGCACAAATGGGCGTCTAAATGTTAGTCTCACTTGGCGAGCATCTGAGGACCCACTTTAAGACCATACAGGATATGATCGGGGTCCAGAGATCCACGATGGGTCAAGGAGAGCCTCGCTCCCACTCGGCGAACTTCAGCTGGCTGGATGCCTGAAAGCATGGTAAGTTGGTCCAGTGGAGTGGGACGCAGGCAACCAGTGACTGTGCGCAAGGCGTCGTTCAAGACATTGATAATACGAGTAGGAGCGCTGCAACACCAGACTGGTGCGTAGTACTCAGCTGTTGAATATACCAAAGATAAGGTGGCTATGTGTAGTGTTTTGGCACCAGCAACACATCTTGAGCCTACAAATCGCCTCAGCAGTGTGACGTGCGAGGATAGTTTTTTTCACAATGTCATTAGTTGATGACAAAACGTGAGTGATGACAAAACCTGGTAAGCCGCATCCTCATCAAGTGAATCAGGCGGCAACAAAGTCTTTGCAAATTTATTGATTAAAGCACTGTAGTGACTCCGCTTGGCTTGCGGAAGTTTTATCGCTTAACAGGTATGCTTGGCACTGCCATAGCAAACCTTGGTGGTGTAATAAACGAAAGTTGATGTTGTGACATGGGGAACTTTTCAAGGACACATCTATCCGGTAAGCAACTGTTTGGAAGTACGCTAGCGAAAGCTAGATCTGGATTGGTGCCAGTGTTCCAG
>CAVMFT010000138.1:0-168552 GCA_963680785.1 Diplosoma virens
AAAGGAAGAATCAGCAAACTCTTCTGAGTAAGAAGTGATATTACAAAACTCTGAAAAACACTGCTGAGGTTCTTAAATCACTGTTGCTTTATTTCAAACAAAAATTATTGTGTTTCTGTTGCAAGTTGCTTCGATCCGAAAATAATAATTTTTTATTTGTTTTCGAATCCTTAGCCTGAAGTTGACGAAGAATTTTATGTAATGAAAGTTTAAAATTTCAAAAAGATTGCTTTGATTAATGGAATAAGCTTGCGCTGCGCTTTTAGGTTCATCAAATAATACTGATAAAAAGATAAATAATCCCAAGATTAAAGAAAAAATGGCAAAAATGTTTCAGAATGTAATGAACGTCTTTATGGCTTTAAGCAACAAAATCTTCTTTTTCATGACCAACGTAAAGATTCAAACTAAAAAACCAGGAAAATGTTTTTGAAACTTTAAAACTTACTACAAAATATAATCTTTGTCTGTGATCGGAAATTATATAGATCAAAGAAACTGCTTCTTACTCAGAATGTGTGCTGACTCTTTCTTTTTATTTCCTTCTTTAATTATTTGAACTATTGGCTGGAAAAATCCTTCCTTATTCTGACAGCTTTCTGACCCTACTTTGACCATTTTAACTTCCATGTTATGACTTAATACTCATCACCAAGTTGCCACATTGTTATGAGAAATAGTGATGTCATTAATTCCGCTTTTGGATGAGCCTGGAAATGTTTATTGGTAAGCCTACTTCTATTAATAACCGCTTGCTTGTTGCTATGCACGAGTTCATCTTTTCCTTACATTTGTGGTATCAAGTTACCCTCTTTACTCACCTCTTGTTTCTTCTTGGCTCAAGACGGTTTTGAACAAATGTTAACAAAGTTTCAAGGTGAAAGATAAATACTTTATCATTTTTGAATTCTAATTTCCTAGCTGTTTTTTTTTAAAATCAAACTAAATGCTTTGAATTTTTTCAGAGCATTGATTCCTTTGTTTCTTGTAAACTTTGACGAGTAAAACTTGATTTGTGTTTCGAGAGATTGCAGGAACGTTGTATAGAGGAATTTACACTCTGCATCCCAACACGATATGCAGTTGTTTTCGGTGACTGCGTAAAATATTCTTTTGAGCCGCTTTTCTTATGGAATGCAAAAGCCCTGGTTTGCCATGTCCACATCACGTAAATCAGGCGGTAACAAAGTCTTTGCAAATTTATTCGTCAAAGCAATGTACTGTATTGACTCCACTTGGCCTTGCAGAAGCTTTGTCGCTTAACAGGCATGCTTGTTAATGACAAAGCATATCTTGGTGGTGTAATAGGATAAGGTCGATATTGTGATTTTCGAAACTTTTCTAGGACACGTCTGTCAGATAAGCGACTATAAAACATCCAGTAGCGACACCTAGATCTGGATTAATGCCATTGTTTCAGCGGCCAGAGTAAAAGCTGGGGTAATCCTTGGTATAATATAAAAGAGCAAGGTTCTTAATACTTCCCAGCCAGCCAAGCAGTCTTTATCAGCACTGTTGTCGTTATAAACCAATCAAAGTGCCGACAATTGAAACTTAGCATTACTTAAAAAATTTTTTTGGTAAAAATTGGAAAATATGTTTAAGCAGCATCAATAAATGCAGTTCCGATGCTTTTCCGAACGTATTTACATTGATGATCATTTTGTTAACTCTCCCAGCGACAACATGCACTATTGAACAATCGTTTTCCACATTACCGAGACTAAAAACGTGCTTACGAAACACAACTGGTACCACTGGAATGAATGGACTTGCATTATTAAGCATTTATAGAAGCCACACGATTTGCCCTGATGACGTAATTAACAGATTAAGTGAAAAAAACGTTTGAATATAAGCCTGTAAAAAAACTTTAAATATTTGTTAAGTAAGGTTATTTCTTTTTTTGATTGATTTTCCACCTATTGTTCTCATCATCTACACGAGTTGCTTTTAATTTGGAAAGTTTCTTGTTAAGATTGAATTACCTGCACATACCTTTTCAATAGTTAGTTTTACGGTTTGGTAAAAAGAAATTCATGCTACTTCAAGATGTTCTCAAAACCAAAACACTTTATTTTTGAATGTAGGCCTAATTTTAGAAGTTTTTGCCCATTACCAGGACCACTTAGAGCAGCCGTGTTTTCGGCTCCAAACCCCCCCTCTTCACAAATTTCTGCGTACGCCACTGAAAGAAACAGATTAGAAACTTTAACTTTGCTTGTATGCTGGTTTTGCAATGCAAGATTTTGCAGATCGTCAACAATCAACATTCCTTCGAAAGCTATGCAGTGTAAAACAATTGACTTAATTTTTGCCCATAAACTTCTGCAATCTGCTGCTGAAGACATTGTTCAACTCAGGAGTTTTGATGCAGTATTAACGAAGCTTCCACTATTGCTTCTACACGGGGTTTATCAAGACAGTTTTTAAACAAAAGAGCAAACAAAACAAAAGCTTTCCAGTAAACATTTTTCATCTAGCCAACGTTGGCGAAAGGCAGTTTTCCAGCAGCAGAAATGTTGACAAGATGATGGCGTCCAAAGTTGGCCCAAAGTCGAGTGCATCAAAATCACATTTTCCGCCAATACTTTGCCATCGATTAGCCAACACTAAAATTCCAGACGCTGTAAAGAGTTGGCTAACTATGAAGGACCAGCGCATGCTACTGCAGCTGCCCAACTACTTCAGCAATCTTACCAACGTTGGAAAAACGCTAACTGCCAACTTAAGAAACATTGGAAAGATGTTGGTGCTAAACATTGGCCCAGAGTTGTGTGAGGTGGATTCTTTTATTTTCCCAACCTTTATCGTACGTTTACTCAATGCTGCTAAACAACGTCGGCAAAAAATGCGTTGCAAACACTTGCATCTACTTCAACTCAACAACTGCTTTTAACTTGCTTTTAAAAGCTTTCAACCATAACAAAACTTCAGCAATGCAATGTATTACAAAAAAAAAAAAAAAAAAAAAATACAAAAAGAAATACAGTAACACCAATATCTGACAATCAGTTCTGGGATGAATTGTTCATTTCTGTAAAAAAACAAAATGCATTAAAAATAAATCTGCTTGAGCACAACATTCAAAAGTGTTTTTCAATAATTCATGTCTTATCATCATGCATGCGATGTAAAAATTTCTAAGTGGATATTTATAACAAGTATCACCTATTTAATCTCAATACTTATACAGTATAATGTGGTCCGAGACAGAGCTTCTCAAAAGTGCTCGAAGAAAAAGAGTCGGCGCAAATTTAAACAGCTTGTACAATGTACAGTTTTTCAAAATTTTATCAGTTTAAAATTTATTTTATACCAGTGTTCAAATTCCTCCGTTTCATATTACAATATATCATTTAATAGCCTGTTTAATAGCTCGCAAAAGCGAAACAGACTCTAGAGTTTTATAATTTTTTATTTTGATTGATTCAAGTTTTTATTTCTGTGGTGTACTGTGAAAAGATAATCTCAATACCGGTGAATTTTAAATAAAACTTTTGTTACTGTTGATCATTGAGGGGTTTTAATAAGTCAACTAGTAAGGCTGTACAAAACAGAGCGTTTACGTTTGAGAGCCTTAAAAACAAAAGGCATTAGAAAAACTAATATCAGCTTTAATCAAATTAATTCCTTCCTGTTCCGTTCCTAAAAATCGCCCAAATTATGTAGATTCACAATCTCATAAAAAATATTTTTGATTTCGCTTTGGTCCGGCTCAAATAGCCGAAGAAATAACAGTTTTATAAGTAATTTAAATAATTTATTTTTATTTACAAGAAAAAATGGCAACACTGCTTAATTTCACGAACTTTAAAGTAATTTCCAGAACTATCCGATTGACCTGTTTTGATTATGACGTAATAGTTGTTTGCTTTGGAGAATGTCAGAACATTCGAGTAACCTTACTGAATGGTATAAATACGATTCGCTGAAAAGCATTAATATAATTGGATGTTTCGTTGTGGTAACTTAAAATTGGAAAATTGTTAACTGTGTGAAGTCATAGTTTTTGAACGCAAGTCTTTGGTGATCTACGTGATTGTGAAGAATTAAGCTATTGAGCTTTAACCTGTTGCTTTGATTTATACTATTCGGGCTCCTAAGTGGATTGGAGCATATTTCTTAATAAAGAAGATATTGTGGTAGTCTGAGCTGTGATTTAGCTAGACTATATTTTTGCTGTCGCTGGTTCGAAGGTCAGATCCAGCAAGAAGATTAAGAATTATCGTTTAGTAGACACCGAGATTGTGTTATTGGCGAGGCCTTCTTAGCAGGCGCCAAAAAAGGTAGACGATTAAACAACGTACTAAGTTACCAAATAAATTTGCTACAAAATTTAAAAAAACTTAAATTTGTGGAAGTAACAAAATTTCAAAAAACTTTTTAACATCGGAACAAAATTTCAAAAACTATTTACTAAATTCTACACTTCCTTAAAATAACTTTGAAACGATGACCATGCCAACAGTTATCTGCGTATGTCATAAATTTATGATAAAAATTATTGGTATTAAAAAACAAAAATATTGTCATTTAGGAATCAAGATAAATACTAATCGGGTAATCTTAGCTTATGACCGTCTTGGCGATCCTCCCAGTTCCGAAACCAATTACCGAAATCGGAAATTGAACTTTTTTACAGAACTTTTTTAAACAAGTAAATTTATACATAAAAATACGTCGGATTTTTCATTGTAAGAAAAATTTCAACATAAAAACGGCCTATTACTTCAAATGCAACGTGAAATATAAATAAAAAGTTAATTATAAAAAGTCAGGTGTTGTTTAATTGTCTGAAGGCGTCAGCATAAGAGCTAAGATGTGAACCAGTTAATTCAATTTTTTTCCACGAATGAATAGTTATAAGAAAGTTTTATAAAAATGCTTAGTGTAAAGATTGAATTTATTCCGCTTGATTGGTATTCAAGCACTCCAACAGCAATTGTTTTATACAAAAGAATATATATGTGTAAAATGTTTTCAAGCAATCGCAAAAAGCTCAAAAAAAGAAAATATGCAATTTACATGAAATAAGTTCTGCATCACCTAAGGCATTTTTCGACGTTGGCAAACGACGTAATTGGCTTCCTCACGCAGTACCAATTCTTAGTAAAATTCATGTCACTTAATAAAAGCGTGAAATTGAAATTCCACGCTCTGCTTGCAAAAACTCACAAATTTGCTAAAAAACGTCTATTTTACCCGTTAACCCTTGTTTGGGAGCACCTAAAAATAGTACCATCTTATTCAGTATTTCAAATTAGGAAAAGTCAAGAAATTCCAGAGTTTTATCTACAAAGATGAAGTAATTACAAACGTTTTTGCAAGGGCCGGGCTTCAGAAGCCCGGCCGTTAAGGAGAATAGGGTTAAGTTTTGCGCAAATTTAAAAAATAATTATAATAAAAACTTGTTTCTAATCAATTCTTTTTGTGTTTAAGTTTGTAAAAAGGCTTAACTAATTTATTTAATCTTTACAAAATCACAAGATTGCCTAAGTGAAACTTACGTAATCAAAAAAAGTTTATCAATAATACACAACAATAAAAAACGTGTATTTTATAAGTGTTGGTAGACGCTACATTATTTGAACTCAGGGTATTCCTGCTCATTGTTTACTGAGTGGCTGACCTTGGTTTGAACTTTTGCGTCACATTTGTTTATAACACAATGGTATTATCACAGCTTGGGCGCAGAAATTTGACAAATAAAACTTTTAGCAAAGTTTTTTGTATCGATTTACTTTTCCAAAGATAAAACCGCTTGTTTGCTTTTGATTTAGAAGTTAAGCTTTTTTTTAGTTTTTACTTGACTTTCAAAATTTAAAAGAATTTTTAAAGAACCTTTGCTTGAGGTATTATAAAAAATCTCTTTTTGTTACATAAGATTAATGAAAATAATCGGAAAACATATTAAAAATAACAAAATAAAATAAAATATAATAAAAATTGCTGGAATTTGTGACGGGCTTCCTTTAATCCAATAATCACCAAACTATGATCAACCACACTTTCTTAAAGTAGGTCTAAAAGTAAATAGTATCACTAAAATTGTTGTTATGATTATTCTGGTTGGACTATAGCAATACGCCTACCGGAATTGTTCATGTATTCTTGAGTGATATGAATAAACATGAACGTTTTCAGCTGACATCGGTCTTCATCAGACAAATAAAATCGAAAATATCGCAATCAAAATCTTAAAATCCAGTGATCAATGAATATCCTTGTTACATAAAGTCTTTACTAAAATTATTTCCACTAGGTTTTCTTAAGCGAAATTTAGTGAATCAATCAATTAAGAAATAGAAAGCATGAAATTGGAAAAGCAAATAAAATCAAAATACTAAATGCAATAATCTTAAAATACGTATATTTAAAAGAAACGACGTTCTATTTGCAATTAGTTACCGATTAAATCTATAGTTACGTTTTTAAATTAAAAGAGCTTCATAAATTTTGATTTCGAAATATTGGAATAGCACTTTTTAATTATTTTAAAAGAAATTACGTAGTATTTGATATTGGAATAAATGTCGCACGACATAATACGTTTCCTTAGCCAAACTTTGGTTTTCAAGTGAAAACCCAATTGTTCACCCACTCTGTTGCTCATATGACTGGTTGATCTAAGTCTAAGATATCTGAAGCAGTGGGTGGTCTTTTCGTCCAACGACAATTCTTCCAACGACACTTTGTCCACGTCTTTTTGTTCTATTTTTTTTTGTCCAGCGACTTTCGGTCCAATTTCAGAGAAAAGAAGTCTTGTTAAGGGAACCCTAACCCTAACCCTAGCCCTAACCGTAAACCTTATTGGACGAAAAGACGTGGACGAAGTGTCGTTGGACGAATTGTCGTGGGACGAAAAGTCAGTACACGATCTGAAGCAGTAGTTCTAAATAACTTTAATGTTGATGTACCAATGTAAGTCAACTTGCACTCGATTAAGAGAGCTGATATACAACATTTGAACAGAGTGCATAAAAAATATAAGCCTTTAATTGAAAATAAACGATATATTAAAGGTTTGATCGAAGGGTTTTTTTATGAATAGTTTAAATTTTAACTTGAAAATCTTTTGTAATTTTATGAATAAACTGTTTTTTGTCACGGCCAAGTATGGAATAGATTATTAATATTGTAAATATGATCAAAACATTTGGACTGGGAGTAGGAAAATTTAACGTTAAACTTTTAAAAATATTTTTCGAAAAACTAAAGTGGGTATACAGTCGCTAGATAAAAAACTATTTTTAAGTACATCTATTTCATTTAAAAAACAAAAAAAACTGTTGAAACATGATAATTTAACTTGATATAAGAAATAAAATGTTAAGTCAGATTTTTCATTTTTAGCACACATTGAATTATAATATAAAATAAACGAGTATGTGTAGGTTTGCGCTATATCCACCTTCCAATCAAAAATTATTGTCCGATTATATGAGTATGGTATGGTATGGTATAAGCTGAGTTGAAATTGAAATCCAAGTATGGTATAAGCGGAGTTGAAATAAGGAGCATTATTTGCTGTTCTTCTGTAAACTAAAAATTGAGCCTGGTCGATTAATTATTTCTGTCAAAAAATCAAACAGGATAATTCTTCAGCACTTGAAGATTATTTTGATATTAGTTGGAAAGTTTAAGACAACTTCAAACTATTTAGTTAAACAGCTTTTTTAAAAAACTAGTTTTTAGTCGTCGTCGTCGTTTGAAGAGGTATCCACTCCAGGTCAGACACAAACAGGACTGGGGCCGAGGGTTTATCCTTTTACTACCCCAGACTGCTGTACTGCCTGGATCAGACGCTGGCAGTGATGTCATTAAGCCAGCATCGAGTTTCGTCATCCAAAACCGTCAGACCTTGTGCTCCATGTGGTGCCTGATGTATAGGGCACGCTGTTAGTACATGGTCTGCAGTTTGCTCTGAGGCGCCACACTCGCAATTCGGTAAAGGAGCGAGACCCCATTTGTGCATGGACAAATGGAATCGCCCAACACCAGTCCGCAGGCGGTTGAGCTTAGCCCAAGCTACTCGGGGTAAGCCCATCCCAACAGGCCTGGCACCGGTCTGGGGCACAAAAGCACGGAGCCTGGAAGCACCTTCACAGTACTCCGCTTTCCATTTGTGATTTGTCCGTTCAGAAGCGCGGATGCCAAGTCTGGCAAGGTTGTCCAAAAGATTCCGCGCATCTGGCACAAACGGGCGTCTGGATCTTAGTCTCACTTGGCGAGTATCTGAGGACCCATTTAAAAGACCATACAAAATATGATCGGGGTCCAGAGATCCACGGTAAGCCAAGGAGAGTGTCGCTCCCAATCGGCGAAGCTCAACTGGCTGGATGCCTGAGAGAATAGGTAGATGGTCCGTTGGAGTGGGACGCAGGCATCCAGTAACCATGCGCAAGGAGTCATTCAAGACACTGTCAATGAGACGAGTATGAGCACTGCGACACCAGACTGGCGCACAGTACTCAGCTGTTGAGTAGACTAGAGACAAGGTGGCTATGCGT
This sequence comes from Diplosoma virens, assembly GCA_963680785.1. NCBI lineage: Eukaryota > Metazoa > Chordata > Ascidiacea > Aplousobranchia > Didemnidae > Diplosoma > Diplosoma virens. The sequence goes on from CAVMFT010000138.1 coordinate 8,514, forward strand.
AGTGTTTTAGCACCAGCACCCCATCCCGAGCCCACGAGTCGCCTCAGCAGTGTGACGCGCGAGGATAGTTTTTTGCGCAATGCCACTAAATGGTGACGAAACGTGAGCGATCTGGAGATACGCTGACAGTGTGGACATGTCTTGGCTTAATGTCCCCTCCATGTCCTTCCAGTTTCCAGAAGAATGCAGCAATGCTAGATCATCAGCATAAGCAAACTTTCTGGAAATCATGGAAGGAAGATCGTACGTATAGATGTTAAATAGGAGGGGAGCCAAGACCGATCCCTGAGGAACGCCGTTTTAAGACGGCGTAGCCTGCTTTGCTTGCTGTCACCGGTGGTAAGGGTGAAACTTCGATTTCGGACAAGCTCCATGATCATTTTGACCATGTGCTTATCCGGAAGTAGTCTCAGCAGCTTGCAGGTAAGGCCACGGTTCCAGACAGTGTCATAAGCAGCTGTCAGATCGATAAATATGGCACCAGCCTTCTTTTTAGCCTCGAAAGAATCCTCGTGTTCTGGGTTAGCAGAACAACTTGATCTACGGTTGACTTCCCGCGTCGAAACCCAGCCTGCTCTTTAGGGAGCAGCGGATCGATTAATGGTTCAACGCGGGCGAAGATAAGCCTCTCGAGGATCTTGTAGGGGACACAGAGCAGAGATATTGGTCGATAACTCTTTGGGTCCCCCACGGGCTTTGCTGGTTTTGGGATCGCGACCACAAGCGCTCTTCTCCAGATCTTGGGAATTTTGAGTCGGCGCAAACAGGAAGAAAGGAAGTCACATAACCAGGACTTCAAAGCAGCTCCGGCATGGAGTATAAGCTCGGGGCAGATGGAATCAGGTCCCGGAGCTTTACCTGGTTTTAAATGTTGGAGGGCAGCAGTAAATTCTCTCTGTGGGAAATTGTCAGAGATATTTACTGTGTCTGGTGTTGTGGCCCTCCAAAGGTCAGACACTTCTTTACAGACAAGTCGAGATGACTTGCGGTCAACAGCCTTGTATTTCCCATTTCTAACCAACTGAGATGCAATAGCATTGGCTGAAACGGGACAGTGACGAGGAGAGTGTCGTGACCTACCAGTAAGGTTGTTCAAAATACTCCACGCTTTTCGACTAGAGTGTGAGAAGTCAATGCTCCGAACTGCTTCGAACCATCGATCCCTCCGCTTTCTGTCAAGCTTGGCAAGCAGAGCTGTAGCAACCAAACTTGAGTCGTCTCCCTGAGGAGACTGCAGAAAGGTTTTATAGAGGGATTCACACTCTGCATCCCAACACAAAATATAATTATTTTGATACCCGCGTGGGATAGTCTTTTTGGCTGCTTTTTTAATGGTGTTACAGAAGTCCTGGTAAGCCGCATCCACATCAAGTGAATCAGGCGGCAACAAAGTCTTTGCAAATTTATTCGTCAAAGCAATGTAGTGACTCCATTTGGCCTTGCGGAAGTTCCATTGCTTAACAGGCATGCTTGGCACTGCCATAGCAAACCTTGGTGGTGTAATAAGCGAAGGTCGATGTTGTGACCTGGGGAACTTGTCAAGGACACGTCTATCCGGTAAGCGACTGTTTGGACCTACGCTAGCGAAAGCTAGGTCTGGATTGGTACCAGTGTTCCAGCGGCCGGAATAAAAACTGGCAGCGTCCTTGGCATTATATAGGAGGGCAAGACAATTAATACTTGCCCATCCAGCCAAGCACTCACCGTCCGGACTGTTGTCGTCGTAACCCCAGTCAGCATGACGACAGTTAAAATCGCCAGCGTACAGACAGGGATGAGGAAACACTGGAAGATCCAGGGTTCGCAATCGCGTTGGCGGTGGTTTGTAGACGTTGACTATTTTATAGCCATCAACGTCCACACACAACCACTCGATCTCCGATGTCGGTGGAGACTGGTCCAAAAGCATATATCTCAGTCGCTCGTGGACAAACGTGGCAAGGCCATGCTTCCTGCTTAAAGAAGACCCAGCTAGTTGGTAGCTTGGTAGTACCAACTTCTCTGCATCAGTGCAGTGCGTCTCCTGCAATAGGATGACGAGTGCCTCAGACTGCATAGCGAGGTGATGAAGAACGTTCATCTTGTTTGCAGTGAGGCCTTCGATGTTCAGCTGAAGAATAGTGGGTCTTCGGAACTTGTTGGCAATGTGCCCTGAAAAAGGCAGTTTTATCTTAGCATTGCCCCGTCCTGAAAAGGACGTTTGCCGATTAGCAGACCCACACTGAACATCGGAATGGGTGGATACCCTTCCGTTTTGGTAGGTTCGGTTTCGGTCTGTCATTTTTAGAATTAATGAACAGCTTACTAACGGCCCAGGCTACGTGAAAGCACCTACCATCTCAACCAATCATGCTTTTGTTGATGTTATCACACACTCCTATGACAATATAAATTCTAATCAATACACTGGTTTAGTTTTTCTTGACCTTACAAAAGCTTTTGATTCAGTAAACCATGACATTCTCCTTCTCAAACTTGATCATTATGGCATACGCGGCTCAACAAATCAACTAATTAAATTGTTTTTATCTCGCAAACAATTTGTTTTCATTAAGGGTGCTAAATCTAAGCTCTTACAAAATAATTATGGTGTTCCTCAGGGTTCGATTCTTGGCCCTCTTTTATTTCTCTTGTATGTTAATGATATGCCCCAAGCGGTTAACTGTATGCCAATACTCTTTGCTGATGATACATGCTTAATTTTTACGGCCCCTAACCTTGCTTCCCTTACTACAATTATAAATAAAGAACTTCAAAATTTATCAATTTGGTTTGATTCTAATAAACTTATAGTTAATCCCTCTAAATCCAACTTCCTAATCATACCTCCCAAACTAAACAAACCTTTTCCACAAACTAATGTTTTTTTAAATAATATTTGTATTCCACAATGCATGAATATTAAATACTTAGGTTTAACTATTGATATGAATTTAAATTTTGATTTAAATTGATATCATGAACGGTTGGAATTATCTCTAAAATTAGACACTATCTACCAGAAACAGCACTATTAAAAATCTATTACGCTCTGATACATTCCCATTTATTATATGGCCTTATTATCTGGGGATCTACCTTCCCGACGTATCTTCAAAAATTGATAACTCTTCAAAATAAAGCCGTTAAATTTATATGTGCAGCTAAATTTTGTGATAATTCCTCGCCTTATTACAAACGCCTTAAGATTCTAAAACTTAAAGATCTTTATAAACTAGAAGTTGGTAAATTTATTCATTCCAATTTTAAAAAAATGCTTCCCAAAAATTTGTCTAATTATTTTATTTTAACCAGCCAGATCTCGGAAAAAAACATTAGATTAAATGAAAAATCAAAAAAAACTTTGCATATTCCCTTTTGTAAAACTTTACGATTACAAAGATGTATAAAATATCAAGGAGTTAAGATATGGAACAAAATTCTCATTCTAATTCAAAATGCTTCTTACCGTGTTTTCAAATGTGAATTTAAAAAATACTTATTGAAACCTTATATTTAAAATAAAAAAAACCTTATTTAAAACGAAAAACCCTCTTCTCTGCAACAGTTAAATTTTACAAGTTGTTGTATCTGTAGTTTTGCTCTCAAGGGTGGCTGCTGACTAGAAGACCGAAAGGTTAAATCGCAGTCTCCCTGCGGCTAAAAAAAATTTATTATTTTTTTTTATTTATTTTTTTTATTTGATTTTAGTGTTTGAATTCGTTATGTGTTTTTATTTTTTTCCCGCAAATAAAAGTATGTTGATTGATTGATTGATTATACAGAATTTTAATTGTTTTCTCTAAAGTTATGTCTTATCATCTTTAAATAGAGATCGCTTTCATCGATAATTGTAAATAACATTTCTGATTATCTATGTAAATGTTACCTACGAACATAAATGATTGGTAATGAAGATTAATAGCACATCATAGATAATAAATGGCCGTTGATACCTATTTGGGGAAAAACAGATATATTTAGAGATGTATTTACATCCGAATAAAGATGGTCGGATATGAAGTCATAGCAAGCTAAATATAATTGTAGTTGTTTAGAAACGGTTATAGAAACGTCTACATTTTATCAGGTATGGCTGCAGGTTTTAATGAAAACAATGTACAGCCAACGTATTTACGTTAAGCATACCTTCAAGTTCCAAAAACTAACTAAAAGTACTTAGGTTCGATGTGCTGACAACATTGAGTTTCCTGAAACTCATCAGGAAATAAAAAGCCTAATTCTGCTACTCCATGCAAGCATAAAAGCATGTGTGAATGTTTTATGCTTTTTCTGTCCGTGTCACAATTCTGTCCGTCTTTTTGTGTCACAAAAAAAAAGAACTAATGACTTTGTATGTTTATTGCTTCAACATATAAAGTCACCCATTTTTTTTTTTGTAAAAAACAGAGAAGCAATTAATTACAAAAACATTATATCAATGCCAAACATAGAAAAAACCAATATATCATACATAGAATACAATACGTAGAAACTAAGGTCATACATAGATAAAACATACATAATTGTAAATGGCCATGTTTGTATTGCCGTATTTATTTACTTGATTTTTTTCACTGATTTGATGTAAACAGCCATGTATATCATTATTGCATGAAACCGTTTTTGTTTTGAAAAACCTACAAATAAAAAGTTGCGCAGCCTGTTTAATTTTTGAGCTTTCTCACTCAAACGAATATCCACCTAAGAATTCTCGCACGTTTCTCCCTGACGTACATATTCCTTCTTTTTATACGTTTTATTAGTCAAGTGTACTATACATCGTAATATGTTTCTTTCTTTTATTTAAAATCAGATACTTAACTCTAAATCAGATAATGTAAATATACTAAAATGTAAATATAATAACTATTTAAAATCAGATAACGTAAATATACTTTTAAAAAATACCCTTCATGATAATCCAACGTTGTATTTATTTTGTTTCTTTTGCTCTCCACTATGTACCGATAAGTAAAAGGATTAGGCACATACGAGTATTACATTATAAAATACACTCGTATTATAGTAATCCATTATACAGTATGCCATTAAACAAAATTCAATTAAAGAAATTACATTAAAAATATCAAAATTTTACGATAGAAATTTTCAATATATGCTCGTAAGTGTCTATTATGCAAGATTAAAAGTCCTCTTAATTCAAACTAAAATAGTGCTATTTATATCTGTGGATGTGTATATATTAGAAGTGCTACAAATTAAGAGTTATAACTTTTTTTTTATTTTTTATGTATTTATTTTTATATTTTAAATAAAATTATTTAAATTACACCCAGATAAAAACATATTTATTCAAAATAAGATTTTGAATTTTTGATATTGTTGAAGCTTATGTACAAGAAATATGATGAAAAACATCTTATCTATACAAAAAATGAAAAGAGGAGTTTAAAACTTCTCATTCACAATAATCTTTACAAATCGAGAGGAAAAAAAAGAGAAAAGGTAAATTTACACTAAATATTTCATTACATTATCGAGTGGTATTGGTTAAGGGTGATTTAAGTTGCTTCAATATCAAGAAAGTGGGTATTAAAATACACACAAAAAAAAGCAGACTCAAAAATCTTATTAAATTTGGACTTGGTCAGGAAGCATTGAAGAACAAAACGTTTTGACACTTTAAAAAATATGAACAGTCACGGTAAGTTTTTTCACCTTAATAGTATACGAGAGTCATATTACATTATAAAAATACACCGGGTTAAAAAACAAGGTAAAAATTTTAAAATACCGTATATACTTGTGCATAAGTTGATCTTATGTATTTGTCAATGTGTATTTTAAGGCCAAAAATTGCGCCATTTTAGGTATTGCCAGTGTATAAATCGACTGTAGATTCCAAGTACAGCCACTGTTTTTAGACCAGTGTGTCAGTGTCATGAGGACCCATGCACTCCGACATTCCGGCACGGATGCAAGCTCTGGATTAACCAAGTGTGGATCAATTATTTTGGTGGATTATAAAAAAAAGTCTCTTTTAGGGTGAGACATATGCAAATCACACCTGGCAGATTCTTTAAAAAAAAGCTGTAAGACGGGAAAATGCAGGTTTGGCAGTTATCCCTGGAGAACTGACAAGCATTTTACAGCCTTTAGATGTATCAATTACCAAAAATTTTTAGAATCAGTGGATGCTAAATGGGGACAAGGCATTCACAAAAGGGGGTAATATAAGACCATCATCTTTAGTTACAGTGTGTGAGTGGGTATGTGATGCCTCGCAGCAGTTAGACCCGGCTATAATTGTTATAGAGCTTCCAAATTGTGAAATTTTGAACGCACTGAATGGTACGGAGGACAACTATTTATCGCGCAAACCCAATGCCCTGGCTGATTCCGTTCAAGAAAATGGTCCCACGTGAGAGGATTATGAGAATAATAACCCGCTTGACGTTGATGATGATCTTTATGATGATGTAACTAACATAGGCGGTATTGAGGAGCGAAATGAACTGTTTGGGGCAAGTAATAGTCATGGCGAGAACGACTTTGAAGGCTTTGAATAAACTTTTTGTTAGACTAGTATTAAATGTTGATGTTTCTCGGATTTAAAATGTTTGTATGTTTGCATAATTACAGGCATATATAGATCAAATCCTATTCAAAAATACGTGTAGATCTTCAGTGCATTAGACTTTATTCAGTTATGATCGAACGCTCCGTCGTTAGCTTGTTTACTTGTAATATATAAATTTCAAGCTAATTCCACATACTCTAAAATAAATTACACTGATATTTCATAATTTTGCGAAATAACGTCAAGGTGTGAGCATTTTTTAAGAGGAAGCATCATAATATGAGTGTTTGTTAAGGCCGTATATACGTAACATGTATAATAACGCAGTTTTTTTTACATTCACATTGTATACGACTCTAGAGCAACATCTCCATAAACATATTTTATATATATAAGTTGATTCCCAAAAATATTACCTTAAATTCAAAATTAAATTTTATATTATTACCTTAAATCTCCCCAAAATTCAACTTATACACAAATATATACGGTAATATTGTGTTTTAAATAAGCGTAAAATTAGTGTTGTGTAAATTATATTTTATATATGTACAGTATCTGTAACCATGTAATTTATTTGTAATGTTATCGTAAATTAATTGTACTGTAACTAAACATTCTTCTATGTAATAGTAAAATAACTCTTTGCATTGAAAATTAATTCTTGTGTTTATTAATTTTTTTATATAATGTTTTTAATTTTTTTAATAAAAAAATATTAAATAAAAAATAAGAAAAAGGAAAAATTCACGTTTCCCCACGAAACGATTTAAAAACAAAATATTATTGGATTTGTGACTTTGCATGTTGATTACTTAAAACATTCACACATGCTTCTATACTTAGCAGGATTAAGCTTTTCATTTCCTGATCAGTTTCAGGAAACTCAATGTTGTCAGCACATCGAACCTATGTACCGTTAGCTAGTTTTTGGAACTTTGAGGTATGCTTAACGTAAATACCTTGGTTGTACATTGTTTTCATTAAAACCTGCAGCCATACCTGATCGAATGTAAACGTAGCAATAACCATCTCTAAACAACTACAATTATATTTAGCTTGCTATGACTTCATATCCGACCATCTTTATTCGGATGTAAACACATCTCTAAATATATCTGTTTTTCCCCAAATAGGTATCAACGGCCATTTATTATTTGTTATGTGTTATTGGTCTTCATCACCAATCATTTATGTTTGTAGCAGTGGCGTGCGGTCAGGGCATGCAAGTCATGCGTTGCATGACCAAATTTTTAGGAATTGCATGACGAACTTTTGCGCAATGAGGCATATATTTATTAATTGAATGGAAAATGGTACTGATTTGGAATGAAATTTGATGTTTATCCGGGGCGAAGACCTTTTTTATTTAAAGAATGCTGCAATTCCAGGACGAAAAGGATAAAAGTTGACAGAAATTGAAAGGGGAGACTTTTTTTTTTAGAGATCACTGCATTCGTAGGACAAAAAGTGCATTACTAAGGGACGATTGAAGTGATGAACTTTTTTTTTCTTTTTTTTTTAAAGAATAAAGCATTTCTAAGAAAAAAAGTGCATTGCTAAGGAACGATTCCAAGAGAGGACCTTTTTTTAAAGATTACTGCATTTTTAGGACGAAAAGTGCATTACTAGGGAACGATTTCAAATGATGGCCTTTTTTTTTTGGAGGGGGATCACTGTATCTCTAGGACGAAAGTGCATTACTAGGGAACAATTTCAAGTAATGAACTTTTTTTTGTTTAAAGATCATCTTAATCTAGCAAGAAAATTGTTCTTGAACACCATGACATTAGCACTAAAAATTGGATCTCACACAGAATTCTTTTCCTACCAGAAATAAAATGCATGTCTTACTCATTGACTACCCATGAAATACCTGATTTCATGACCCGGTTTTGGTATGCCAATTGCATGACTAGTCTCAGAGGTCACCGCACGCCACTGGTTTGTAAGAAACATTTATACAGATAATCGGAAATGTTATTTACAATTATCCATGGTAGCAATCTCCAGCCAAAGATTATAAGACATAACGTTGGAGAAAAACGATAAAAATTATATATAGTCGGACAAAATTTTTCAATTGAAAGTTTATCAAAAAAGCAGTGCCAAATTAGGATTAGGCTGTGGTAAGCCTAAAGTTTAAGTCAGTAGTGGTTTTCTGTGCGTAAAACTTTTTTTCACTTATTTCGGCTAGGAATGAGGGTATAAAATTTATTTCAAGCAAACTTCTTGCAAGCTTTATGGCGGCTATCATGTGCTGGACCACATTATGTTTGGTTCAAGTTTGGTTGCTTTTTGTCGTTCCATAAGATAAAGCATCTAATGGTCAATAAAATAAAACACCTAATGCTTCACCTGCTGAATCTAAATAAGTAGCAAGCTAGGTTACTGATAGCCTACGTACATGAGTACAAATTAAAGCAACTGAAAAATTAATAAAAAGCACCATAAAAATATTGGTACACGTTATTCTGTTTATATTTTTTTGTCTGTGTTTAGAGTTTCTTCCTGATGAGCAGTAAAGGCAAAACAGGCAGTTGACGAGACAGAGAGACAAACAAAAATTTCTCTGCGTGGTTCTAGCAATTTAATTAGATTTCTTTTTACAAAATTTTTAAAAACGAAAATTTAGTCTTCTCTTGATTTTTGAAGACTAAAAATTTGTTTGAAGCATCTTTGTCCTATATTTTATAAAGCATCCATTTTGTCACCTATAAGTAATAATAAAGAATAATCGGAAGACACAACAAAAATTGAATTGTTAGAGTTGATGACGTGCTTGATTTAAGCCAATATTCATCAAACTACGGCCAACCACTTGCTTCCTCAATGTGATTAACACTTAAATGAAAAAATTAATTAAATTGAAATGAAGACCAAGTGTGAATAATATTGTCAAAACTGTTGTTGCGAACACCCTAAAGCAAAGTTGTAACGAGTCAAACATTTGAAGACCTCGATTCGAGTCCAAGTCCACCAAAGTCCGAGTCCTTTTGACTTCGAACTCATGGCAAACTTCACGAGTTTAATACTTTCGGTAGTTTTAAAGTGAAGACGTTTTCTGATCTTTTTTTAATTTAAACTATTTTTTTTACCTCTAACGTGAAATAAAGACATCAAACATTTCAAAGTATAATTCTAACTGATCTGTAACAGGTTTTTTTCATAAGCATGGTCATCAAAAATTTTTCATTCGAGTCACTATTATTTGAACCAGCGTCAATTCCTAATCCTTAGTTGATTTGAGGAAGCAAGTTGAGTCCATGTCGTTATACATTACAATGACAATTCACAACCATGCTCCAATAAGACTATTCTATAAACAAAAAATATTAATATTTAAAACCGATAGCTCTTGAAGTTTATATGTATTGCTGATTGTTTATCATGAAATTAATTTTCAAAAACACTAATAAAAGTTTATTTACTTTACTAAATTGTGACACTAGCTTTTTGATTTAATTTTTTAATCCCAAGTTTTTTGACCTCCAGTAATCTTTTTTGCTTAATGTTGTAGTTACAGTAATTTAAAAGATTAATTCCCTAAATTTTTCTTCTATCCCATAAAAGACCCACAATATTATTAATTGGTGGACGTACGAAGTTTAATTAATTTTATGTTTTTTTACATTTGCAAATTTTGACGTCTTGCACCAATCTCTGAGCCGCATTCATCCGTGACAGTAACGCCCAATCTTAGTTCGAGAAATAGAAAAAAGAACTCGAGTCGTTTTACGTATATAAATTCCGTTGCACATCGAATTGCAAACAGAAACAGTCGTGTCGAGTCAATTTAAAAACGGTATCTTTAAAGTTCATAGTTTTACCATCTATGCCTGTTTAAGTTTTATTCTCATGGAGCGGCACAAATCGTGGATTGGTATAAAGAAAGAAATATTAATCAGAAGATGTACAAAGTGGGGCAAAAATTCAGTCGTTTATCATTTTTATTTATTTTCCTAATTTGCTTGACAACTTCGTAGCCGTTAAACTTAAGGATCAAGGTCAAATGATCACCCCTGCAAGATATTGCTATTCAGTTGAACTATTTTATTTGGTATATACTATAGCTTTTTTTTATATAGAGATATGACGGAAATTCAAAACTGCTTGCCAAGACCTCCAAGCAAAAAAGTGCTGTAAAGTGTCTTTCCCAAGGACACAAAAGAATGACACGAGTAGGTTTAGAACTACAACCAAGTCAATCGCGTTAAGTCTCTCTTCCTGAATATATCGCAATCAATCAAAAGCAAGAAGAAAAATTCACCATTGTTTTTAATAAATTAGTTCCTACCTCTGGTTCAATTTTATTACGTCACATACCAAATTCTATGATGGTAGCGACGACACAAACCCATTAGGGACAAAAATAGTCATTGCCAAGAATCACTTCATTTTGTGTCGTGTTGTTTTGGTTTTAGTTTTTTATTGTTAGGTCATGGGTCTAAGTATAAGCTGTTTTTAATAGTAGAGGCTTATTTTCACTATAAACACTGAATGGAGTATTCTTTTTGCTTTAAATAAAGTAAAGAGTAATTTTTTGTTTTTTTTCTTTATTTTCTTTTTTTTTTTCGATGTTCACTGGTCCTATTTAAGTTTGGAATTGTAGATTCTTGTTTGGAATTTTAAATTTTCGAAAAAGGTACGTCATAAAATTCTTGTCTTCCCCTACTTGGTCTTGCCCAATGACTGCCTTAATTAGGGTTGTGGAGTCGTGGGAATTTTTTCGGGTCCAACTCCGACTCAGACTCCACCTGTTCAAAATTTTCCGACTCCACCTGTCTAATATTTTCTGATTCGCGACTTCGACTTCAGAACATTTGCAAAACCGACTCCGACTCCCAACTCCAACTCCAGCAATTCTATAAAAACAACTCTAACTCCGACTGCGACTCCGAATCCACCCAAAAACGTACGACTCCGGCGACTTTGACTCCCGAATCCGATTCCACAACCTTGATTAAGTCACACTTTTAAAAATTTGAAAAAGGGAAAAACGAATCGTATTTTTAAAATCTGTTGCCTGAGCTATATAATGTTAAGATTTGATATCAGTTCTTCAAAAAAGTGTTTGATAAAAATATCCCAGCAAAATATTTTAAATTACAAGTTACAAAATAAAACAAAAAAATTTTAATAATTTAAAGCCCAATAGACTGCATCTAAAAAAGAGCATAAAATGGAATACAGAAACTCAAAAAATGTAAAATAAGAAATGAAACTAAAGCTATTCTTTTTACTAATATATGCGCTCGTATATGCCGGCCCGCAAACAGGAAGAAACCTAGAAAAGTGACACATTCCGAGCACTTTTAAAATTGCTATAGTTTTAAGAATCGAGTGCTAATACACTATTTCATCATAATAAAGATTGTTTTTATTTTGCCGAGCGTAATTGCAATAACCTCAATCTTGCATGCAAAATCATATATTGCTGGGAGATTTGTAGAGATTTCCAGTAGATGTCTGTAAGCACAACTATATACTTATTTTATTACGTTTACCTGTTGCCGTTGCTATTTTTTTGAAAGGACAAGAATGCTATTTTTCTCTCATTGTGCAAGCCCGTAATAGCCCAAGTGACAAAATAAAATACATTTGTAAACTTATGTTTGTATACATAACATTCCTACTTTGAACATTTAAACAGTAATTACCCTGGAAAGAAGTTAACATATTAATATTAGATTTTTTATTGACCTTTCCCGAAATATTTCCTCTCACCAATGCATGTTGTTTAGTTGTGCGCTATGTAGATGAACAAGTTTATTTTTAGACTAAAGCATCAGTGTCAAAATTTTCAAAAATGCATAGCTGTCAAGGTGAAAACCTTTTTTAGTCTTTACTTGCTTCCTCTCACTATAATGTAAAAAAAACATAGTTGCGTGTAAGTGAAGAAAAGCTTGTCCGAGCCAAGCTTTTCTAATCATTGAAGCACACCTTTGCCCACTTGCTAAGTAGGCCTACCGTTGGCTGAAATTTTTTTAACCTGGAAAAATATTGATTTTTTTAAGGCTTCAACTATGGTTTTGTGGGCCTAAGCGCTTTAATATTTATGTCAGTGCTGGAGACTCGATAGATTTTTATTATTCAAGTTCTCGTTTGAACTTTCAAAAACTTTGTAAATTTAAATTTTCATTTTTTATTTTTCGAGTTCAGGAAAGATCATGTTAATTTTTGTCTTAATTCTCATTCTCGTTGTTATTATGTGCAGGGGAGGAGTAGTGAAAAGGGCAGGTGGACCCCTACCCTTTTGACCCCTTCATACTGCCCTCCCTTTTTTTCCCAAAAGCGAATGTACAGGTGGAAAGATACAAAAGCATTTGGAAATTCGACTAAAATGTCAGATTGATTAAAGGTGAAAGCTTTTATTTTGGTTTCTATCTACACCTTAAATTTAGGACGAAAATAGGGATTATTGTCTCGATTGTAAATGATAACTTTTTTTTAGTAATCACTAAAGTTTTATTGAAAACGATCGCGACACGGAATGGCATTACAATCGTTTTCAGTGCAAAAATCTATTTAAAAAATAGTATGTTTTTTCAAAAAACATGAGTTCTTGAAGCATGGTCTTGCAACTATTCCAGGTCTCTTCAATAAGTCACCGTGAGCAGTTTTTGCTATTAAACGTTTTGGAAAAACTCCTTTAAAGGTTTCCTCATTTTTCCTTTCTTTCTTTTTTTCATTTTTTTCAATTCGCTTCAACTATGCTCTCACTCGATTTTTTTTTCTTCACATTCAGTTAGTTCATTGCTTAAGGCCCGTTTCCACTACGAGCGTGGAAAAGAGCATTTTTTCTTTCTATTATTGATCTTCGATTGAAGCGAGCGCAAAAAAAATCAATAAAACAAACAAAGAATGCTCTTTTTTTTTCCACTACGAGCGTGAAAAAGAGCATTCTTCCTCTCTTTTATTGATCTTCGATTGAAGCGAGCGGTTAAAATTGAAGCGAGCGCAAAAAAAAGCAATAAAACAAACAAAGAATGCTTTTTTCCACGCTCGTAGTGGAAACGGGCCTTTACTTCGCACTGTTGGCTAAGCAGTTTTATATAATGATAATTATGTTTTAAAAGCAATTAGAAAGCTTTATTGAAAGCTATAATGCTTTAAAAGCAATCTAAAAATCTTTAATAAATTTATTTTTATTTTCAATAAATAAAAGACTGTATTGCAGTTCTTGCTTTACGGTTTTAATTTAAAGAGTAACTTGAAGGCCATGAATCTTTAAAAGCAATCAAAAATCTTTTATATGTTTATTTCTATTTCGAATAAATAAACGACTGTGTCACAGTTTTTGCTTCACGGTTTCCATTTATACAGTAACTCGATGATCATAATGCTTAAAAAGCAATCAAAAATCTTTAATAAGTTTATTACTATTTCGATTAAATAAACCAGGGTCCAGTTTGAGATGAAGAGCCACATTTCTTACTGTATTACAGCAAAGAGCAATATCATACACAAGGGCATACAAGAAAATTACCCCACCTCTTACTTACTCACGCACATACCTTTGCTCAGCTACATTTATTGTAAATTTCACACACCAACAGGATAATAACAGAAGTTTACCAGCCATTTATAGTTATGCATGTTACTTAGTGGGACTTCTAGCATTCCTAGAATATTTTATAATTTTAGGTAAAAAACGAACTTTTTATAACCATTATTCGAACACTTGATGCGAACATTAAATTATATACGTACTTATTACAAATTCATACGAAAATGCGCACAAATGTACGTATGGCTCGGCAAAACAAAGCAAGCTAACAGTCAATTTGTCGGCTATCCCTAACAAAATCGCGGAAGGGCTTTAATCAGTTATATGACTAAATATTACAACTTGATACGGGTAAGGACGTTATAAAAAAAAATCCAAAATTTGACTTACGAAAAGCAGAGTTTGAAAGTGGTGCAGGGCCTGCAGATTCACAGAAATGTGGGTCTTCCACAGCAGACACTGTAATACAATGGCTTTCAATAACTTGTCAAAAGCATACTACTCAAATAATTATAATTACTTACATGATTTTGAACAAGTAGAAAGAGGAGTGCTTTGATTAATAAAACTTAACGGTTCATAGACAGTAGCATCGGGTTCATAAAATAAAACTTTTTTAGAAACTTTGAGACGCTTATCTGGACCGGATGGGGGAGAATAAAATTTTTGGTCTAAAAAAATTAACATATTGCTGGTGTACCACATATTTTAATTGAGACGGAGTGAAAACCACCACTCAAATATATCGAATAAACTGTTTTTATAGTTTGAAATACATTAATGTCATTGCTCAAAATGCACAACTTAATGTTTACTAAAATTAGGCAAAACATTTAAAATATAAACAGAAGTTTAGAACCACCGGCATGTTTTTTGTGTTATATACAGTATTAAGAAGAGATGGGGTATTTGCATAGCTACGCCAATCAACCAGGTAATACAGTGCATATTAAAATAAAACAGATTGTTCTCATACTTCACAGCCCGCTTTTTTGGTGTTTCGTCATCAGTTTCGGTCGATTCAACTTCCGAATTCAAACTATATCTTATGCACCACTTTTCAGCTTTTGAAAAATCATCTAAAATAAAAAATGGTAAAATTGCAGATATGACCACATATACTCCACATCAGTGCGCCCTCACTGGCTCACTCCTTTTGTTCGAGTTGCCATTTCATACCACTAACTTCTAAAATTTCCAAATATTTTTAGCAATGTTGTTCTATACTTAATGTTGTGATCAATTAACAGAGACAACTGATCAATTGACCACTAAAATATAGAATTGCCAGACAACGTCGCGAGTCGAAAAGAAAGTTCTTGCAATTTGAAACGACCATGATCAAAGCTATCTCTAGGGCAAATGACCAGACAGCGCTCTTAATCCTTTAATTATTTGGTATTCTCACGACCGTTTGACCAGACTTTTCTTCATAAATTGTTTTATTTAATGCTGCAACTTTTGTTTGATTTGTAAAGGCAGAAACAATTGATGAATTTTAATACAAATTAAAAAGAACAGTTCAGGTCTCTGGGAATATTAAAGAAATAAAGGATTAAACTGTCAGGTCATTCGCTCTGGATCTGGTGTTGAGTTGCTGCTTTAATATTATTCATTTTGAGAGATAATTATATTTACGTCCAGCGATGAATTCTGGCGGTCAATAATAGATACAGTAAGTAACTTAAGTAGATTCTATATTGAAACGTTTTATAACATTAGAATTTATACTTCAGTGATTGTCCGATAGTATTGTATAGCTGCAAAAAAAACTGTTTAGGACACATCCAGCTATTACACAAAAAAAAAAGGTATCCAATTTAACAACACAGAACACAGTGCTAAAATTTACAATTCTGTGAGAAACACTTAATTTTATATTTGCTCCAATTATTGGACGGAACTTCTTTATCAAATTCAGATCATTAACAAACCTTATTCAAATACAATACAAATACAAAACATATCAGAATATTAAAACTTACAACAGAAAATTAAAACTTTACATTAAACGCAACTAGCTGCGTAAGACAGCTTCTGATTTAAATTCAACCATGCTTTTCCAAGTGAACAAACTATACATGCGTTTGTCAAATTTCCACGTTTAACCCTCCGTCTACCACAAAAAAAACTAACGTTGTGAGCCAGTGGGGTCTATTAGACCCCATGTAGGTTTGCTGTAAGTTATGAAGGTCTATACTTGCATTTCATGCAGGATAGCTAAATGGCACAATAAACCAGCATTTTGTATTATTTTTGGCATAGGCTTTTGCAAACATAATGCACATTTGCTCAGTTGACAGCTATTAAATCTTTGTATTAATTTTAACCAGTTAAGATTTTTTTGAAGTTGAAATACTGTTTTTCGAGAACAAACAAATATATCATAAAATAATTATCTAACATTTGTGGTTTTTATAGTATTATTGCAAAAAAAAGCTACAAATAATAGTTTATTCTTGTGTTTTCAATAAAAAAATAATGCTGTCAAAACATTTGTGTTTACGTAACAGCAGGATTTATATTGCAAAGTAGTTGAGATCTGTCAGACCCCAATGGTTTACGATGCTACTTTTTTTTTCAGTCATATTACAAGTTAGTTTTGTTTACTGTAGTTTATGTTGGCTACAGTTCTAGGGTATGTGCACAAAGTCACTAAGTTTGAATGTGGTACCATTTAAACAAAAATAGTTATCAAACGTTAAAAGAGCGTTTGGGGTCTATCAGACCCCATGGTAGACGGAGGGTTAAAGAAAAGGGCCTAACAATGAACATTGTAATTAAATTACGAAGCATATATCTAAATTAGGTTGCCGCATACGAAAACTAAAAGGCAAACGAAAGAAAGAAAAAACATTTTAAACTTAAAATCTTACACTCTGTTTAGTACATATTCACCTTTGGTTTCACATTTTTAACATCCATAGTAACCATTATAAGAAATTATACATTTTAAGAAAACTCGAGCAGGCGCATCTGCACTAAAGCAAAACAAAGAAATATCAAGATTTTTTCCATTAAATGTAATACCATTACTTAAAATCTCATTTCGTTTCAAATCAAAATTGTTTTGTTGTTTTCTTGTAATTAGTTGTTTTGCTGTTTTTGGTTCACGGACATTATATTAATGCATTTGTTTTTATGTGCACCTTCAGGACATCATTGTTATGCGGACATTATATTAATCATTGTTATGCGTAATCTGTGGCTACAATCGTAATAATGTGTATGATTCAATGGCTAAAATTTGTCTTGCACATGTTAAAATGTTATTTTTTATGTTAGTTAACTGGATAAAAAAACCCGTAAAGAAAGAGTTCAGTGTCAGCAACGTTATTTTTTTATGTTAGCTAACTTCGTTACACGAGCACAAAAATATCTTGGCGAGACAATGGTCTGGTCGATTTTTGGATGAATTTTTTATTTATTTATTTTTTTATGAAAACGATGTTTATTCGTAAAAAATCCCGAAAATATAAAATTAGCTTATTCACTATGAAAAAAGCCAATTTTTTAGTTGAAAAAGCACTTTCAAAAAATTTAACCGAAGAAACATAGTGAAGACTTAAACAAAAAAGTTTTCACTTGCAACAAGTACAATTGAACCAAGTATCAAGTAGCAACAAGTAATGTGCGTCATCGGTTCAACCAAGTAAATGATATCCCGGCAGTGATGCGGGGACCATTTTATTTATTTATTTTTAGATCTTTATTATGTTTTTTGAGTGAAAATTTGTTTAAAAAGATGATTTGGGTTTGATAATTGTCTTCGAACTTGCATAAACGGTTTTTCAAAAATAAGGAGCGAGTTTTTAAAAATTAAGAGCGAGATTTACTTGTAATATATACGAGTATTGCTTCAAAAAATAAAAATAATGATTGAAGAACAACAAAGAAAGGAAAGAGTTAGCGTAAATCTCGAAATATTTGATCAAGTAAAGCGGCTGTATACAACAAAAACTAAACAAGAGTTGTTTGAAATTAAAAATTTGAAATTACAAGCTGAAAGACATTGCATCCAGAGTAAACCATAGATCTTGGTCTACAAATTATTTATTCCTGGCTTTGTTTTTTCTCCAGAGCAATGCAGAGAAACCAGTCTCATACAGCCATTTTGACCGAAAAACATCAAAATTTGAATATCTGCGCTTACATCTCTGGATAACAAAAAGGCAGTGGCTGACTGATATGCAAAAAAATCTTCTCTTTGTATCCGCAATTGTGTCATATTTGATTGAGCTATGCTGATAAGGTCTATATCGCGCTCTTATCATTAAAAAACTTCTTTCTACTCAGTCACAATGTTGACATTAATACTAAAGCAGGCTTCATAAACTTTTTATTTTTCTTACCCATACCAATAAGATTGCTTTTTTATTTACCTACAACCCAATTAAATCCAAAAATAGGTCTCCATTTGATTTTTAGAAATGGATGCGGTCTTTTTTCTTTTTTTTGGTTTTCATTTGACGCTGTTACTAAAAACAGTTTTAAAACAACTAGTTTACCGCTCGAAAGTTTTGGTGCCTTTTCACTTTGAATAGTTATCCTTGCTTAGTTTTTCGTCTCTTTTTGCTTGTCAACCCTCGTTATTTAAAATGCTGTTAATTTTTCGTGTTTGTTTAAATTTACAGTATTTAACTATCGTAGTAATTAACTTAACTCTCGTAGTAGCTTACTTTGCTCAGTTCGATATTATCAATGCGCTTGTGATTTTCAGAAACGTTGAGTTATACATCTCATTCAACTGTCGATTGTGTGCAAGTTGCCAAATAGTTTAAAACCATTTTGCTGCAAGTAATAGTTTGGGAGAGGAATAGAAAATGCCGTGAGGTTTTCGTGTTTGTTTAAATTTTTCAGAATTTTATCATGTTAGCTTAGTTATTACATTTGCAACGCGAGACTTTTGAAAAATATTTTTTGCTTTAGTTTGAATACGCTTATTAGAAACTATAGAATGTGCTGGAACTCTCAACGATTTTTTATTTGGTAGATTGAACTAAACCAAAAATTTTTCACTAAAAGCACATGTGACGTAGCACGGCAAGGAGGAAGGGCATAAAGTTTTAAACTCCATGACTAAACATGGCAAGGCAGAGTAAACGCTCGGCAACAACCAACCAAGCACGATAAATGAAACCGAGCCAAGTTTTTATCACGCTTTGTGGCTAGATGTCTATAAACGCTAGGCATTAACCCTATTCTCCTCAACGGCCGGGCTTCTGAAGCCCTGCCTTTGCAAAAACGTTTGTACTGTAATTATTTCATCTTTTTAAATAAAATTCTGGAATTTTTTGACTTTTCCTAATTTAAATTGCTGAATAAGATGGTACTATTTTTAGGTGCCCCCAAACAAGGGCTAACGGGTAAAATAGACATTTTTTTTAACAAATTTGTTAATTTTTGTTTGTTTTCACAAGCAGAGCGTGGAATTTCAATTTCACGCTTTTATTAAGTGAAATGAATTTTACCAAGAATTGGCTTTGCGTGACGAAGCGAATTACGTCGTTTGGCGACGTCGATATGCCTTAGGCCAGTGGTTCTCAACCGGGGGGAATTCCCCACTAGGGGGGAATTTTGTATTTTCGAGGGGGGAATTTTTTTAAATGTAATTGAACGTTTTATAATCAACGGTAATAGTTTATAGACTATTTATATGAAGAACATTTCAAAAGTTTGATTTATTTTGGTAAATTTGACTTTCATGTAAGCGATCGTATTGAGTAAATTGTTTTTTTGCTTTTCTGCATCATAATGGTTAATTGTTGCTTTTTGATTGATGATTCTCTATTAATTTTTTGATAATAGCTATGGTTTTTGTATTACATAAAACTATTATCTTTGAACTTTTTTCATTTGTTAATACAATACTAATTGTCTTAGTATTGTAATATAGCTTAATCTAAAAAAGGAATGTCCAACTGTACCCATTTAATTTTTTTATGCGGCCTACTGCTTACTCAAATTTTAGTTATATTTTCATAACTTTATCGAATTCGATGTCACTGCTGTCATAGTAACGTATAGGGAAACAAAGTGAATAGATCAGTTGATTGCTTTGCGAAGTGAATTCCTATAAAATGATCTATGAAAACTTTTCTGGGCGGAACTTATCATAAAGACATTGGCCCCTGTAGCATCATTTTGATTATTCATACAGTTTTGCAATTAAATCAATATTGAATGTGTTATTTCCAAACATTTTTTACAATATCAAGTGATAGTTAGCTAATGACTTTGGTGGTGGTAGCGAAAGCAACATTGAACCAATGCGGAGTGATTTGGAATAAGATTACAGCAGTAGCAGCAATACTGCTTTTGGTAAAAAAGAAAATCATTTAGATTTACAAGGAGGGTGAAAAGAGGATCAGATATTTTTAGAGATTCTAGGTCCAATTTAGGAATTTAACATACGGTCAGGGTCCTGGGTTGCATCGTTAGTCAAGGAAAGTGTTGCTCCTAGTCGGCGAAGCTCAGCTGGCTGGATGCCTGAAAGTATTGGTTGGTGGTCAATTGGAGTGGGACGCAAGCATCCAGTTACACTGCGCAAGGCATCATACAGGACACTGTCTATTAAGCGATAAAGAGCGTTGCGGCACCAGATTGGTGTCTAGTACTCAGCTGTTAAGTAGACCATAAGTAAGGCAGCTATGCGCAGTGTTTTGGCTCCAGCACCCCAACCTGAGCCTGCAAGTTGCCTCAGCAGTTTGACGCGCTAATATAGTTTTTTGCTCCACGAGATGATGACGAAACATGAGCGATTTTTCACAAAATAAGTGGGGTTGTACAGAATGGTAAAATTCTAAAGGTTGTACAAAACATTTAGCTCTCGTTGGGCCTCTTCGTTACTTAAATAAAAGGCTGCTGTCATCATCTTAGTGCAACTGAGTTTCAGCTTCCACGTCTAAAGTTGCACAAGATGTTTAGTCATGTCTTGACTTAAAGTTTCCTCAAAGGCCTTCCAGTTTCCAGTGGAGTGCAAAAATTCTAGAGCATTTGCATAGGTAAACTTTCTGGAAATTGTAGAGGGCGATGTAGACGTATATATAAAGAGGTTGAAAAGAAGGAGAGTCAAAACCGATCTCTGAGCAACGTTGTTTTTCAGGCAGCGAATCCAGCTTTGCTTGCTGTCACCAGTAGTAAGTATAAAAACTTCGGTTTCGGACAAGTTTCACGATTATTCTGACCATGTGCTTATCTGGCACAAGTCTCAAGCAGCTTGCATGTAAGGCCACGGTGCCGGACAGAATCATATGCTGCCGTCATATTGACAAATCGACACAAAATCGTAGATGTTTTCACTAAAAATTTATAGAATTTAGGTTAAATTGTAAGTACTGTACTTAGTTTCTCTTTTTTGCATGCTGATATAAACATACTAATTAGGCTACAAACTAAATTTCTGGTGGGAGGAATTTAGTTTTGAATATCGGTTAAAGGGGTCCATGAAATTATAAAGAACCACTGCCTTAGGCGATGCAGAATTTATTTCATGTAAATCGCATTTTCTTTTTTTAAGCTTTTTGCGATTGCTTGGAAATACTTTACACATATACATTTTGTTGTATAAAACAATTGTTATTGGATTGCTTGAATACCAATCAAGCGGACAAAATTCAATCTTTACACTATGCATTTTTACAAAACTTTCTTATACCTATTCATTCGTGGGAAAAAATAAATGAATTAACTAGTTCACATTTTAGATCTTATGCTGACGCTCTCAGACAATTAAACAATACCTGGCTGTTTATAATTGCATTTCACGTTGCATTTGAAGTAACAGGCCGTTTCTATGTTGAAAATTTTCTTCCAATAAAAAATCCGACGTATTTTTTATGTAAAAATTTACTTGTTTGAAAAAGTTTTGTAAAAAAATTTATAGCTTTTACTGTAGATGTGGGTTTTGCAAACAGAAAACACAAAATAAAAATATGACGTTTGATACGATTGAATTTCAATGAAACAGGGTTTTTCAACTTGTACATGTATAAATTCATGACGGTTTTAAAGTCTGAGATTTACACAAATGACTTCTTTCTTCCAAAAAAATTTTCTCGCCGATGTTTAAAGAAACGGTCCTTACTCATTGCAAACTGTTTGATAAATTTATTTCGAAAGTTAAATAAAGACCAAAAACCCACCCTGAAAATTCGAAAAGAACTTTTTATGTAAACATAAAAATCATTTTTGGTCTTCATGTACCTTTCGCAATAAATTTTATGTTTGCACTCAAAATGTTATTTAAAAAAATTTTTGATATGATTCCTGGTCTGATATGATTATTCTAATATATTCAGACGTCTTATAAAAGTTAAGATAAAAAAGGTAGTCATTTATTTGATAAAGTACTAACAATAAATGTAAAATATAAAAATCGTTTTGTTTGTATACAAAAAAACCAAAAGTTTATTAGGTGAACGAACTTCCGTAAATAGAAGATAAACTTTTTTTAGTCTTCAACTAATTTTCCAGGTCATGCATCTGCGTACCTGTTCGAAATACAGTTGAAGACAAAAAAAAATGTTGTCACTGATTTTACCACCTACTCTTTTTTTGTTTTTAAATATATTTCTAACAGGTAAGCAAACCTAAGAGTTAGTTGAAGACTAAAAAAGAAATTTCATTTCCTGTTTACAGCAGTTTGTTCACCCAATGAACTTTCGGTTTTCTTGTGTATATTCAAAAAATTCACTCTGATTTTACCACCTATTCTTTTTTTTGTTGTTTTCAAATATATTTCGAACAGGTGCGCAAATGCATAACCTGGAGAGTTAGTAAAAGACTAAAAAAGAAATTTCATCTCCTGTTTACCGCAGTTAGTTCACCCAATGAACTTTCGTTTTTCTTGTATATATTCAAAAAGATTTTATATATTTTATATTTGTAGTAAGTATCTTATCAACCAAAAAAGTGCCTCTTTTTCTTGATTTTGCACCCTTATTTACCTTGCTGTTTTTTGCTGTTTAAAATCATTGTTTTAAAAACTTTGTTACATTTAATTCCAATCGAATTTATGTAAGTGTAGAGACAAATCGAACCAAATGCTTTTGTACTGCAAATTTAAAGGACACTGTTTGCTCCCTTGTGCGCCCCCGCTTCTGGTGCCCCTGACTTTGCCTTTTAAAAACTTCAATAGAGCCACTTTTACTACGTATTATATCAAGAAGGCAGCAGCAAAGTTCACATTAAATGGAGTTCTTCTGATGCTAAATGCTCACTTTTTTTATATTAAAATTTTTTTATCAATTTATCGCGTTTATTGCAATTTCGTCATTAGAAAAAATTACCGGGCCGCGAGATTATTTTGAAATATTACCGGTCAGCAAGCTTAAAAAGGTTGAAAAACACTGCTCTAGACCCGTGCTCCGCTACTTTTTCGAACCTGCGGCACACTTTGAAAATTTTTTTAAATTAGCGGAACACCTGGACCAGGTGTAAAGAGCTAAATTTTGAATGCTTTCCGTTACCTAAAGTTTTATTTGGATGTCTTAAAAAACATAAAAATTTCAATCTAAACTCTAAAAAAAAGTGATGAGTTTTTTTTATTTAAACTTACCAATTTCCGCATATCGTGCACAATCGAGCCTGGGTGAAAATTGATCCAAAAAAATTATCAATTTATTTTTAGAGAGTTTTTATGTTGACTAAATAATGCTTCATATGAAAAAAAGCGTTCAAAATTTAGTAAAGACCAAAAACAGGTCTTGATATTACACAATGAGATGTACTGTATAATAAATTTTTTAAGTTTTTTGGTTGCTACTTCAAAGAAACATAACTTTTTTCCATTTGGGAAAGTATGTTTCTTGTTTTTGCAGCACACGAGTTGCAGAGCACTGCTCTAGATCCTGACTATGGTTTATTTATCGGTTATCAAATACCTGCCGATAAATACGAAGGTCTAAACGCTTGATTTTACCTGCTAACCAAAAACGTGAACAATTTCGCTGAATTAAATATCCGTTCTACCAATCACATGACTTATACCAACAGAAACTACCAAACAGATTGAATACAGAGTACTATGAGAGTACATCCGGCCTCATGCTTTCATTACTAGAGCCTTACCTTACCCGTTCAAAACAGTGTGCCCAGAACAGTTTGCGTTATGCTTAAACGCCTTCAGATGGGTTAAAGACAACTGGCCGCAACCGACTGGCGCCGCCTAACTAACCAGTCGGCTGCGTCTACTTGCATTGCGCCCATTCGGTTGGGGCCAGTTGGCCCATTCCGTCTGCGGAGTGTACTGTAGTTGCGCGTTTTCATTTGTGCATAGACAAATGGATCTCGTTCCTTTTTTTCATTGCAAATGCGGCGCCATTGTACAAACCGGAGATAACGTTGCATCGGAGTGTAACATGCATTGGGGATTACAAGGAGCACGAGGTCGGACAGTTTTGGATGAAAAAATAAACAATTGTGGCGTGGTACATTGTTAACAGCATTTAACCCAGACAATACAATAAAAATTTGCAGTAAAAAAATTAAGCACGGAAGCCAGTCCTATTTATGTGTTTTACTTGAAGTGAATATTTTTACATGCTACAACAATTTTGGCATAGAATTGCCCTGTTTTACGGAATGTTAAAAAAGGGCCTTTACAGCTTAACATCTCTTTCTCGAAGCTATCTTGGAGAGGTCTTGTGGTGATCAATATCTTCTGAAGTTGATCAATCTAATCTTCCACAATGTAAAACAAAAAAACGCACTTTTCAATTAAATATATTGGAGCCAAAATATGTTATTTCATCTCGTATTTTATGGGACACTTTTCATATTACAAAATAAAAAATACATCTGCCTTTGTTACCCAGACTTGCTTAGTTTCAAGTTTTGCTTTTAGGTTTTCACTTCTTAATTAATTTTTTGCCTTAGCGCTGGTTGTTTTTCAAAGGCTTATTTTATTATAATTTTTTTGTTATTTTAAATGACACAATAAAAATAAGTGCTTGACTAAGACACCTTATGCTTATTTTCCAGTAACGTTGTCCTACATTTAATCTCAATTATATGTTATGCGAATATTTGTAAATGTTTAGTGACAAATAAACAAATCTGAATCTTGAATCTTCACAAATATTAGAATATTGTGGTTTAGGAAATTTTTTATTGGGCACTCTAGTTTTTACAAACTGTAATTTAGAGTTGCTGATAAAGACTTTCAAGTAGGGAATGTGACGTAAAATGTTTTTTGTTATAGAACAATAAAACGTGAAAAGAATCCATTCTCGTGAAAACGACACTTCCAACTTCTCGCCCGCCGTAATTCAACCGCACGTTGAAAGGCCTTTGATTGGCTTACAGTTTGATGTTCAACGAAAAATTAAATTGATCTTGTGCGAAAGTCATTTCCGTGCAAGTGACTCTAGAGTTGTAACATTTACACCTTGAAATTATGCTTCAAAGTCTAATTTTAGAAAACTTTGTTGTCTCTGCTATGATAACGAAATTGGACCAGGCCAGAAAATGCAAAAAAACATGAACAAATCACAAAATCAGTGTCAACATGTGACTCTTCTACGTGTTTGCGGTACTGCTTACAAATTTCTGCTTCATGCTTTGATCAATGCCGAGATATGTTCCATGACTAACAGTAACAATTATATAGAGCAGCGGTTCCCAAACTTTTTTTTGTTTACGGCGCCCTTCGAAAACTTATCAATACTAACGGCGTCTAAATGAAGCCAAAATTTGCAAATTTTAAGTTTTACCAAGAAATTGTATTTAAATCATGTTCATTATTCAAAATGCACAAAAATGTCAGCATTATTCGCAAAATACTAAACCACATTTAATGTGAGCAGTGAGCTTGTTGCTCTATGCACATTTTATTAAACCGCGGTGCAATGTTTGATATTGCAACACGCATACCGCGTTCAAGGTCAATCTTTATTGCGATACTTGAATACTGCTGCCGCAGAAAAACCGGCTTTACACAAGTATGACGTTGCAAAAGGCATAAGAACACGGAGAGCTTTACAGCCTACAAGTGGAAACTCAGATAGAGCCTTAACCCAAAATGAAATGAGTAAATTAAGATTGTATAAGCTTTTTAAAGTAAGGTCAGAAGAAAGATCGATAAATTGTTCAGCTTCCAGAGATGTAATACCCTGAGAGGCATTTCGATTATCAACAAAAGGATTTCTTATCCAATTGTGCTTCTCCATGTCTTCAGAAAAATGTTTCTCAAAATGCGAGATTAGAGAATCCAAATGCGAACACATCACAATCTTCATATCACACTCTTCGGGAGGGTATTCTGCAGGGAGAGATTGCCAGATTGCGAGTTTAAATGGGATTTTAAAAGTGGAAAGTTGTCACATTGCTTGTTATTTATCAGCAAATCAGTTTGTCACAACTTTAGTTTTTTTTTAAAGGCTGTAATTTTGTCATGAGTTGCAGAAGGTGAGTTTCTTTTCCTTGGAGGGAGATGTTTAATTGATTTAATTTTAAGAAAATATCGCAGAGATACACCAACTGAGTCAGGAAAACTTTATCCTCAAAGGTAGTAGCAAATGCATGGTTTTTTTCTTTTAAAAATAAGGAGATTTTGTTTCTCAATTAGTACACACACAGAAGAACTTTGCCTTTGGAAAGCCACCTTGCATTACAATAAAACAACGAATTGTTGTGCTCTGCTCCTAATTCATCGCAAAGACGTTGAAAAAGCCGAGCTTTAAGCGGCCTTGCTTTAATGAAGTTCACAATTTTGACAACAGCTTTAAGCACTCCATTAAGGTCACCACTGAGCTGTTTCGAAGTCAGCGCCTCACGTTGTATTAGGCAGTGGGTCCATTTTGCGTTAACTGCAACGACCTGCACTAACGTTTGCAGCCCACCAAAGCGGCCAGACATAGCTCGGGCACCATCCGTGCATAAGCCAACGCAATATTTACACTGGAGATTATTTTATGAAAAAAATTGTTTAGTATTGCAAACAATTCATGCGCTCTACAATTTTTTAAAATGGGTTTACAAAAAAGCAAATCTTCAACGATATTGTCGTCGTTATCGATAAAGCGTACGTAGCAAATCAAATAAGCATCTTTATTACTGATACTGGTTGTTGCCTCATCTAACTGTAAGCTGAACTCATTTCCACGCATTTTTGCTACTAGCTGATCATTAATATTATCCGAAATTTTATCGATCCTCCTACTAATGGTATTGTTTGAGAGTGGAACAGCTTTTAGTTTTTAAGCAGTTGATATTCCAATCATTGTCGAAACTAAGTCAAAAGCAGGAAGCATAAGTTCTTCCGCAATGGTATGCAGCTTTTTACATTTCGCGATTCTATGCTCAACTTTAAAAGACGCAAGCTGTGCTTTGGCTGGTGTTTGCAAAAAATTTAAAAATACGACCGACTGCTTATTCATTTCTGATAACTTACGAGCAAAAAACTCGCGTGATTTTGTAGATAAGTTATGTTAACAAACAACTAACAAGCATTTCACAGAGCTGCTGCTTACCACACAATGTAAAATTATAAAAAGCTGCTACAATTTTCACATTGCAGTTTTTGTCAGAAAAGCAGTAAATGCATCAAGTTTCACAAGTTCTTGCGGCGCCCAGTTTGGGAACCGCTGATATAGAGTAATATTGTTTTTCTCAAGTGTTCTTATGCAATGATGTAGTTTCATTTCAATGATTAAAAAACTCTTTTTGTGGCGGTGAAATACAATGTGCATGTAAACGATGATATATAAAAGATTAAGTTTTACGTAAAGAGCTTCTTTGTGGTACAGAATTTTAATATCGCTTTAAACAAAGTCGATTTTATCGGAGCCATAAGCTTTTCGTGACGCTCTCATCAGTGGCAATCGCGTCAAAATGGGACGAACCAGAGAAAATCAAGGTATTTATAGTCTCAACAGTTGGGAGAAAGGTGCTGCAGTCTCGGAAAGGAGAAAGGCACAATTGCACAGTGTGGTGCAATACAGTGTAATCTCGGAAAGGAGAAACGCACTATGTGCAATTACCCAGGAGAAACACTGTTACTCGCAACTTAGGTTATTTGAAAAGTTTTAATGTGTAAACAAATTCCTTTTGTTTACATAAAACCGGATGTTTGGTTTTGATAAAAGTTGCCTCGAGTAGACACAGATGGAACGAGTTGCGTGCCACAGCAAGAATTTTAAAACGTTTGTCGTTATAGTTTGCAGCACATTGCTCCTTGTCAAGCAAGTGTTGTCCTATGGCAGAGTCACAATCTGGATTGTTACGGTTTAGCTTACAGGATCTGTCAGGTTGAGATCGTGTAGGATGCTTCGCTTTGCTTTTGTAGCCATTTAGGAACATGCGAGTTACAACAGCAAAGCGAAGCGTCCTACACGATCTCAACCTGACAGATCCTGTAAGCTAAACCGTAACAATCCAGATTGTGACTCTGCCATAGGACGACACTTGCTTGACAACGAGCAATGTGCTGCAAACTATAACGACAAACGTTTTAAAATTCTTGCTGTGGCACGCAACTCGTTCCATCTGTGTCTACTCGAGGCAACTTTTATCAAAACCAAACATCCGGTTTTATGTAAACAAAAGGAATTTGTTTACACATTAAAACTTTTCAAATAACCTAAGTTGCGAGTAACAGTGTTTCTCCTGGGTAATTGCACATAGTGCGTTTCTCCTTTCCGAGATTACACTGTATTGCACCACACTGTGCAATTGTGCCTTTCTCCTTTCCGAGACTGCAGCACCTTTCTCCCAACTGTTGAGACTATAAATACCTTGATTTTCTCTGGTTCGTCCCATTTTGACGCGATTGCCACTGATGAGAGCGTCACGAAAAGCTTATGGCTCCGATAAAATCGACTTTGTTTAAAGCGATATTAAGATTAAGTTTTGTTGGTTTTATAGTATCTGTAAGTTGACCTTTTAACACTGCTAAACATCAAAACATAACCAATTTCAAATTATTTTATGTATAAAAAATTCATTTTCGTTTTTTTATCCTGTTTTAAAAAAAGCAGCAATAACTATTAGTAACCACAAAAACATGTAGACAAAACATGTGAGCAAGTAAATAAAACTGATCTGAAATATTTTTCATAATTCGACCATTTAAATAATAAAGCAATCCTTGGCTTCTTCATTGTTCGTAATTGTCGTGCGCGTTGACGTTTCTCTTTTCGTCCAATTTTTAATCTTCAACGTTGACGTTTCTCTTTACGTTTACGACTGTTACAACAGCGAATCCCTTACAATCGCTTTTTACGCTAGTTAATTTAGTGTCTAAACGTAAAAATTGAAGTGACCTTGATAAATTACAATTTTGCATACTTTATCAAACAATTTCAAAAAAACTTTTTTGCTCTAACAAAAGTTAAATAAATGATCTTCATTCTGCTTAAGTTTCAAAAAGATAGCTTAAGTAGTTTTGCAGTTATAAATCGTTGATTTAGTGGACTTCTGAAGCCCGGTCGTTGAGGAGTCAATAGCTCGAAAAAGGTTAAGGAGAATAGGGTTAACCAAGAAAGAGCGGTAAACGTTTGACAAATACTAAGCATAATTATCTTATAAATGCTTGTCTTACTTGTGCCAAGATGGGCCCGGTTTTATTTATTGCGCATTGTTGGTTGATGCCTGGCGTTTATACAAGTCAAGCAACAAGCTTAGTTAAAGCTTGGCAAATGCAACATAGCCATACTATCTGGCAGAGAATTTTGCAACCCCCGTGTTGATATTTTTGTCTACACAGTTTTATTTTATAATTTTTAAACAAAATCTTTATTTTTTATGCTTAAATTTTTTTAAGTTTTTACATTTGTCTTGCTAGTCCGAAAATCAATTTTATCAACTCTTCTCTGACTGTTATTTTTCGATCCGCTTTTCGATGTTGCCTCAAGATATTTTCGATGTAACTTATCCTTCCAATTCGATGAAGTCCGAAATTGTAAGTTTATGAGCTCTTTTTGCTGTAGCTTTAAGCTTTTTTTCGATGTAAGTTATTCCGTTTGGTTCAATGAAGTGCGAAATTCAAACTTTTTCAACTCTTTTCCGATTGATTCTTTTTCGATGTTTGCTGTTTCTATTTAAGTTTAAATTTGTGGATTCTTGATTAGAGTTCCAAATTTCTAAACGAGTTACTTCATGGAATTCTTGTCTCTCCCTGCTTGATCTTTTCCAATCACTGTTTTAATACAGTCGA
The DNA here is from genome assembly GCA_963680785.1 of Diplosoma virens. Lineage (NCBI taxonomy): Eukaryota > Metazoa > Chordata > Ascidiacea > Aplousobranchia > Didemnidae > Diplosoma > Diplosoma virens. The sequence continues at coordinate 38,703 of CAVMFT010000138.1, forward strand.
AGGATAGCCTGGCACCATTCCTCTGAATAATTAGCCGCTGATTTTTAAATTTATTTTCAAATTTTTTCTTCATCATGTCAATTTTTCTTGTAACAAATATAAAAAATTTAGTATTTGAAATGGTTCAAGTAGGCTACGCGTTTCAATTAAGCTATGACTTTGTTTCAAACTCTGACGTCATTGCAACAGTCGCTGAAATGCATTTAATCGTGACAACAACGTCCAACATTCATTTCAAGAAAACTAAAAAATATTTCAAGTCACGAATCACTTTGTACAACTTCCGTCGCGTATCAAATTACCAGCAGAAGCAGTTACAGTATATCTAGCAACTATAATGCAGACAAGTCAACCTCGTATATTTATACGAATTACGTCCACAGTTTCTTTACATATTGTAATATTTTAAAGTTTTGTCTGATATAGCCGAAATAGTGTACCGATATAGGCTACTATAGTAATTTTCGCAAAAAAAGGTCACATACACGCAGCAACAAAACATGTTTATCTAAGATGGTCTTTCAGTAACACGCTGTTATTATTAATAAAGTTTAATTGTAAAATATGGTCATTTACTTTTTATACGTTATACACTTTCGAAGATTTTTGAATAGTGAAATTGCCTTTTATGCAGGTGGCCAGCCTCCTTGGAAATTTTACTTTTATATTAGTTGGTTAAAATTTAGTATTTTTTTGTAATTATAGGAGTTGAGTTGATACCAATAATAAAGCGTAAATAAGAAGACACGTCACTAGCTTTATACATTTACCAAAATAAGTATTATTAATTGATTGATTGATACATTTATCAAATTTTTTAGCAATCCGACAATGTTAACAAAACGTAGAAAAATGGATGTCGGGTGTCGAACTTTTAATAAAAAATGGGGAAACAGGTACTTTTTCATTAGCTACACCGATAGGCCGACGCGTTTAATTTGCAACATTTTTGTTTCTGTAACAAAGAATTAAATATTAAGCGCTATAAGGAATGAAGATGAGGGAGGGCAGGCTGAGGTGGTACGGACATGTCATGAGAAGAGACCAAGAATATGTAGGAAGAAGGATGATGGAAATGGAGTTGCCGGAAAAGAGGAGAAGAGGGAGACCAAAGAAAAGATTTTTGGACGTGGTGAAGGAGGATATGGGGGAGATTGATGCAAAGGTGACGGACGTTGAAGAGAGGATGGTTTAAAAAAAGATAATACGCTGTGGCTAACCGATTGAAGGGAAAAAGCCGAAAGGAGAAGAAGAAGAAGAGTACAGGAAAGACCATACTGTACTAATTTTGCCAAATTTACGGATCAAGCAAGGAAAGACAAACTTAAAAATAACTTGGTACAACGAAATTTTGCATTTCAGAGGTAAGTCACAAAAACAGAAAACAATGCTCTTTGCTATTTACATGGTGGTAAATTCAATAGCACAAGACAAGAGACCTTAATTCTAGCCTACTCTTGGTGAATTCACGATAAATGTGTGATAGTTGTTGTTAAAACCATATGCCTGAAAAAAAAATCTTTTCAGAATGCCAGATTTTCAGCAAGAAAACTATTATCCAACAAATAAAAGAGATGACTGAAAGCTAGTTCAAAAACTTTTTATTTTTATTTTTATCTCTATATTTATCCTCCTGACTCGCAGGAAAGCGACGGAGGCGTTGTACATAGGGTAAGCAATTACCCCGACCTGCTTCCGGAGATGCCAAGATATTGTTATCCACCAGTAATTTAGTAGAGATATTACTGTAATTTAGAACTGCTTGTCAAGACCACCAAGCAGGGAAAAGTGCCGTAAAGTGTCTTTCCCAAAAACACAACAGAATGGCGCAAGTGGATTTTGAACCGAGATCATGTTTAATTAAGAATCTGCTGTTTAATTAAGAAAACAAAAATTAAGAATCTGCAGTTCTTCTCAGTAGCTGTTGAAAACCATAGTTTTGTTTTGTATCAACCTGCTTTGCTAGATTCATCTGCATTGCACGATATTTACGAGATTTTTTTCCAATCATTTCTTGTCAAATGCGGATGACGTTAGTAAATCAGCTTTCTTCGCAATAACAATAGATAAAGCTCAGACACAAGAGATACAGGTCAGCTAGCAGTAGTCTACAGGGTGTTTCAGAATTAAGGCAACGTACTCTTTAGTATGTTAACAAAAATTTACATGTGCGATTTTTATTTTAGTGGTTTAAATTGAAAGACGAATAATAGGTGAATTATACTTATTATATTTATTCAAATATAACCAACTTTGTTACGAACTACAGCTTCAAGTCTATGTGTAAATGCATCGCATGTAGAACATGCTGTAGTTGTTGTTGTGGAATTGTTTCCCATTTCTTCTGTAGTTTTGCTTTCAAGGGTCGAGAAAAGTGTGAGAGGAAGCTGAGACTCTCCTCTCCAACATGGACCAAATAGAAAAGTCCAACGCATTAAGCCCAAGGCTCCTTTCTGGCTATACTTCTTCTTCTTCTTCTTTCGGCTTCTCCCTACTCGGGGTCGCCACAGCGCGATAGTAATCTCCATTTCACTCGGTCTACTTCATCTCCTTCCCTAGCTCCAACCCTTTCCATGTCTTCTCTCACCAAATCCATCCACCTTCTCCTTGGCCTTCCTCTTTTCCTTCTGCCTGGCACCGCCATCTCCATCATCCTTTTCCCCACGTAGTCTTCTTCTCTCCTTTTTACATGTCCATACCAACGTAGCCTCACATTCCGAAGTTTTTCTCCCAGCTTTGCAATTTTTGCAGTCCCTCTCACATATTCATTTCTTATCTTGTCCTTTCTTGTCACTCCCAGTGCCCATCTCACCATTTTCAACTCTGCAACTTCCATTTTTCCCATTTGCCGTTCAGTCACTGCCACCGTTTCCATTCCATAAAGCATGGCTGGTCTAACAACACTCTTGTATATTTTACCCTTAACCTTTGCTGATAGCTTCCTGTCGCACAGAACTCCAGATACCTTCCTCCAACTCATCCATCCTGCTTGGATCCTTCTCCTTACTTCTTCTTCACATCTTCCATCATTACTAACTATTGACCCCAGGTATTTGAAGTTTTTGGCTTTCTTTACCTTTTCTTCTTACAACTTCAACTCTTCTCCATCATCCACACCCCCAACCCTCATATATTCTGTCTTGCTCCGGCTCACTTTCAGGCCTCTTCTCTCCAGTGCATTTCTCCAAATCTCCAGGTCCTCCTCTAGCTCCCTATGATTTTGTCTACACAGAACTATGTCATCTGCAAACAGCATATCCCATGGTGCGTCCTTCCTGATGTTCTCCGTCAGCCTGTCCATAATGACAACAAAAAGAAATGGGCTGAGTGCTGAACCTTGGTGGAGTCCAACACCTACCTTAAATTCTTCAGTCAACCCTGCTGCACTTCTCACAGTTGTTGTCGCTCCGTCGTACATATCCTGGATAATCCTTATGTAGCACTCTGATGTTTCAGCTAACCGCAAGCATTCCCACAGTTCTTCTCTGGGTACCCTGTCGTATGCTTTCTCCAGGTCAATAAAGGCACAGTGCACTGCCTTCTGCCCTTCAGTCCATTTTTCCAACAGCATCCTTAGACAAAAGATTGCATCGGTGGTACTCCTTCCTGGCATGAACCCAAATTGTTGCTCAGCAATTGTCACCTCCTTCCTTATCCTTGCTTCTATTATCCTCTCCCACAATTTCATAGTGTGGCTCATCAACTTGATCCCCCGGTAGTTTCCACATTCTTTGATGTCTCCTTTACCTTTGTACAAAGGTACAAGCACGCTCCTCCTCCATTCATCTGGCATCTTCTCTCCTCGCAAGAGTCTGTTGAAAAACTTCACTAAAAACTCCACACCTTTATTGCCTAGAGCAATCCATGCTTCCACTGGTATGTCATCAGGTCCTTGAGCCTTTCCCTTCTTCATCCTCCTCAACCCAGTCCTGACTTCTTCTCCAGAGATATCTTCCACGTCCCTTTCTCTCTCTTCTGTTCTCGTTTCTCTTCTTTCTCTAGGGTTTTCATGGTTGAGTAAGTTGTCGAAATACTCCTTCCATCTCTGTTTCACTTTCTCTTCTTCCATCAGAATCTCCCCAGTTTTACTCTTGATTACTCTTACTTGTTGAACATCCTTGCTTTGTCTGTTTTTCTGCTTTGCTATTTTGAACACCTCATTTTCCCCCTCCTTTGTTTCCAGTTTTTCATACAGTTCCTCATATGCCTTGTTTCTTGCCTTTGCCACTTCTCTCTTAGCTTGCTTTATTGCAGTTTTATATGCCAACTTGCTTGCATCATCTCTGATGGTATCCCATGCCTTTTTAGCTTTTTTCTTATCCTTTAGCTTCTCTTGTACTTCCTGGTTCCACCACCACGTTTCCTGTCTACCTGCCGGGCTAACTTTTCCTGATGTTTCACCCAGTTCCTTTCTGGCAATGCTCCGTATCATTTCAGCTATTGTTTGCCAGTCTTCCTGTCCACTAAGTATTCCGCTTTCAATCACATCCATTTTGAATTTACTGTTCACTTTCGAGTCCTTTAATTTCCACCATTTTATTCTCTTCACTAGTTTTGGTGCTTTCCTCCACTTTGTCCAGATGATTATCGCACTGACCACTATTCTGTGCTGTTTTGCTACACTTTCACCTACAACAACTTTTGTATCCACCACCTCCTTGATTCTTTGTCTTCTCACCATGATATAATCCACCTGCGAACTGCGTCCGCCACTGCTGTAGGTGACTCTATGTGCCGGTTTCTTTACAAAATATGTGTTGGTGATTGCTAGTTCCCTTCTCTTAGCAAAATCCACCACTGCTTGTCCTTCATTATTTCTTTTTCCTAATCCGTGTCTGCCCATGCATTCTTTATCACCATTATTCCCTTCTCCTACGTGCCCATTCAGGTCTGCTCCCACCACAATTCTTTCATTCCTTGGTATCTTTTCCACTGTCTCATCTAGGTCCAGCCAGAATGTTTCCTTTTCTTCACGTATGCACCCCACCTGTGGCGCATATGCACTGATGACATTCAACATAACACCATCAAGCTCCATCTTCAAGCATATTATCCTTTCTGATACCCTCCATATATCAACTACCCTGTCCACATGCTCCTTTTTCAATATGATTCCTACACCATTCTTTTTGTTTCCACTTCCACAGTACCACATTTTATATCCTCCACCTATGCATCTTGCTCTCTCCCCCTTCCAGCGAGTTTCCTGCACACACAGTATGTCCACCCCTCTTCGTTCCATAAGATCCGCCACTTCTCTTCCTTTACCAGTCATGGTTCCAACATTTAATGTAGCAACCCTCAGCTTGATCTTCTTAGCTTTCTTCCTCTCTTCATTTCTCTCCTTCCTTCTTCTCCGCTGTTTTCCACCTCTTCTTTGCATCCAAGTAGCATGTCCACCAGTAACCCTTGGTGCCCAGTCACTGGTAACGGTCGTTGTTTTCCCGGGCCTCGACCGATCCGGTATGAAGTTAGATTTTACAACGCGCATTTAAAAAAATATTTGGCTGTGTTTTACGCCGGATGCCCTTCCTGTCGCAACCCTCCCCATTTATCCGGGCTTGGGACCGGCACCAAGGCTGCTCTGATTTGAACAACCTTAGAGGCTGGGTTTTCTGGCCATACATTTTTGCTTATAAAAGACCGGATGTTCCTCTGAATCCAGGTTTGGGTTGCTTTGGAACCATTTGATAGTACTGAATTCTGTTGGAGGTTTCATGGCAGTGGCGTGCGGTGACCTCTGAGACTGGTCATGCACTTGGTATGTCAAAGCTGGTCATGTAATTGGGTATTTTATGGGTAGTTAATGGGTAGGACATGCAATATTTTATGGGTAGGGTAGGACAAAAAATTGTGTGAGATTCTGAGACATCGACTACTTTCTGTCGCAAAATTATGTTGTTTCCTACAAAAATAAGGTTTCCACTTGAAATCAGACTCAGATTTCTTACTTTTCTTCCCAAAATCATGGTGTTCTCGGTCCTCGCCTCGGATCACCTCACTTTTTTCTAATTTTGTCCCAAAGGAGCGATGTTTTTTATTACGTTCAGAAATAAAAGTCAGCGCGCAAAAATTCCGTAGTTATGCAAAGCATGACTTGCACGCCCTGACCGCACGCCACTGCTTCATGGTGACACCTAAAAGTGTTTCTTTTCCCAGATTTAGCTGCTGTAGTTTACTATACATATTATTGCTGTATAGTGTTTTTGATCTCGTTAGTTTTTCGTGTTTGTTTAAATTTTCAGAATTTTATCATGTTAGCTTAGTTATTACATTCGCAACGCGAGACTTTTGAAAAAGATTTTTTGCTTTAGTTTGACTACGCTTATTAGAAACTATAGAATTTATTTTAAATATTTTTTGTAAACATTAATATTTCTTTTAAATAAACATTAAACATTTATATTTATTTTAAATAAAACCAACTATTGTAGAATCACGAATAAGCCATAGTCTAGCCGTATAATATAGAGCCCCAAATGGAACTGTATGGAGCCAAAAAGTTGGTTAAAACCAAAAAAGGTCCTTACAGCTTGAATGTTGTTTCTTAAAAAGTCTTTTTTTGTTATTACCTGTCTTTGTGCCTCCAGTTTTTTGAAAAGACCTCAGTTGAGCTTACACCATCTCTGCTAGTTTCTTAAAAAATTAATTTTATCTCTGAAAAAACTGGGTAAACATGGTCCTTTATGGACCCTCAATTTGAGGAAACAGATGTAATATATTAAACCATATGTATATGAAGTTCCCCTAAGAGTCAATATTTCAATTCTAAAACTATTTTTACGCTGTCAAAAATCAGCCTACTGTTGTCAACCTTAAAAGCGAATGAGTCATCCCGCAGTTTTACATATCCCTGATTAAAACAAACCTAAGAATTTTCACAAAAATCCATAAGGTCTAAGTTTAAATAGAAGCATTGCCATCTAGACTGTTGCCATTCAGAAAAGAAATAAATCAAATCACCAATCAGAAAGGAAATAAATTGGTTTTAAAAGCATTGATATTCTAAAAAACTTTGTAAAAACAAAATAAATAATAGCTTGTAAAAAATAAATTTAAGATTTAGTGAAACTTTTTACTGATTTAGATAAAATAACATCATGGCATAAAAATTATTAAAATTGAAAAAATATTAAAAATATAGGTGTGGACTGATTTAGATAAAATAATATCATGGCAATAACTATTGTAGAGTCTATGGTGTGAATGCGAAAATATCTATATTGAGATACAAAATTTTCTGCCAGACAGTTGTTTCAAGCAAAGTTCCTATAAAATACAAGTTATGAAACTCTTCATCCGTGTCGCCATTTTTGTTTCATTCAAAGTTCGGTTTCATTCAGTCAGCTTGTATATAATGTATTAGTACAAACAGGGGAAGGCATATGGTTAAAAATTGCTTTTTTGCAAACTCAGTATTGGTATCAACAAAACATAGTCTAGTTATTTGTAAAAGAACATTTTTGTGACATGTTGGCAAAAGAATTAATAAAACTAATAACGGATATTATATCGATTGCTTGATTAAACTACAGTAAATAAGTAATAGATAGTACATTAATTTTAAGTTTTTATTTTGAAGTTAAGAGTCACAATCATAGCTTAAATGCCATATCCAGAGAACGTACAATTTAATTAAGGGTTCTTAGTGTCAAAATAAAGTTTTTTTTCTGGCAAGATTTCACAGTACTGAAAATAATTGAATTTTTGTTTTAGTTAATAGCCTAACTGTATGACTGTACAATACACATTGTTTTTAATCTTTCTTAATACATATTTTATAGGAATTATAATTTCAAGTAATGAAGGCTTATGATTTCATTTTCAATAGTTTAGCCATTCTTGGTGACTGTCTCCATGCAGTTGAACAAAGGCTTAGTGCTATTCCTATACATAATTTGAGGCTGATTTTTTTTTGATCAGTTGTTTTTGATATGAATCTAGAAATCCCTGCTCAATAGCTATTGTATCTTGGGTACAAAATCATGACTACCACAATAGATTTTGTTCAGTTTTATAATACACTGTATACTTTTAATGGTTGTAACATTGCTTTTTTTTATTAATGAAAATTAGAAAGTTTTAATATAAAGTAGTTTGATGCAAAAAATCATAATTTTTTTGGGTTGCCAATATGGTTTTGTAATTCTTCAAACTAAATAAAATTGTTAATTTTAGCTGTTACTTGTTATTGCTTTATTAAATAGTCAAAAAAGATGTAAATGCTGTATATTATTTTAACTTGTTTAATTGGATTATATATTTTGTGAAATTTTGTATCCAATTGAAATATCAATATCAGAAGTATTCAGCACCTGCATCCCCTTCACATCTTCATGCAACAAATCCTTTAATGATGAATACAAATTCAGGTTTTTACATTGTATATCATATTCTGGTTGTGTTTTTCATCATTTTAAAATCATACAATTTTCTTCATCGTCATTCATTCATCATTTTGTTTTAAATGTTTAGTGGCTAAAAAGCAATAGTTTTATGTTCTTTCTTAAAGTCCACTTATTAAGTTCATATTTTTCTATTGCTTCATTTGCATTCTGTTTGCCACATTCAACTTTATAAATTTACGTTAACATTATTATATAACAATTTAAGATATTATTCTGATATTGCTTTCATAACTGCATCCATAACATACAGTTATTTTTTCTTTGTTTTGCTGGTGTTGTTATCAATTATAAATTGTCATACCTCATAAAGGTGTTGATCAGTCATAAAAAGTTATTTATTATTTTAATTATATTATTTATTTATTTGTGACTGATTTACCTCAATAATACTTGGAAATTCTTATCTTTTAGAACTTTTTTAATGTACAGAACCAGCTCTTTGTAGTCACATTAAAGCTATGAGTCATAGGATGGGAAGATTTTCATTGAAATTAAACTTTTCAAATATTAAATGATGCTGTCTACAACTCTTAATAGTAGGAACTCCAGTATTAATCAAGAATGGGGAGCTAGCCTAATTTAGGTTATGCTCTGGAGACCATTATTTTTAAACTACAGCTCTGGCTCCAGCCCCCGAACCAATGTTTGACTCTAGCTTGGCTCCGGATCCAACTTGACAATACATATATAAGCATTGTCCAATAAAGTATAGCTAGATGATATGTTAGTCATCCAAAATTTACTATCTTGCACTTTGCTGGAACCCTAAGGTGAATTATATATTATTCAAGGGCTCAATATTATCCGAGGGTCCAATGGGTAGAGTTCTATATTTTCCAAAGGGCCTATATATTAATTATCCTAGGTTACAACCCTAGGATCCATCATATATCTCCAGCAAAAGAAGACTTTATTATATTCAGCACATTCACATACATAACAAATCTTCCAAACACCATTATCACTGCAGATGTCAATGCTCACTTGCCTTTGTGGTATTCACCAACCAAAAACCATAGAAGAGGAATGATTAAGAACTCCAATCACATTACATTACACAAAAACACTCCAACATGTCTACCATCCAATCACAACAGCCTACTTTACCAGAAATCATAGTTTCAGCAGACTTGCATTATTGCACTAGCTAGAAAACTACCTTCTTCCTTATATCAAATCATTTACTCTTACTCACCACCCTTAGCATGCATCACAACACAAAAACAACTCCATATCACTTCACAATAACAATAACAAATTAACAGAAGCCAATTGGACATCATTTAAACAACATATTGAAAATCTCATCTTCCATAGACCCTATTGCACAAATGTCTATAAAGCAAAATCACATCTTGTGAAGGAAATACTAGATGCTGAAAGACCCTTCATTCCTAAAGAATATTAAAACAGCATAAATAGCACTTACTTGCCCATGCATATCTGCATGTTCATTCAACACCAAAATTACATTTGCAAGAAAAACAGATCAGATCCATAAATCATTATCTTCACAATCACATAAACAAGCATATACGAGGTCTGTTCAAAAAGTATCCGACTTTTTTGTATAAAGCACACAACACAATAAATTTTGCAAGTTTTATTCAATCTCCTTCAAAATATTCCCCTTGGTGGTTCACACACTTATCCCAGCGCTTCTGCCACTTCTCAAAACACTTCATAAACTCCTCCCCCGGAATGCTCTGAAGCTCCTCCGTCGCTTTTTTTATAATGTCTTCTCTTGACTGAAATCACCTCCCTTTCAGAGTTGTTTTTAGCTTAGGGAACAGCCAGAAATCACACGGTGCTAAGTCAGGAGAGTAAGGAGCCTGTCTAATAAGTGGCATGCTGTTTTTGGCTAGAAAAGCTTGGACCACATGTGCAGAATGAGCGGGAGCATTGTCGTGGTGAAGCTGAAAATTCTTTGCTGCCCACATGTTTGGCCGCTTTCTTCGCACAGCATCACGAAGGCGACGTAGAATCTCCAGGTAGTACTCTTTGTTGATTGTTTGACCTTCTGGTGCGTATTCATGATGCACGATGCCACGGGAATCAAAAAAACAGGTCAGCATAACTTTCACATTGCTGCGGACTTGCCGAGCTTTTTTTGGGCGTGGTGATTCCGGATGCTTCCATTGTGATGATTGAAACTTGGTTTCTGGGTCATAACCATAAACCCAGGTCTCATCACCAGTGATGATTGTCTTGATAAATTCTGGGTCATGATTTGCAACATCCAGCATGTCCTCCGAAATTTCCTTCCGGAGTTCCTTCTGTTGCTCCGTCAGCAGCTTGGGGACAAATTTAGCCGACACTCTCCGCAGGTTCAAATCCTCAGTTAGGATTGAATGAACTGAGCCTGTGCTTATTCCCATTTCTGCAGCAATCTCTCGTACTGTTAAACGACGATCCTCCAACACTTTTTCACGAACCTGATCCATCGCCTCCTCGTTTCGGCTTGTGGATGGCCTTCCTGAGCGAGGATCACTTTCCACTGATGCACGGCCATCTTTAAAGCGTTTAAACCATTGCTTTATCTGAGTTGGGCTTAAGGCAGGGGTGCTCATTAAGTCGATCGCGATCTACCGGTTGATCGCGGAGGTGGTACTGGTCGATCGCGGCGTGACATTAAAAAAATATCATTCTAGCATCAATGCCGTCACTTGATTGATATACAGGGCAGCCATTCAGATGACAACTGAATGTTGCCGTTCGGGTGACCTGTGATGATCAAGATAGTGACGTAATAATGCGCTTTGTGTAACCTAGGTTTTATTATTTCGCAAAACGTGGTCAGTTGTGTTTAGCTAGTTTAGGCTTAGGAAGTGTTATTTATTTGTAGATGTGCTAGTTTCTTAGTTAGATTAGGGTTAGGGATGTTTCGTTGTGTTAGTAATCATATTGTGTTAAGTTGTGTTTTTCTAATTATTTCTTTTGAAGTTTTGATTCTATTTGAATAAGAATAAGATTTCTATTTGAATAAGTTTTAAATAATTGTTTAATGAAACTGTATTGAAACTGTCATGGCTGGAATGGGAAACACTCGTCATCTTACCACAGTGGAATTACAAGGAAACCGGTGCTGAAGACTGAACCCGGACCCTAGACACGGGACAGACCAATCAAATCAAACAACGGCTCTAAGTGCAGCAAAACTTGCCGAAAGCGCCGCTCCTTCTCCTTTCTCTTCCAGTTTCTTTATTATAATTTTTCCCGCTTGTTTTTACCACAGTTTATTGCGTAAGACAGCGCTTTGTTTTTATAACAATTGTACCGGTACTAGTTTAATAAAATACGAGTAGTCGGCGAATTGCGTCAGATTTTAAGCCCTCGCTAAAGTTTATGGTCACTAAAATGAGTGAAGGAGCTGGACCAAGTAAAAAGGCAAAAACATATCACTTCCATACGGAATGGGAGGTGGACTTTTTTTTCACAATGTCATTTTCGAAGTGCGTTTGCCTCATATGCCGTTCTACCATCGCAGTACCAAAGAAGGGAAATGTGGAGCGGCATTTTCGGACTGTTCATAGAAGATACGACACTGACTTCCCGCCGAAAAGCGAGCTGAGAAAGCGAAAGGTGAATGAACTAAAATCCCAGTTGACAGGACAGCAGTCATTTTTCACACAACATACTTCAAAAGCGAAGGCAGCCACCGAAGCATCGTTCCGGGTGTGTCACGCCATTGTTAAAAACAAGAAGTCCTTCCAAGACGGAGAGATGGTAAAAGAGGCATTCGTTGAAGCAGCTGACTCATTGTTCCGGGACTTTAAAAATAAGACAGAGATATTATCTTCAATCAAAGCTCTGCAGCTGTCAAGACATACGGTTACACGTCGCTGTGATGCCATGGCCGAGGATTTAACCCAGCAAATGTGGACGGACATCAGAAATTGTGAATTTTTCTCACTGCAGTTGGATGAGTCTACGGATGTGAGTGACACAGCCCAGATGTGCGTTTTTATTCGCATGGTGTTTAGTGATATCACAGCAAAAGAGGAGCTATTAACAGTACTTTTCATGAAAGAACAGACGCGAGGAGAGGACATATTTCAGACGTTTAAAAACTTTATCGAGAAAACTGAGCTCCCAATGTACAAATTGGTGTCTATCACCACAGATGGAGCACCTGCAATGGTTGGGCGTGTGAATGGATTTATTGCCAAGTGCAGGCAGGATGATGCGTTCCCAGACTTCTTGAATTACCATTGCATTATCCACCAACAAGCGTTATGCGCTAAAATGCTCAACATGAAAGAAATCATGGATGTGGCAACGAAGATCGCATGTTCTATTCGAGCCAGATCTCTTCAAAGACGGTTATTCCGTGCACATCTGGAGAAGGCTGGCTGCGACCACTCTGAGTTGTTGCTACATACTGACGTGAGATGGCTTAGTCGAGGGAAATTCCTCAAAAGATTTCGAGAGCTCTGTCCGGAGATTAAGGAGTTTTTCCGTGTATCTGGACGTGCAGAATACAAGCAGCTAAATGACAGTCAGTGGCTGTTAGACTTGGCATTTTTAACCGATCTGACAAACTTGTTGAATGACCTTAATCTTGAACTGCAAGGAAAAGACAAAACAGTGACCAATATGATCAGCTCAGTTAACGCTTTCAAACGAAAGATGCAACATTTCTCCACAAAGTTGCAGCGCCATGATCTGGCAAATTTCCAGAACCTGGCATCAGAGTTGGAGACGCAAGGGAAGGCCTGTGAGCAACTTGACAGTGCACGTTACACGGAGCAGATCACCGATTGTCTGTCAGAATTTGACAAACGCTTTCAAGACTTTTCTTTGCTTGAGCCAGTCGCTACATTCATGTGCTATCCTTTTCAGGAAGATGTTGAGGTTGATTCACTCGCATCAAACATTGCATCACTGTTTCACATGAACTCTTCTGGAGTGGAACATGAGATTTTAACTCTACAAACCGACATTGAGCTGAAGTCGAGAGCTCATGGACAGTTCTGGAACTTACTCACGGAGGAAAAGTACCCTAACATGAGGAAATGTGCTATCTCTTTGACTGCATTCTTTGGCTCCACTTATTTATGTGAGTCAGCCTTTTCTTACATGAAGATCATTAAGTCCAAATACCGTTCCACCATGACTGATGAACATTTGGAAGTGTGCTTGAGGCTGGCTATCAGCAGCTACTGTCCGGACTATGCATCCCTGGCTGATTCAATTCAGTGCAAGTCATCAAAGTAAACTCAGGTAATTACAAAAATGTCAATAGTTAATTATGTGTGTTTTGCAATATTGGCTCATTTGATTATGTACGGTACATCAACATACATTGTACGTACAAATAATCCTCAATACATTTGAAAATAAATAGATGTTTTGCATTTTTGTAGTGGGTAGATCATTTTGACTCGGTCATTTTAAAAGTAGCTCGCATGCTGAAAAAGTGTGAGCACCCCTGGCTTAAGGCCTCATTTTCAAAAGCTTGTTGAATCTTTCGAATTGTTTCAACTTGAGTATCACCAAGTTTTTGACAAAACTTCATGCAATACCTCTGTTCGATGCGTTCTGTCATTGAAATGAAATTTTCTGAAAATCAAAAAACCGATGAACACGTACTACACGCCTGCACTAAATGCTTTACACAGAGAGATACGAATGACGAATCGGCCTGAAACGCTTCACGATTACGCGTGAATGTGTGTGTGTGCAGCCACGCTTTGCACGGGCAGTTTGCTCATACCTTATTGGCGAGAGGGAAAAAGGTCGGATACTTTTTGAACAGACCTCGTACATGAACACAAAAAAAAACACCCAAAAACAAAATCTTGACAAAATTGAATACTAACACAAATCTAACTCCCTGTGGGCACTATAGCAAAACTAATAAAAGACCATCTACATAACAGAACAAAAGCATCAACTTTAGAACTAAAACAGCCATCTGACATGAACAAAAAAAAAGCTTTTAGTAAACAATTCACAAACGTCACTTACAGCACAGGCAAAATCAACAGACACATAGACCATACAATAAAAACCTTTTCACTGATGAAATACTACTTGCTACTACTCAATGCAGTTAGCTATCTGAAACAGCAAAAACAACTACAGGACCTGATATTATAAAAATCAAACACCTGAAAAACCTAACCCTTGTCATCAGATATTTTGCAAGCATACAACACTACCCTCAATACTAACTCAATACCATATCTTGGGAAACAAACCACAGTCATTCCCATTATAAAACCAAACAAGGATTGCAACATTAGCACAAACTACTGATCCATATCACTTTTATCACTCATTACCCATTTACTAAAGAAAATGCTACTACCATAAATAACAGGAAACATTCCAGTTATGTCATATCAAAAAACATAAACACTTAGCATACACTACTTTGCACAACATCTATAACCAAATCACAAAAGGCTTCAACAATCCAAGGCAACATCACATTGTAGCAGTAACTTTGGACTTGAGCAAGGTATTTGATACAGATGTGTTTGACATACCAGTACACAAATGTATATTAACAAACATTCCAAACATCTTCATCAGTTCATAGCCAACTACATTAAAGGATAACAAGCATGCACTTAATAAAATGGCACACTTTCAAAACTCAAACTATCAACATCTGGAGTAACACAAGGTGGATTTCTGTCTCCAACATCATTCAAAATTTACATCGCAGACATTCCATCATCCCAAAAGCCGTACAAATCACAACATATGCTGATGACATAACAATTACAGCATCTCACACCAATCACCGCTTAAGCCCCAACAATTCATTCAACCCCATCCCTACAAGATCTATGAGTAGACCACCATTAATATTCTTTATTTAAATACAGAAAAAACTACAGCCACACCTTCTACACCAAACCAAGCTGAATACAATCAAACACTATCAATAACGAAACACTCAAAAACTCTTGCAATTACTCAAGATCCAAAACTAACATTTTCACAACACATAAATTTTACCATCATTAAAGCAATATGAATGCTTAGCATTCTCAAAGCACTCATTTCTACCAAGTGGGGTAAACAAAAATAACTAATCTTCTCTACATTTAAAGCTAGCACTTTCTGCATATTGGAGTATATAAACATTATATGGAGCCCTATCATATCAAACACCAACATCAAGAAACTGCAAACCACTCAGAACAAATCTTTGCGTATTGCTACTGGCTGCACACGAGGCACAAACATTCAACACTTACATGACGAAATCAGTGTTCTCTCAATGAGCACCCAACTCAAACTTCTACTGCTAACTTAAACAATTTACTGAAACACAAACACACCCTTTAAATTACCTTGATGCACATGCAGATCCACAAATTAATGAAGTGACTTCCAAATGTAAAAAAAATATATTGCTAGGAGAGGAGTTGGAGCTGGAGCCCACAAAAATTTTGATGGTTTTGGCTTCACAAAATAGAAGAACTTGGCGCCAGTTTTTTTTCTCCAACTCTTTCAAAATTGGCAGACTCCATGGCCCTAGCTCCAGCTCTGGCTCACAACTTAAAAAATTAATTCAAATACAAACACATCTTTTATGTAATGACCTTAATGCACATTCGGATCCACAAATTAATAAAGTGGCCTCCGAATGTAAGAAATATGTTGAGAAATCTGTTGAGAAAAAAAAACTTTTTAATAAAATCTATTGAGAAAAAAAATTAGAAGTTTAATAAGAATTGCAAAAAAGTATATACAAGTATTAATTGTTTTTAGTTCTTTAACTGTAATTTAGATATAACCGTAATTTAGTAATTTGTAATTTTGATATAACTATTAATATTTAATACTGGTAAAAAAAATTTCTTCAACTTTACTCCAATTTTCACTTTAATAGTCTTCAAACATCTAAAAGATTTTTTGAATTTATCTAAAAAAGTTATTATTAGCTATTGAACCTAATATTTTTCATTTTGGACTTATGTAAATGCTAATTATTCTTGAAGTAAAATAAAAAAATTGTCTTAATATTCTAATTATGTAGCCTAATATGTAAATTAATTACCAGATTAAAAACTCGTACATCAAACTTATTTAATATTTTCTAGTTCTTTAGCAAAATAATGCGCATTGCTATATGTAAATGCTGTAATTAGCTGTTAAATGCTGATAAATGCTAAATATAAATGCTGATAAAGTTGACAAAAAATAGGTTTTCTGCAGTTTGCCAAGCAGGCCTAACTAGCCTAGCAGAGAATTCGATAAGGCTGTTATTAGATGGAAGAATAAATGTACTATTCAAATAGATGAACAATCATCTTTCAAATACTTTCCAACATCACAACCCATGGTAAGAACAAGTTAGACCTTATTAGCTAATTTTGGAAAACCTATTTTAACTTTTAAAATCAATTAAGTGACTAATTACAGCATTTATATTGTAGTGTGAGTGGATTATTGGCACACCACTAACTTTGACACCTTTTTCTTAGGGGCACAATTTCAAATAAACGTATCAGCAAATACAAATATAAATAACTTTATTCAAATAGAATCAGCTTGAAGAATATTCTAGAGTCGATATGAGTCTCTAATCTAATCTCTTCTGAGGCGACGAATCGGTCTAGCGCATATGTGTAGTCGTAATGATTTTATGTCTGTATTATTGTGACGTCTGCCTTATTTATCGATATAATCACGTGATCAGGCTACGTCCTGAGAGCTGTGTGTTAAGAATGATTACACAAATGGTCTTGATGGTGCGATCAGCCAACGATTAGCTGAGGGGAAACAACAGAAAGGCGGTACATAAGCAAAATATAAAGAAATGCGAAATTATCACATGACGGTTGTCATGGCAGTAGACAAACATTGTGCAGCGAGTGGGAGGCCGCTGCAAGCCGAGTCTGCAGCGAGCAAAATACAACGTGAGAAAATGCATTTGCTGAAAACTCTGCAATAACAAATAAAAGCATGAATAAAAGACGGTTTGCGGTGATGAGTTTGCTACAATATCTATCAAAAATTTGTTTAGCCTATGTTCATTATTTTGTCAAAGAACTAGAAACTATTAATGAATTAGATATACAAGTTTTCAATCTAATGATTATGATATGTATTAGGTTACATAATTAGCAGATCAGGACATACTTCAAGAAGAAATAGCGTTTACCATATGCCTGAAATAAAAAATATGGGTTCAAAAGTTAAAATTATATTTTATAAATTCAATAAACCACAGTATAGATTTTTGAAGACTATTTAAGTAAGAATTAAAGTTGATAGATTTTATTACCAAGAAATCGAAAATCTGTCAAAAGTTAAATATGTAAGCAAAAAAATGAAGAACTAGCATCACCTTGTGTTTAAAAAATGTGATTTTTATAAAACCCCAAATAACTAAGAAACTAAAAATAGGCGTGACTTAATATTTGGCATAGATGATATAGAAAATGGTAATACATCTTTTCCATTAGTTTTCAGAAAATTTCAAGACCATGAATAATTTTCTTTGATGACTTGACATAAAATTGTTCTACTAACATATTGACTGCCAATGTGTTTTTTATTGCATTATGTTACAAATGCAGCGTGACCAGCCCAAATGTCACGCGGCAGTCAACGTGTTAAATTGGTTCTAAATTGCATTGTTTTGGTAAAGTAAATTATTTAAAACATTGATATCGTTTTGAAATTGAATTTAAATGCTATCTTTGCTAAATTTCTCGGCCACATCACATATCATTGCAAAACAGATTTTAGTATTTAATAATTTTTTTTCTTATTTGCATTAATGCAGTGGTTGACAAACTGTATTAATGTGTTTTAACAAAAAGATTTATTAAATATTAAAGTATCTTTTGCAATGAAAAATTTACAAGAAATGAAACAGAATTTCATTTCTTGTAAATACACAAATGAAACAAGATTTACATCTTTTACAATGAAACAGCAATACAACAACAAATATAAAAAAATCTGGACTATCACAAAGAAAGTGTGCCAATCACTATATTATGCAATACCTAAGTTTCTCAATTTTAATGCTTTAAAAGATAAAAAATGTTGGGTTTCATGAACTTTAATAAAACACATTTTTGTTTTGTTTAAAATTCTTTTCTTACCAAAAAGGTTGTATAATTTGTATTTTATTTTCATAGGTGATGTTGTTCACAGAAATAAAATAAAAGCAGAAAGTGTGGTGACTGTGGAAAAATTTTACCATTACCCTGGTTTGTAATTTAAATATTTTATCTAAGTTTTAATCATACAACCTAAGTTTTATTTAATCGTTTTGTTCAAAGTCTTTTAAAATTAGCATAATTAAGCAACATTTGAAAAATTAAAAAAAAACCTTTCATCTTTGTTTGAAATTTCTTGTTCGGTTTTTATAGATAATACAAGCAAATATAACTTTGGTTCATTTGTATCTGACACTTAGAGAGAATTAAATATTGTTTCGAAGTTATTTTTGACTTCATTGTCTTTGCTGTGAATTTAAAATAAGCAGATTAAGAATGATTAAATATGCAGGCAAGGTTTCAAGCACTTAAATGTACATTACTTGGGTGATCATCATCGTCATTCATTTTTTTGATGTGGTGTTTCCCAGTGGACGGAGGTGGCCACTCATCTCATGGCCATCTTCTTCACTCCCTTCTGCCATTTTATTTGGTTGAAAGCAGGGGTGTATTGGAGGGGGATCGCCGTCCACTTACTTTTTGTAGAAAACACTTGACTGAAGGCACATTTTATTAATGTTATAAATTTTTTTTATTTTATTGTTTCTAAAATAGGTTTTCAATGACAAGTATTGAGGCCAACCGTCCACCTACTTTATTATTTAGCAATACACCACTGGTTGAAAGCATCTTCTTGTTTTTAGACCAACTTTTCCTATTTCTTTTTACATTTGCATTCTCCATGTCGTTTTCGATCTTCCTATCTTTTTTTGCCCATTCAATTTAAATCCCAGTGGCTTTCATAAAACATCACCATCTTCTCTTCTTGAAACATGTCCGTACCATCTCACTTTGTTAGTTTTTTCCATCTTGTCCATGGTCTCATTCAATACCAGTATGTTCATCAGTTCATCAGTATTCTTCCTATCCATCATTTTCATTCCACACATTGCCCTTTCACTCCTCAAGATTGCAATTTCTTTCTCTCACAAGCAGTTTGTCTTGCTTTCATAGAGCATTACTGATCTTACACAACTCTGATAAATTTTTCCTTTTATCTTCGATTAATATTTTCTCCCAAGCAATAGTTCTCCACATTCTCTAAATTTTATCCAGCCAAGTCTCATTCTTGCTGTCACTGCTGCTTCATATCCACCATTGGCATTTAGTCAGCCCTCCAAATAGCAAAACTCATTTACTGTTTTTAATTGTTTGCACATTGTCTTGATTGGTTTCACTCTTTCTGAAAATTTCCTGCATTTCTTACAAACAAAACCTTTTGCCCGTTTGGGGATTACTCTCTTGATTTTCACATATCTACCATGAATCAATTTTTTACATATAGAACACAACACCGAATTAGCCATTAACTTTCCATTGCATACACCACATGGGTCAATCCTAGTCCTTGGTGCTTCTTCTAATCCACACACCATCACTTTTGTCTTTTTGATGTTAACTTTCATTCCTTTCCTTTCAAATGCCATCTTCCATTTCAAAGACTTTTTCTGTAAGTCCTTTATGGTCTCACTTGTCAAAACTAAATCATCTTGATACAAAATTTTATCCACCAAACCCTCTCTTGCATCCTCTGTGGCAACATCAATCACAATTGTAAATAATAAAGATGACAACACTGATCCCTAGTGTACACCAATTTAAAAAAAAATTCCTCTGATAATTCCGATCCAACCCAAGTTCTTGTTATTGCTTTCTCATATAGGCTCATCATTGCTTTTATCAGCATCTTTGGTAAACAACTTTGTCGCATTGACCATTCCATCACCTTTCTGGGCACTCTATCAAAAGCTTTTTTCATATTCACAAACACATGCATAGCTTTTCGTCCATATTTCGGTAATCCTCTTGCCTTTTTAATGTATATACAAAACATATATGATCCCACTTCCAGGCATAAATCCAAATTGCATTTTGTACCAGATAATTGTTTCTTGTAAAGACATTGCGTGAATTGCTTAACAAGTACTTGCCAACTGTAGTTTTGGATATTGCGTAAAATGTGGGACGCTTTTCCGTTTGTTTCCCTATAATTCTATCTCTCTCCTATCTAATCACAACGCGACATTTCTACTTTTTGATCGCATCATCAATTTTTTTTCTCACATTTACTGTATTGTGCTGGGCAGCAAGTGGCGTTCTTATGGAGTTGTTTTAATGTTGTTTATTTATTATGTTTGTTATTATTGCTTGGTCTTAGGCAAATAACTAACTTTGATTATTTTGATTTGTTTATTGTTTATTTGTCTAATGATTATAGTTCCATGTTATTTTAAATTTTTTAAATTAAATCAACGTTTATCACTGTACTCTGATAATTTTCTGGCGTTTGGGCTTGCTTCTTTATTGCCCGCCGGATAATAATTTCTCGACATTATGTTCTTTTCAATCAAAGTTCACTCCTTCACTGATTGACTCTATAACAGGCCTGCACAACTCAAAACAGTACAAGGACCGTAACAGGACAAAACTATTTGTCACAGGCCGCATGCTGTCGCTGTTGTAACCGCAACCGCTATGGCGTAACGTCTGGTGATCGTGAAAAAAATGAAAATCAAAACTCCATCGTCGCAACGAGGTTATCGTCGCAATACCGTCACCTCTTTACCAGCCTACTTCAATATCTCTTTGTTGTTTATAATACTTATTGGCAGAAAAAATTTATCATTGCTTTGTTCCATTTATTCTTCATAATGACTATATAGTAAACCTTTTTTGGCTATTTTTTTTGGTAATAGTAACGTTCCTCCGCAAGGACAAATAATAGCAAATCATCGAAATGTAGGGTATATTGCAAGGATTAAAAAGAAATCAAGAGAAAACACAGCATCAAGTAAAGATGATGCATTCTTTGGGATACTAGTGAAAACCATACATTCCCAAAAGAGCCTAGTAAAGGTTATACAGTACTTCACTAAACTGACCTAGTAGAGATTATACATCCTGTTCAAAATTTTTTAAATTTTATTAAATGAAATTAAAAACATTACTTTCAACTCAATTTAATTAATGCAATATGGGTTAGGGTTCTTAGCATTTTATAGTTTAAAATATTTTATTTAGAATTATACATGCCCAAAACAAGCTTAGTAAGGATTATACACCGCCAAACTGACTAAGTAAAGGTGATATATTTCTGAATTAATCTAGTAAATCCATTTCAAAGTGGTTTGGACCATCTTTGATTCAAAACACAAATCTCAAAAATAAAGTTTAATTAGAAATGCTACATCTTTTGTTGACAACAAGCTCACCATTATCTTTAATACATCTCTTGAAATTTCGAAGCTAACTCTAGTAGCATTAGCACTTTCATTGACATTCACGTCATGTTTCAAGTATCCCAAGCATTAGTTTACTGTCCGCGTTATGCAGAAAATACATAAAACTGCATTGCTTAAGATCAATAATCATTTCGAAACTTCATCAATAAAATCATTTCAAGGGCCGTATGCATTCCACGGTAGGTATGTTGTGAAGGCTTGCTCTATAATATATTGAAGAGTGCACGGCTACTTTTTATTTACATATACTTCTATATGCAAATATATAGGAAATAGTATTATCACAGATAAATGTAATTTTGCATGGGGAAAAACTCAATTTAGTGAAACAAAAAAAAAGACGTCAATTAAAGATAAAATTGTTTGTGTTGAAAGTGTGCAATCAAAAACTTGACAAACAAAATCTTTTGTCTTTTTTTAACAAAGAGGTTCCTGCATCAATAAACGAATAAACTTGCCATTCGCTAAAGCAAACACAATTTAAAATGGATTTAATTTAGGAAGAAAGATAATTCTTAAAATCCATTTGTAAATAATAGCCATCAGAAGCCAACATTTTATCATTTACTTTGCTGAGTTTTATTTAAAACATAAAAGCGGAACGTTTTCGACTTTCATAAATCCTTATCAAAACATCTAAAAATTTTAGCGCTATTTAATAATAAACCATAAACGACCATTACATACAATTTAACTTTAATATATACAACTGTTTCTCAAGTTTATGCTTACACTAGTACTACTAATTTAATTCAAAAGCAATGACAATTTAGTAATTAATACACCAATGCCATATTCAAAAAAAAAGAGAAAAAAGGAAAAATAATCATGAGTAAATTAAAATAATTGTAGTAAAAATGACGAACAATTTACATACAGTTGTTTATTTAATTTTGGTTCATATTTTTTAATTAGTTAAAGCTTTATGAATTTTACAATCGTGGTCAGATTAACATTTTTTTATAACAGCAAAGTAATTCATTAAGCTATCCGTATCTTTATTATTTATTACAAGAATTGCATTCACTAACATGCTCTTTCTTTCACTTTTGACCGAAGAGCCTTAGGTAACAAGAGCAAAGGAAAACTTAACCTTCGGTTCTTTAGTCAAAAGCAAAATGAAAGAACATGCTAGTGAATGCAATTCTTGTAATAATAAAGATACGGATAGTTTAATAAATTACTTTGCTGTTATAAAAAAATGTTTATCAGACTACGATTGTAAAATTCATGAAGTTTTACTAATTAAAAAATATGAACCAAAATTAAATAAACAACTGTATGTAATTTGTTCGTGATTTTTACTACAACTATTTTAATTTACTCATGTGATTATTATTCCTTTTTTTCTTTTTTTCTGAAATATGGCATTGGTGTCGTAATAATTACTGAATTGTCATTGCTTTTAAATTAGTAGTACCAGTATAAACATGAACTCGAGAAATAGTTGAATATATTTAAGTTAAGTTTTAACACCGTATGAAAATTAGTACTTCTAAAGTGCTCAATAACAAAGTTAGAGCTTAAATTAACAGAAAAAATTTATTAACAGAAAAAATGTTAAGTTAAGTTTTATGTAATTTTCGTTTATGGTTTATTGTTAAATTGTGCTAAAATTTTTAGATGGTTTGATAAGGATTTGTGAAAGTCGAAAACGTTCAGCTTTTATATTATAACTTACCATACTAAATCATAAACAGTTGGTTTCTAATTGTTATTATTTACAGATAAAATGGATTTATTATAAGTTTTTTTTTAGGTTCGCCAAATTTTGTGGCCTTTTTTGCTTGTTTCCCCACAGCAGTACTTTACAAATTATCGCTATATAATTTTTTCTTGCCATATAATTATTACTATGCTTTCACTGCTTACAGCTTTTAACCATAAAGTTTTAGAAATTTTGTTTTTATTCATGAATGACTATTTCCGATTATTTTACTAGTATGTAGTCGATTCCTTATTCCATAACAATCCGAAATTTTCTTTTTTTAACCACTAGGCGACATCAAACCACTAGGTTGTCGAAAAACATGTTTCGGGAAGTTGTAAGAATAGATAAGGTAAAACAATTGAAAAACGCGAAAAACATAAATGAAATATGAAGTAAAAAGTTTATAGCGATAACTTATAAAGTACAGCTGTGCAGAAAGAAGCGAAAAAACTCAAAAAATTTGGTGAAATAAAAACAAATCCATTTCAAATTTGTGTTTGCTTCAGCGCATGGCAATTTAATTGTTTTAGAGATGCGGAAACCTCTTGTTAAAACAGACAAAAGATTTTGATTGTCAAGTTTTTATTCTTAACCCTTACCCGTCCGCAGTGCTTTTTTTGCCAGTCCAAATACGTAGATACAAAAAACCGCTATAAAATGGATTTCTTAACAATTAAGCAATATTTAATTGGTATTTCCCCATTAACTGTAAAAAAAAGCTGTTTAAATTTATAACATTGAAAAGGTCATTTTATCGCGAGTAAATTGATATAATTTTTTTTTAATGTATTGAAAAAGAAGTTTGCAATTAAAAAAATAAAAGAACCCACTTTTCCTTGCAAAAAATCTTTTTTTTCCCCCAGTAATTACAACTAGCGGCAAGATAATTCAAATTTTTAAATTGCTACATGTTGCTAGAGTTGTCCTCTGTCTAGTGAAATAAGTTTTTTTTTGAATATATTGCGAAACGCACGGGCTCTGCGCGATTTTGTTGCAAAATCGCAAAAACTGTCGGGTTCAAATTTTATATTTTCCTTTCTTAGTCGTTATTTAGAGATATTAACGAAATCTAGAGTTGCTTGCTCAGACCGCCAAGCAAAGGAAAGTGCCGTAAAGTGTCTTTCTCAAGGACAAAATAATGTGAGTAGTTTTCGAACCGCTACCGTGTCGATCGCATTCGCCATCAATCAAAGCGTTTTTACCCAATTGGTCACGCTGTTAACTTTTTATTACGAATACGAAATTACAGCAGGGGTGGGAAAATTTTTTCAAACACGAGCCGTATTCAATACACTAAAAAGTTCGGGAGCCGCAAAAATTAATAAAAATGTAATTAGATAAATATTAAAATAAACTAGCTTATCCCAAAATTTATAACTTTTGTCCAAATTTTTGTCTTAAAAACTTAATCATCTATAAAAAAAGGTCTTCACTTGAAATTTGTCTTCAGGCCGTTCGTTGCTGGGCTTTTAAAAACTTTTTAGCTGACAATTGAAATTCTGACTTTGCATCAAAGCACAGCCGTATATGAACTGACTTGCGCATTTGGTTGGGTATTGTGACGTCACATAGAAGGTTTTTCGGAAAGTCTAGTAAATAAAATCAAGCCGTGTACATTATTGGTTGGCATTTCAGAATGTCAGCGGACGTGCGACGCTAAGTAGCTGTGGCTGACAGCAAACGCGTAACAGTTAATTAACGTTCTTCAGTTATCTCATTGAATTGCATTTTCCCTATGCAAAATTACAATTATCTGTGTACATACTGTGGCTTATACTGTATATCTGCATATACAGTGCGTTCAAAAAGTAACTGTGCACCTGGAATTTTAAAACAAGAACGATATCCTGTGTTCGAAAAATCAATAACAAAATATTTTGAATTGTCAATTTTATGTGAAGAACAATGACCGTCTCTTAATTTATTAAAAATAACAAAAATAGAGTCACAACAACTGCTGGAAATGCCCACCAAGTTCGTGAATACAAACGTTAATTCGACGTTTCAAGTTTTCGAACATAAATAGAACGTAGTCATGCGTATATAAATAGAACGTAGTCATGCGCTCTTCAATATATTATAGAGTCAATTACCAAAGGATTGAACTGAAATAATTCATGATTAAGAAGAAAATAATGGCGAGAAATAATCATTCTAACTACGACGGAGAAACAAGCGACAAACGTCCAAAAATTATCGCAATACAGTCATTTGCGTTGTTTTAGTTAAAATATATAATAAATATAATAAACGGAATAATTATCGTGTGATAAATAATGAACAAATAATATCAAAGATTGTTTTGAATCATTAGAAACAATGCCACTCGCTGCCAAGTATAGTACAATAGACACGAGAAAGAAAGATTAAAAGCGTGACACGATCAGAAAGTAGAAATGTGATAAGATAGAACCGAATTTTAGGATATTGTGCAACTAAGAGGCCATGATTTTACTTTAAAAATTCGTTCAAAACAGGTAATTTTCTAGGCTTATTAAGACTATTTATATGATTTTCTGCCTATGCTTTATTTTTCAGTATTGCTGGGAGCAATGTCTTGGTGAAAAACCTTTTCTGATTTTGATCTCTCAGGAAATGCTCTTCCATATCTCTCATCTCTTTATGTAAATTGCATTCTTCTATTAGCTTTCATTAATTCCAAAACAGGCAAAAGATATCAGATACCTTCAAACTTTCCAAAACATCTTTTTTCTGAATGCTTTACATCCTGATCCATGGGTCTCAAACTTGATTATTTTGATGCTAACAGATTTGAAACACGTTTTTAACTTTCTTTTATTATCATTAAAATAGCATATATTCATAACGTTAAATAAGGATAAAAACTGCTTTGATTAAAAAATCTTGAAGTGAGTCAATTATTTTACTGCAAGTAAACAAAAACTTACATAATCCAATAAAGATGCAAAAAGTTCAATGGTTCTGTCTTTGTCCTACGAATAAGAAAAATATATTCTTTGAAATAAGTCAAATTAAATAATTTTATGTATTAATTAAATCGTTTATTTCTTGGGTCTATCAAAAGCAAATAATCCAGAAGATGACTGTAAGTTTTTCCAATCTATTTAATTGCACTTATTAATGCATAGGTTTTCAACACTGATGCTTGTATTTTTGAGGGGGTTGTGATAAGATTTTAAAGCAGGGATTAGCAGCTTATGGCCCACAGGCTGGATCCAACCCGCTAAACAAAATATTCTGGTGTAGAACAGAATAAGGTGTTCACTTTTAATTCATGTGACATTGCTCCTTTTATGACTAAAAAACTAGTGACGCCGGAAAACCATTTTTATTTATATTTATTTATTTGTTTTCCTAACATGTAGGAAAATGTTTTACTTACTGCAACTGTCAAGCAATCATCCTGACCTGCGTTTGGAAATCCCAAGATTTGTTGCCCAGTTAAATTTTTTTGTTAGGTTTCTTTAGTTTTTATTTAAAGATGTGAATAAAAGTTATAACTGTTTGCTAACACTGCCAAGCAGAAAAAGTGCTGCAAAGTGTCTTTACTAAAAACAATTTATAATGATGAGAATAAGTTTTGACTTGCAAACATGTCAATCACATTTTCCATCAATATGGTGCTCCTACCTAATCAGTCACATCATTTGATTGTTTTTTGTGCTAAAAGATTTGAAACACTTCACTTCCATTGATACCTTTTAAAGATTAAGATAATATATTTTAGTAACATAGAATGAACATTAATAATACTTTGATTAAAAAAACCTTAAAAGTAAGTCAATTGATTTACTGTATGTAAATAAAAACTTACATAATCGAATAAAAATTTTGACTGGGCAATGCTAAATCTAAATCTTAGATCTCCCAAAGTATCTGACTTGTAAAAAGTTAAATGTTTTATGTCTTGCAGATTAGAAAAAATAAAAAGTGCATGAAAAATAATATGAAAAATGGTTTTATGTTTAATGAAATTTTCTTATTTTTTAGGTCCATCAAAACATTTTGATCCAGAAGCTGACTGTGAGTTTTATATTCTATTTAACTGCACTTGTTATTGGTATTAATCATGACGCCATGATATTAATGTATTAATTGCATAAGTTTCCACCCGAGATGCTCATACATTTTGCAAGTTTGTAATTAGAATTTAAAGAGTACAAGGTTTACTATTTGTGTTATTTACATTAGCAAGGGTTTCACTTTTTTGAATTGAAGAAGCTTACACTAAGAATATTAGCCTGAGCATTGCTGTTAGTAATCTTTCAAGTTTTGTGATGTGTTTCATCATATACTATTTAAGTTTAATTACTTTTGTCACTAAAATCATAACAGAAAACTAATGCAGGTTTTACAACATAGTTATTCATTGCATATTGCACCTGAATAATTGCAATCTGCATAAATTTAACTGCCTACAAAATTAGGCATTTGACCTTCAATTTTTACTTCAGGCGATTGTAAAATTTGTTCATTTTTACTGGTTTGCAAGGTTGACCGATAACCCAACAATAGCATGAAATCAAACAGTTATCATGTATTCCACAATTACTATTAGCCATACGAGAATAAAAGAAACATAAAAAAGCGGATGAACAAATTATTTAATTTAATAATCGTCCAAACACTGGCACGCGAACACTTCTGAATGTCGTATAATTATAAAATCATAAATATATAACATTACTATTACTAGCCGCACATTCCTAGTAAATCGCATAGGATCGTAGTAAAAATCATTGTATAACTATTATGGAGTATTAAAGTCTTTTTACAATTTATGACATTACAAAAGGTAACCTCCCAGACTATGCTAACTATACAGTACTCTAGTCTGTAAAACACAGTAAAGCAAAACAATAAAAATACTTTTGATGCCTATATCTGTACTCCTTAATTCAGTTGCAAGTTAGATGTGCATTTGGAAGTACATTGCAATAAATAGTTGAGTTTAACAAAAATGAGTGTCAAAAGAAAACTGTCGCAGGAAAAGAGAAAATTTAATTCTAATTGAGAACAAAAGTAATTTTTCACAAATAACAATGGTAAACCACTGTGTATGGTGTGCTTGCAAGTAATATCCGTTCCGAAGAAATTTAATTTAAAGTTGCATTACTGCACCAAACACGAGAAAACATACGAGAAGCACTACGGAACTTTTGAAAAGCAATTTTAAAAGAATTGAAGAGCAAGTACAACGCTCAAAAAAAAAATAATGATTGATTTTGCTAAACCTAATTTCGCTGCAGATCTGAAAGATTTATACAAAGTTGCGCTAATGCTCACTAAATATGAAAAGTTTTTCGGGACGGGAAAATTATAAAAGAGTGGGCGATTGAGATTGCCCTCGCTTTTGGTGACGAAAAACTGGCCAAAACTTTTGAAAATGTATCTTTATCTCATCAAACTATGGCAAGAAGAGTGTTGTGATTTTACGTGATTTTACAATGTGATTTTACAATTGAAAGAAGTTGTTCAGCAGTGCAATTACTTCTCTCTGGCTGTGGATGAAAGTACCGACATCAGTGATATCAGTCATTTTAATTTTCATCTGCACTGTTGACAAAAACTTTACTATTTGCAAAAGTATATCCACTTCATGAAACTGCAAAAGGTATCAACATATATAACAACCTTGTTGCTATCATTGATGCTGGTAGATATTTTAAAAAGTGTACATGTATTAAAATAGATGGTGCAAGGGCAATGACAGGACGAAGGAATATGGAGTGGTAGGCATTCTAAAAGATCATGGTGTGCACTGCCCAACATTTCATTGCATCATTTAGCAAAAAGGAATATGTACAGAACTTTGCATTGTGACGAATACAGTAAACATCATCAAGGGTAGAGATAGAGCCCAGAGACACGGAAAAGAATTGAAAGACTTGAGGAAAGAATATGAAGATGTTCCACTTTACTTCAAAATTTGATGACTAAGTGCAGCCAAAACATTGAAAGATTTTTTTTTTTTTTGTGAAAAGAAATATTAAATTTTCTGCAGAAGAAAACAGAAGGGACAACTGAGGAATACCAACTTCAATCAAGAGATGACAAGTTCATTGGTTCATTGGCATTCTTGACAAATATAAATAATCACCTGAACATCCTAAACGTGAAATTGCAATGTAAAAAAATACACATCTCAACTGGTTGGACACATTGAAGGTTTCTGTGAGAAACTTGTGCTGCATAGGGCTTTTTTGCAAAAGAACAATGCGAGCCATTTTCCTTAATGCAGTAAATTACTTGGTGAAGAAAAAAGCATTGATTTTTCCGCATTTTCTAAAAAATTAGTGACATCAGTGATGAGTTTAATGATAAATTTGCTGACTTTGATTTATTAAAAGCAAAAGGGGAGCTTTTCAACAATTCAATAGAAGTAAACATAGAGTCTCACCACCTGATCTTCAGCAAGAATTATGTGATTTGCAATTGGATCCTTTTCTTTTGTCAAGAAAGAATGAGTATTCCGACGCGTTTGTAAGCAAAGACCAGTTTTCTTAATTAAGAGACTTTCCACAAAAAATGTGCTCCATGTTCGGTAGCACATACATTTGTGAAAGTGTTTTTTCAATTATGAAGCAAATAAAAAACAACACACGAAACAAAATGGCTGATGAAACCCTGGATGCCTGTTTACGTCTGTCAACCACCGAAATTTACTCCAGAACTGCTCATGTAAATTAATTTAACAAATACACTGTACAGTGTACAATAATAAATATTATGGATAAAACAACTGATTTTATGTTCGTAAAGGCAATTGTGAAGTATTTTTTAACAAGTTGTAGACTGCTTCTCGTGTGCTAAAACTTGAATTGAGATACGTCTCGCAAGCAATTGTCGTTAAATGGTCATCCTGAAGGATTATGATTAAACCATGAGTTTTTTAAAATAATTATGTGTTAATCTTTCCGGTTTGAGGTGATTTTTTTAGTTCACGATTTAAAAAACTAAAACTTTGCAAGTGAATTATCTTATGGCTGGCTGTTAGCATAGATTTTTATCAGTTTGTTTTCGATTTTTTAATTGTTTTTGACGGTTGATAATTGCATTGGAAAGCTGTAGCAAAGTTGTGATTTAGTGAATTTACCGCTGAAATTTTGACCTTAACCTGGGCTAAGTTAAATGCTGGTCTTTTTTACTGATTACACAATAAAACGCAGTAAAAGAAACAGACCCAAAATTTTCGCTATTATTTGGTAAACGGTCAATCTGGCAAACCAGCGAAAAAAACAAATTTATAATTGCATAAAGAATAATCAAGCGACATCATGCATAGAATTTTTCCGCGACGGATTCTCGTCGTTCGTCGTAATTGCTCATTATAGTTGCTAAAAATAATATATTACAAACAAGATTACAAAATATCTCCTAATCAGGAATAATTATAAATATGAAGCTGTTGAAATGAAGTGAGACTTAAATGCTGTTGCTTAGCGATCAACCAAATCTTTTTTACCTACATATTTATAAGGCATTAAAAAAAGAAGAACAGGAAACATGTGTTATCAAGACAAAGAAAAATGTTTCCACGTATTAAAAACTAGGTGTTAATAAGCAAAAAAAAGCTTTCATCTGCGACCATAACTAAAGTACAAACACTAAGCTAGAAGAAGAATTTTCTTAGTCATTGCTTAAGTCGAAAAATTTTATTTATATTTAAGTCGCTATATTGCGCTAAAGTTTAGAATATCAAATATTTTTATACTTTCGCTAATTTTACGCAGGTTAGATAGTGTTTAAATAAGTTCAGCCAGTAAGTACAAGAACAGCAACAGATATTATTTATATTGAAATAATTAAAAATAAGATTAAGTTATTCCTGGGCTACGTCACTGGAAGATTAAAAATTTAGAAACCTGGTTTATACAAATTTGAAAACTTGGCTTTTTGGCGTAGTAGACTCTTTCACTTTAATTTTTCAAAAAATTTAACTCTGCATTGATTTTGTTTTTAGACAAAAATTTGATCCAAAGGTTAAAGTCGGAAGCTAAAAAAAACTGTCGAAACGAGAATGTGGAGATTGACGACGATCGCGTTGTAAAAATCGCTCCATTGCAAATAACAACTGCTATTCAAGAAAACAGAGATGAATATGATTTCCACCATAGAGGCGAACGAGCAGAATTGTTTAGTAAACCACCAGTCGGCGATGTTGAAGTTGAACAATTGTTTGTCAAAGCAAAAGAATTTGCTGAATATGAATCAAGCAAAAAAGACTTCGGCAATCCAAAAGCGAAAGAACACTTTATTAAAGTTTATTCAAATGTTGTCGGAATTCTTGGGCAAGCAGGTTGTGGAAAATCAACCCTGGCAAAGACAATACTTAACAAGGTTGTAGGGAAGGAACATTTGTATGAAATCGATTCAATATTCTATTTTGAATTTCGGAATATCAATTACGATGGCAAAGCAAACTTGCTTAAGTTTTTATCGCCCACTTTAACTACTGATTGGATGACCGACAACGAACGTCGAGATGCAGTTCTAAAACAGATTCAAGACTCTAACAAGGTACTTATAATCATGGATGGTCTTGATGAGGCTAAAATTGATTTCACCAAAAACCACCACAAAGTCTCCGTCAGTGATGAAGATTTTGCTGAAATTTTTATTATAAACATATTGCAGGGTACAATTCTGGAGAATGCAAAAAAACTTGTATTTTCTAGGCCGCGTCAAATGTTGGAACTACTGGATGGATTTAGGCCACGTTTTCGTGTAAATATTCTTGGTCTGGATGAGAAATCACAAATGCAAGTCTGCGAGGATATCTGTGGCGACAATAAAGACCAAGTTTACAAGTATATCAAAAATCATCCGGAAATTCTATCATTTTCATATATTCCCATTAATTGTATATTGAGCTGTTATGCCATCAATGAAGTTCTTCTGCAAGATTCGATAAGTGTTCCACAGAGCATGACTGGCATCTTAACGTTTGTTTTTGTTTCATTCGTTGACAGTCGAAATCATCGTGGAGAATTTAAGGCAAAAAGTATTTCTGAATTAGCGTGGAAAGCGTTTCAAGTTAAAAAATTTAATTTTCAAATCAAAGATCTAAGTGATTCTAAATTAACTAACGATGATATTAACAATTTGTTTGTTTCTGTTACAAAAAAAAAAAAAGTGCGAATCTTTGGAGGAAATCCTCAACTAACATCATATTTCTCACATTTAATCTTGCAAGAATTTTTAGTTGCTGTGCATCTTTTGCTTTTTAGTTCATTGGATGAGTTTGAAAAGTTAAGTTTTAATTCAAATAATTCAGACTGCAATTTATTCAGCAGCAGATTTGAGATGGTAACAAAGTTTTTGTTCGGTTTGTGCAATCAAGAAACATTTGAACAGTTAAAAGAGTGCATCCAATCATGTCAATTTTCTTTAAGGAAATCGGAATTGCTGCAAAACTTACCTAAAGATGCAACTTATACGACAATTGATGATGAAGTTGTTTGTTATTTTAATTGGGCGTATGAGTTGCGGAATGATGATTTCACCAACCGACTTGCTTCTCGTTTGAGTGATGAAGTTGACGTAAAATGTCGAATGCTTCCTAGTGACTTTGGAGCATTCTATTACGTCTGCAAACAACAACCGATCACATTAAATGAGTTATCTCAATCTAATTTCTACGGAAACTGCTGGAAGGAATTTATTTCTGATCCACAATTTTCAACTTCATTTAAAAAAGTATTTTAATAACATTTTTAGAAAAGTAGATAAATTAGTTTTGTGTCACCAAACTGTAGTTTAAGCATCGACTTTTAGAACTTAAATTTGTCTTCTAAGTTTGTGGAAACAAATGTTTTTGAACACGACTTAATGACTAAAAATTCAGTCTGGGATTGTTACTTAATAATGTTTTATTATATTCTAAAAAATATGGTTTCCTACTACCGTGCGCATGCAGGAGGAGCACAATTCAAAGCAACGTTACTAACAGAGTGTGATAAACAAGAGCACCAATACCAAAACAGCATTTTATAGTGACAACCAAAATCGCCTTTATATTTTGAAAACACTTGTATTATCATTAAGCTCAGTTTTTTTAGAAAGCGATACCATTGCTTCTAGCACAGGTGGGGAACCTGCGGCCCCCGGGCCAAATGCAGCGACAAGATATTTCAATTCACAAGTGCGTCATTGACAAGAAGTTTATTAATAAAAAGCCTTAAAATAACTACGTCACAGCCGGTGAGCCCCTTCATTTTTTTTAGAAAACACTAAATTTTTTTTAAAGAGAAACGGTAAATTTAGAGACGGTCTCAAAGTGGTGACCTTATTTTTAGACTTTTGAAGAAAAACGGCGAAAATTTGCTAGTTTTTTTAAGAAAAAAATAAATTCAAACGGTTAGGTTGTTAAAGACTTTTTTTGGGGGGGGAGGACAAAAATGTTTCACATTATATGACAACTTTAGCAATGCATTATGATCAAACTTTGGAAAACCGTCAATGAATTTGGCAAAGCTGTACATTGTACCCCAAAATTTTATCCATCATGCACCGAATTTTGGGATCTGGCCCGCGACTGCAATCAGGTTCCCACCCCTGGCTTATAGGATTTGATATTTGAGAAAATAACTATTTTTAAAAGCACCATTGAGGTTTTGACGATCAAACGTCTTTTTGTGCAATGGCGTAACAGCCCGGTAAATGCTCTTAAAGTAGCAGTCTTCAAAAGTCGTGTAAAAAAAATTAAAAAAATATCTTCACATAAACATGAAAGCAGAAAGCTTTTTTCTTAGTCTTCGTTTGACTTTCAAAAATAAGCAATCAACTTTTAATCTTCGATCTTATGTAAACAGTTTTTTTCCTAATTTAAAGACAGCCACCCTAAACAAATTTTTGCATACGCCACTGTCGAGGAAAAGGAATTTAATATTTTCTGACTTTTTAATACTGAGTTGAAAGCGATGCAAATAAAAAACTTGATAACTTTCTGTGATCATAACAATCAGCCTTCAAAAGGATAAAATATTAATTCACTTTTTTATGGCGCGCTTCAGCTAATCAACTTTGCTCTCACCACTCTGGCTCTAGTGGTTACGCTTATTATTGCGCTCTTCCAACAACGTGCTTTTCTGACCGGTCACGTGATCGCGGCTAAAGTTTATTTGTTTTAATGTATTTTAGACAAAGTTGTAATTTTTAATATGCAATTGTATATAATGACAAGCAACAGCAATTATTTTAATATAACTTAAGAAATCTGTAGATTTAAATGGTAAAGTGCTTGACGTTGCTTTGGGAGAAAGATTATTTTTTTATATTATAAAATTGCTATGCAAAGCAGCCATTTTGGAATTAGCATCTATGAATTTATTTATTTACATTATTAAAACAAGACAAAAAAAAACAAATGTTTTCGGCTAACTTAGGCCCTCATCAGGTTTCGCAATGAAAAGTCTTTCATGACTTTAATTTGAACGGAGACACAAATATCGTAAATGCTGACAAAATAATTTTATAACGATAATTATTTAGTCAGCATTAATAATAGTTGTATCTTTGTCGAAATTAAAGTAATGTTATCCATTACGAAACCTGACGAGGGCTTAAGTTAGCCGAAAACGTTTATTTCGTTTTGTCTTGTTTTTTCTTGATTTAAAAATGTAAATAAATAAATTGAGAAATGCTAAATCCAATATGGCTGCTTTCCATAGCAATTTTCTGCTTGATGTTGCTTGCTCATGGTTTTAATAAGCGCGGGAATTCTGTGCTTGGCAATGGCGGGTTTGATCAGTGAACTTTGACCTTTTGCTTCTTGCTACTTTTTGTTTTCGGCGCCTTTTCCTGAACAACAACAACTTGATCTGCTTCATTCCTCGCTTTGTTTGAGTAAAATTGGCAACAAGTTATGTTGATTAGAAGTTCTATGGCTCACTGTAAATTTCGTTTCGTTTTAAAAAATGTCTTGGTTTTAATCCAAGTAAAAGAGTTTATATTTTTGTTTTAAATAATTTTGATGTTATTTATTTTTACAGAAGCAAATATTTAGTTTAATAAAATCAAGTTTGTTGGTTATAACAATATTGCTTTATTGCTTTAAGTTGGCTTTGGTTAAGATTTTTATGAAATATTAAAACTTAATTAATTAAATTTATGAACTGATTATATTTGTGTCACTTCACTGTTAATTTAAATATTTTTTAACTTGATTGTTTTTATAGAAATATTTAATTAAATATTACAATAAACAATTGAATAGAATTTGATGATTTAAGATTTAAAATAGTTTTTCTATTTTCTAAACTTGTCAACCATTAATCATTAATATTTTATAGATCAAAGTATTAAATCTTTATAAAAACAATATCGGAGACGAAGGAGCATTTGAACTCTCCGAATGTATTCATCTAATTGATGAGGTTGATATTGGACTTTGTGGCGTCAGAAAGATGGGAGTGAAATCGTTGGCCGATGCACTGGTGACGTCGAATCATCACGTGAGTTATAAAATAGAATTTAAAGAATAAAGTTGATTGAATATTATGTTGTAATATGTTATAAAAATTATAACAATTTTAATAATTACTATAAAATATTAAATATTAATTAATTAAATTTATGAACTGGTTATATTTGTGTCACTTCACTGTTAATTTAAATAGTTTTTAACTTGATTGTTTTGATAGAAATATTTAATTAAATATTACAATAAACAATTGAATAGAATTTGATGATTTAAGATTTAAAATAGTTTTCTATTTTCTAAACTTGTCAACCATTAATCATTAATATTTTATAGATCAAAGTATTATATCTTAGTGAAAACAATATCGGGGACGAAGGAGCATTTGAACTCTCCAAATGTATTCATCTAATTGATGAGGTTCATATTGGACTTTGTGGCGTCAGAAAGATGGGAATGAAATCGTTGGCCGATGCACTGGTGACGTCGAATCATCACGTGAGTTATAAAATAGAATTTAAAGAATGAAGTTGATTGAATATTATGTTGTAATATGTTATAAAAATTATAACAATTTTAATACGTAATTACTATAAAATATTAATTAATTAAATTTATGAACTGGTTATATTTGTGTCACTTCACTGTTAATTTAAATATTTTTTAACTTGATTGTTTTTATAGAAATATTTAATTAATTATTACAATAAACAAATGAATAGAATTTGATGATTTAAGATTTAAAATAGTTTTCTATTTTCTAAACTTGTCAACCATTAATCATTAATATTTTATAGATCAAAGAATTAAATCTTTTTGAAAACAATATCGGAGACGAAGGAGCATTTGCACTCTCCAAATGTATTCATCTAATTGATGAGGTTGATATTGGAGTTTGTGGCGTCACAAAGGTGGGAATGAAATCGTTGGCCGATGCACTGGTGACGTCAAATCATCACGTGAGTTATAAAATAGAATTTAAAGAATGAAGTTGGTTGAATATTATGTTGTAATATGTTATAAAAATTATAACAATTTTAATAATTACAATAAAATATTAAATATTAATTAATTAAATTTATGAACTGGTTATATTTGTGTCACTTCACTGTTAATTTAAATATTTTTTAACTTGATTGTTTTGATAGAAATATTTAATTAATTATTACAATAAATAATTGAATAGAATTTAATGATTAACATTGATACAGTTTTATATTTTTATAATGTTAATTAATTATACTTGATTATATTTAACTGAAACTTTTATACTTGATTATATTTAACTGAAACTTATATAAATGCGAGCGTGTTAATTACCTTATTTTGTGGATTGTAATAAAAGGATTTTTACTTAAACAGGTCAAAGTTACAAGTATCGAGCTATTCAAATTCAATGTGCACAATTAACTTTGTTAAGTATTTTATAATCTCATATTTGTTTGCTTATATTGGAGTCTTGCGTATTTGAGTTGCTCCATTGTGGAATTCATGAAAATATTTTCTAGATGAAGAGGTTATGTGCGACAAGTGTACGTGAATTAGCTGAAACACTAGATGATATTCAAGATCAACTCAAAGATAACGTCGAAGATCTGGAACTTTAATAATTTTAGTTCCCCTGAATGATGACGTCATAATTTCGGTGGATATTGACGATAGTTATCGTGAATAATATTTAAATTTATAAACATAAAACTGTGCTGTGTTTTTAGTTTTATGTTGCTTTTATTTGTTTTGTAATCATGAGTTTTATAATTGATTTGATTAATAAATTTTTGAACAGAAATACTTGGTGAATTTTTGCCTTGTTGTATAAGAATCATGTTTTTAGATTAAAATATTTCCCTTTTTATTTGGAATGAGAAATGATCAAAATCAACCAAACCGTCTCTGACTTGCTTTAGTTAAAGTTTAGGCTAATTGCTGAATATTTCTCACCGGGCTACAATAGTTCACTGCTGGTTCAACAATTTATTGTGAAATGAAATAATGTTTAATTACTGAATTTTTTACATTTGATCCAATCTCTACCAAGGCCCATCTGTAATAGATCGTCCTTAATTTGACCAAATGCATTAGTTGGGTGTTCGTCAGAGGTGGATGTCTCGAGACACGTTGTTTTGAAGTCTCGGTCTCGCAACCCTAAGTTTCGTCTCCAGTTCAGGTAGAGACATTGAGCAATATGGCGATGTGTTTTCAACCGGGGATCCACCGAATGGTTGTAGGCGGTCCGCGAGCAGCTCGTGTCAATATAACTATGAAAAAGACACAACAATCACAAAAGTCATGCAACAAACATTCTTGTCCTCAACATTCTTTGCTCTTCAACTCGACTTGCCGACCAATTTCCGTGAAAGCAAGTATTCTGCAAAATTATTAATCTGAAAGAATCGTACAAAATTAGGGGTCCGTAGCTTGTACAATTTTTGGAAAAAGATCAGCGACTTAAAAAACGTTGAAAATTACTGTTTTAGAGATTAGGGCATCATGACTCTCTCAAAATTGGCCATTAGTTTTAGTAGAAATGAGCCATGGCAATTTTTATTACAAGCCTGGGCATCGTAAGAGGTGCTCAAGAAATTATGAGCCTATTTTCATCAACATCTAACGATCTTGCATTTCATATTTTAATAACAAAGCATCCTATTTTGAGCCCTGAAGTCGCCTTATCAGCGTGACGAAGAAAAGACATCTTTTGTGCACCCTGACTAAAGGTGGGTGATTTGTCGAGTTTTACCCCAAGATAAGTAGGAGATTGGACAAAATGGAAGAAGCGTATCGCTGTTGTAAATTTGTAGTTAATTTTAACCTCTCACTTTTCAAATTAAAAGCTGTTATTACTAACTTTGCATAACTGAGCTTTAATCATAAAACATGAATAAACGGTGAAAGTATGTTCATGTTTTGACTTAAAGTTTCCCTTTAAGTCCTTCCAGTTTCAAGAAGAATGTAAAAATGTCAGATAGCCCACATAGGCAAACTTTCTGAAGATTGTGGAAGGCAGCTCGTATACATAAATATTCAAAAGAAACTAAACCAAGACAATTCCAGGAACGCCGTTTCTCTAACATCGCAGCTTGCCTTGTTTGTTGTCAATAATAAAATTGGAATTTTGGTTTGGGAAAATGTTCTTATCGGAAAAAAGTCTCAGCAGGTGAGGCCACAATGCTAGGCTGTCATAAGCACCTGTAAGAGCAAAAATAAGGCAACGTCCTTTTTCTTAGCCTCGAAAATATTCTCGATGACAGAAATGATTTGATCTACAGTTGACTTTCCGCGTCAAAACCCAGCTTGCACCCGAGCGAGCAATAGATCAATAATTAGCTTGGCTCGACGACAGCCCAGGTAAGTCTCTTGAGGATTGTTTAGAAGACGGAGAGCAGAGATATATGGTGATAGCTTCATGCGTTCTTAGTAGGCTTCATTGGATTTTGAGTCACGCTAGCGCTTTTATTCAGATTTTGGAAATTTTGGGTCCGGCGCAAGCAAGAAAAAAAGGAAGTCACGTGACCAGGACTTTAAGAAACTCCAGTGACCGACGGTGAACTGTTTTAAGGTGTGCCCTTAAACTGAAATATATATCGTGGCAAATACAAATTAAAAAAGAAACAATAACGTATTTTTGTTACATGATTGCAACAAAACTCAAATTATTTTTTGATTTGAATTTTAAAGTTAGTTCAAGCGCACACTTTAAAAATAGCTTACCGTCCGCCACTGAGTAGCTCCCGTTATACAGTAGCAGATGGAATCAGGACCCGGAGCTTTACCTGTTGATAAGTATTGCAGGAGAGTAAGAAATTCTTTATGTAAAAATTTAATTTTTAGAGATGGCTGCTGAGTTTGGTATAGCGGCCCTCCAAAAGTCAGACAGCTTTTGGGAAACAAGTTGAGTTGAATTGCGGTCAACAGCTATGTATCTCCCGTTTTTAAATGGCTAAGATGCAGTAGCATCATTTGAAATGGGAGAGTGACGGGAAGAGTGTCGTGACCTATCAGTAAAGTTATTTTTATAGAAATATGGATGTAATTTAGAACTGCTTGTCAAGACCGCCAAGCTGGGGAAAGTGCTGCCAAGTGTCTTTCTAAAGGACACAACAGAATTGCGCGAGTAGGTTTTGAATCGAGACTATGTCGATCAATATCCCGGCGCTTTTAACCATGCTGTATAGAGGTAACATATCTATATAACATGGTTAAGTTTAAGGTACCCTAACCATGCTATATAGAGAGTTTTACACTTTGCATCTTAACACGATATATAGTTGTTTTGGTAATTGCGTGCAATATCATTTTGACTGCTTTTTTGATGACGTTTTACAGGTCCTGGTAAGCCGCGTCCAGATTAGGTTGATTCAACCGCAAAAAAGTCTTCAAAGTTCTTCGTCAAAGCAATGTAATCACTTAACTTGACACTACGGAACTTCCATTGTTTTACTGGCACGCTTGGTACTGGTACAGCCGAGTAATGTAAGCCTATTAAGCGAGGGTTAATGTTTTAATCTGGGAAATATTTTTGTTATTTATATTGAAACTTTTTAATGTTGAAAAAAGTTCTTGAAGATTCTTGCTTAAAACACAATTGCGAAGTCAAAGGAATTGTTTTCCGATTCTACGAGAGCTAAAAATACGACTGCAGCACATTTAAAAAAGGATCCGAATTCACCTAAAAATATGTAGCTCCGACTCTACTACATACTCATAAGTCACACTAAGCAACCAAAAAGGAGCTAGCAGACAAGAAGCGACACCTCCTTAAAATTTCAAAATTAAATCAAAATTACAGAGTTTGCATTCTAAAATGCTTTTTTTGTCTGCAACTAACAATAGATTCAAATTGAAATTTTTTTTATTTTCTCCTTTTTTATGGTTACACGTAACTACTGATCAAAGCACATACGTATTTTCTGCCAGGTTGAAGCATATTATGAATATTGGAAATGATACGGGATTACAGGCGGTAGCTTACGGCAAAACGATTCTTAAACAATCCGAAGTTTTGGGAACTGAATTCGAATGAAGACCTTTTTTTAGTCGTCAATTGACTTAAAAAACTGATAAGCAATTAAACACAATTCGACGCATTTTTTCTTATAAATTTCTTTTTTAAAACTAACCGTTTTTATAAATTAA
This sequence comes from Diplosoma virens, assembly GCA_963680785.1. Lineage (NCBI taxonomy): Eukaryota > Metazoa > Chordata > Ascidiacea > Aplousobranchia > Didemnidae > Diplosoma > Diplosoma virens. The sequence goes on from CAVMFT010000138.1 coordinate 79,799, forward strand.
GTATTTTTGTAAATAGTTAAATTACACAGTTAACACATTTCAGATCTTTTTTTGTATGGTGTAGCATTACGAATAATCTTCTATTCAATTTCCGGAGTCAACTTCTTGTCCTTGCGAAACCAGATGTATTTTGATAATTCTGTAGCGCTTTGGGATTTCCTGTTTTTGAATGGCTTATTTTCACATAGATCTATGTATTTGCGGGGACTCGTGTCTTGCGCTCTGACTGTCGCTTGATATAAAACGACTTTTCTTTAACATGTGTCGTCTAGCGGACAATCATTTTTATTCGTGCAGTTGCATTGAAGAATGCCACTCGAAATCACCTGATTTTCATCTAGCACGCGTTAATTATGTGACGTCATTACAACTCCCATGTTCGGCATGCAACTATAGCTTATCTTCACGTTCTGTCGGCTGCATGTTTTGTACAATCGTCAATCTCTAGGGAAGTGCTTGTCGATGAGCAATAAGAACTGTTCATCAATATTAGTTTCACACTTTCATTGTGGAGAGGTTGAACTTTATTACATTTTGTTTTTGTTTGGTTTTGTCCTTAATTTTTTGTTTCACAATCTGCGCAAAAGTTCGTTATAATTTCCAAATAACCGATGTTTTCAACATATTGTACAAAGATGCTGCTTTACTAAGTTCATCTGCATTGCATGATATTTGTGGGATTCTTTTGTCGAAACTTTGAAAACTTTGAACTTTGACGTTTTGATGAAAGTTTGGTGGGATCAACATTTTGTATTGAAATTCTAAAAATATGATTAGCTTTATTTCACTCAAAAACTTCACTTTAAAATTACATCTTAATAATGTTTTGATAACAAGATATCAATCATGAACTCATGTATTCAAAGCAAATATTTTCAATTCTAAACTATGATTATTTTTGTATCTCAGAAAAACTTTTATACAAACAAATAAAGTATAAATATTGAAGTGATTTTTAAGGCAGAAACTTTCCTACAAACAATAAACGTGGTTTGCATTTCTCAATAAATAAGAATTTCATTATATCCGGTGGAGCTGGTGAAACTCCTGTGTCTGGCGGATGACATTGAAGTTGCGGCCACAATAGTAGAATTCTGAAAAACATTTAAGTCATTGGTTGTTTCTTTTTGAATTCACAAATTTTGAATTGTGTTTTTAGTCGACAAAACTGCTGGAAAACGATAAATTTGTCGCAGTGTATTAATTATCACACTCAGCAACACAAACACATTCACAACTAAACAAGTTAATATCGGCTTCTATCAGTTTTGTGGAGAAGCTACATTGTCTCTTGTTTGTCAAGCTATGAAGCCCTGCCACCTGTTCTACCCCAAGATCACTGCTCCTGAAATCAAGAAGCCTTTTTGTGCCTGCCGCCAAATGTCTTCTAACAGACCTTGCCCACCTAAAAATCAAAGCGGCTGACTGGGTGGAATTGGAATCTTGAATAAAGCAATGATAACACTTGACTCGACAACTTCATTCCTAAAGTCGGCAACTCGCCACTACAAATTCATCCTCCAAGACGCACCTGAGTTCGACTGAATCGTCTTCGAACCTTCTTCCCACAACAACATACGAATGTGGCGCGGAAAAAACAAGAAAAACCACATAATTTCCGACTGCTCCCTTCACTCTCCATCCTTTGGAAGAGATGGTCTGACCAATTTAGATAAAGCATTGATCGTTTGGCTGCAGGAGGCCTGTTCAAAAATGTGATATCGGTTCACACGATGGACCGACGTGTAAGAAATAAAATCACATGAAGGTTTACTTAAAAAAAGGGTGTGGAAGTAAAGAAGGTTAATGCTTTTTGTATTCAGATGTTGCCAAAATTAAAAAAATTAAAACTAGAATTAAATCGATGGAGTTTTTTGCGAGGTACGATTGTGACATCACATACAAATTTTTTGTAAAATCTTGCAAGAAATTTAATTTACAATAAATCAATGTTAGATTTCAGATAACTGAGCAGTCAAATAAAAAATAACACTTTGAAAAAGCAAAACAAGCATTGCAAAAAAAATCTGTACCTTTGTCTTGCAAAATTTCGACAGGAGGGTGGCGGGCACGGAAGGGGGTTGGAAGCAAAGATAGATAGCACGTTGGTTTCGGATCTGAAAACAGGGTCGCAGTTTAAAGTAACTTTCATCAGCAACAAACCTCAACATCGAGATACTAAAACCACAAGAAAATATAAACAACATCAGACAACTTTGTTTTTAATCAAACAAACTGTGGCCAGAGTTGACAGCAATCAAATTGATGGAATATTTGAGATTCAGTCTGACGTCATCAAGCCTATTCACCAGGAAGTGGTTTTTCTCATCGCTGTGAATAGATATGAGGCCCGCTCCCTGGGAAACACAGTCGTCTTCAGCAAACTGCCATCTGTACCCGGGGTGGGAGTTGAACATGTAGCACTTCAGAGTCCCATAACTTGGTTGGTAGCTGATCTGTGGAGATGAGGTTTTACTTGGATCATTTCTTAAATTTAAAGATTTTATTTTTCCTTCTCCGGGTTCGCTGATCAAAGAACGATTTCGCTCAGAATCGTTTCATTCGGGACTTAGCCATGTTTTGCCTGGGTCAGGGGTCCATGCAGGGTCGTCTACATTGCCCTTTGGAAGATCAGGGGTCCATGGAGGGTCGTCTACATTGCCCTCCGAAAGGTCAGGGGTCCATGCATGGTCGTCTACATTGCCCTCCGGAAGGTCAGGGGTCCATACAGGGTTGTCTACATTGCCCTCCGGAAAGGGAAAAGATAGAAGCTGGAAGAGGAACTTTGTTTTTAGGAATCTTGCAGATGTAGTTTCGCAGAGAGTTGCAGAATAAATCGTTCCATATGCGCAAAGATCTCACTTTGAGTTGAGATGAAAACACCAACAATGAGATAAGATTGCATAAGATTAAAACATTTAATAGTTTAAATAAGATCCAAATTTTTTTTAAAAGTAGAAAAGAGTTAATATTACTGTGCGCGGACAAAGCTCTCGTTCGATAGTTAAACGCGAAGAAATAATATTAACTGCCGATAAAACTTGCAAACTGTCATGAGGAAAAAAGTTGAAGATTATTTCATTTTGTGCAGTTCCACCAAAATTTAAAATCAATCTTTTAAATCAAAGTATCAACATCATTCTCACCCCGAGGTGGCGCCATAAAATTGCCCTTTTATGCATTTCTCAAGACCTTGATTATGATTCGGTTCATCATCCGTCCAGTTCGTGTAGTCGGTTGGTGAAACTGACACAAAATCATTAGTTTTCGCTGAGTTCTGAATACTTTTAACACTTTTAGTTTAATTATAAATAGATTTCTTACAAACAATGGAAAGCTCACAAGTTCAAAGCAAACTTTTGGTTGAAACAAAAGCTGGAAGCTTCTTTGTTTTTCATTTTAAAACAATCATCCAATTGGCAACTAGGCAACAAGAAGCATTTTACAAATTTTTATTGTTAAGGCCAACAACAAGCCTGGCATTGGTCCTGGTATAGAAACACGGAGCCTGGAAGTATTTTCACAATACTTTGCATTCCATTTATGATTTGTCCACTCAAAAAACGTGGATTTCAATTCCGGCAAGATTGTTTAAAAGATTCCGCGCAGCTGGCACAAATGGGCGTCTAGCTCTTAGTCTCTCTTGGCAAGCATCTGAGGACCCAGTTTAAAAGACCACACAAGATATGATCAAGATCCAGAGATCCACGGTAAGCCAAGGAGAAGTTCAGCTGGCTGGATGCCTGAAAGTTTTGGTAAGTGGTCCGTTGGAGTGGGATACAGGTATTTAGTGACTATGTGCAGTGGGTCATTCAAGACACTGTCTATGAGGCAAGTGTGAGCGTTGCGACACCAGACTGGTGCGCAGTACTCAGCTGTTGAGTAGAACAGAGATAAGGGGGCTATGTGTAGTGTTTTGGCACCAGCACCCCATTCCGAGCCTACAAGTCGCCTCAGGAGTATGACGCGCAAGGACAGTTTTTTGCGCAATGCCACTAGATGGTGACAAAACCTAAGCGATCTGTCCAGCTTTATTCCAAGATAAGTAGGGGTTGGACAGAACAGTAAAAATCCATCATAGTTGTAGACTTTTAGCTCACGTTTGTCCCCTCGGTTATTTAAGTGAAAGGCTGCCGTCACTGTCTTAGTGTGACTGAGCTTCAGCCTCCAAGTCTGGAGATACCCTGAAAGAGTAAACATGTCTTGGCTTAAAGTCCCCTCTAGGTCCTTCCAGTTTCCAGAAGAGTGCAATAATGCTAAATAATCAGCATAAGCAAAGATCGTACGTACAAATGTTAAATAGGAGGAGAGCCAAGATCGATCCCTGAGGAACGTCGTTTTTAAGATGGCGTAACCTGCTTTGCTTGCTGTCACCGATAATAAGGTTGAAACTTCGTTTTCGGACAAGCTCCATGATCATTCTGACCATGTGCTTATCCGGAAGAAATCTCAGTCCGGAAGCTGCAGGTAAGGTCACGGCGCCAGACAGTGTCATAAGCCGCTGTCAGATGGAAAAATATGGCACCGGCCTTCTTCTTAACCTCAAAAGAATTCCCGATGTTCTGGGTCAGGATGTCGGTAGAGATTGGCCCAAAGGCGTGTACATTATTCGCTCGTGGACAAACGTGGCAAGGCCATGCTTCCTCCTTACAGAAGACCCAGTTAGTCGGTAGCTTAGAAGTATCAACTTCTCTGCATCAGTGCAGTGGGTCTCCTGTAGTAGGATGACGAGTGCCTCAGACTGCAAGGTAATAAAGAACTTTCATTTTGCTTGCAATGAGACCTCCGATGTTCAGCTGGAGAATAGGGAGTGGGTCTTCGTAACTTTTTGGCAATGTGCCTTAAAAAGGGCAGTTTTTTCAGGCATTGCCCGTCCTGAAAAGGACGTTTGCCGATTAGCAAATCCTCCTAAACATCGGAATGGGTTGATACCCTTCCCTTTCGGCAGGTTTGGTTTCGGTTTGTCATGTTTGAGAAAAATAACAGACGTACTCACGTCCCAGGCTATGAGAAAGCACTTGCCATCTGGGACATTCGTTTATCTCATGCGGAACAAGGATGAAATGACTCAAATGAGCAATCATTGTTCAGTTCGCTCAATGATGACAAAGTAATTTATCGCTTCAAAATTCCTTGTTGTATTTGAGGAGTGAGTGATGTGAAAGGATCAAACATGATATTTGTGTCATGTGGACAAGGCCAACGCGAGTCATTAGTTAATTTCATGATCTTTACAGTCGGTGGAATAACTCAGTGTTATAAACTATGACTTACGAGCAGAGGGGCGCAGTTCAATACTGAGTCTACCTGACTAAGCATCGTTCAAAAAAACATTTCACGACAAATTCCACAATCTAGTGACGCTGCTTACTGACGGTGAATCCCCTTAAAACATAAATTGATACAAAGAATTGTCTGTACGGTCAGAACTCCCAGCAAATCAAAGTTAAAATTGAAAGAAAGCAAACCATAGTGAACCTGATAACAATGGGTCGTGCTGGTGTCAGACCTCCATCCGTCCGCATAGATTCCGGTCATGTGGGGGTTAGTGTGGGACGGCTACGTGTAGCCAACAAGCTCTTTCTCGCACACGTAATGTCGATCATCCAAACAAAAGTCAATGCCTCAGAAACATGTTGGTAAGTTGATTTTGCGTAAATCACAGGACGTCGACGTCATTAATTCAATATTGAAGTAAAGATCTACTTTAGAAATTAATTGAAAGTTCGATCTTTTTTTACAAATTTTCCTTTTATTCAATTTAGTTGTGCTGTTTGGAAAGAGGATTGAGTTTTCTTTCCCGGTCGAAATTTTTACTTCCAAACGAGTCATTTCTATTTACTCAAAATATTAATTTTTTACTGGAAACTCAATCCTTTTCCTGAAAAAACAAAAATATTTATTTTTTTTACCAATATTTAAAGTTTAATTTACCAATAAAAATATTTACCAAATATTTATTCTTCAACTATAAAAAATATTTATGCGGAAACGGAACATGCCAAATGTCCTTGCAGAACCGTTTTTCAATTCGCTTTAAAAATTAAAATTTATCAAATTTGAGAAAATTTTGTGATACTATTTTAACTACTATCAGAAAAAAATATAAAATGAGGTTGCAACAAATGCAATAAAATAAATTGTTCGGTGGAGTACTTAGTAGAAATCTTCAAATACAAAATACAAGCAAAAAACAACTTTATTCCTTCCCATTCCCAACCAACTGAAGTTTTTCGACAAAAGATCAACTAAAATATTTTGAACACGGCTGGAGCCATGTTCAACAAAAATTCTTTTCATAAAAAAGGACTACCTGGTTCTCCTTTCATCCAGTGTGTGTAGGTAACCGGTTCACCACTCTCCCAGCTGTAGCACAATTCTTCTGTCTCCGTGTGCAGGCCGCCATCCCAAGCCAGGCCGAGTAGCCCAGGTTTGAAGACAAAGAACTCGTGACCTGCGACAGTAGAAACATAACTGAAACCCTTTACATCCCAAAATCATCTTTTAGGTAGCGCAATATATTGGATGGAACCACGAATCTTAAACAAAAATTTATATTTCAAAATAAAAAAGTCTCGGTTAAAAATCTGCTTGAGAAAAAATTCAAACAAACTTTTATCTTTTTTTTCATTTAGTTTTGAAGAAAATATTTGTATGAGACAAATTGTTCATTTAAACGTTGTTGAAGTCGAGCGAAATACTTTAAAATATTCAATTCACAACTGTTTAATAAACAAAAACAAAGCAGAACCCAGAGAAATACGATTTTTTTTAGTTTAACGCAAATCTACAAACACAACCCACCAAAGCGTTTTCTTGGTCATCGTATATGCTGACCAGCGATGCACAGCTCTCCTCACAGATTTGCTGAGCTTAGAAGAAGATATATCTGTCCGAGCTTGCTTTGTAGCATGAAGAGCCTGATCAAATCAAAATCCTAAAACTGGGTGAACTGCTGACACAATCCAGGGAGGAATTATCGCGGTCGTAATTACACAATTAACTTAAGTTTGGTTTGTTTTGGTCAATACAAACTTTTAGGTTCTAATACTTAAAGACCTTGATAATATCTTTTGTTTAATTGCCATTTTCTACCAAATATTTAACGGCATTTTTAATTGTTTGCAACACCGCTAGAAATGTTTTAAATCATTTATTGAAGCCAGTCCTTTGCTGTTCTTAAAATCTTGGTTTTTTCTGGATCCCCGAATTGTTTGTTTCTTTTTAAACCGGAAAATTGGAAACCCTAGTGCAGGTGTGCGGGGATTGTAATCGATATGATCCCGGTTCAAAACCTACTCGCGCCATTCTGTTGTGTCCTTGGGAAAGACACTTAACGGCACTTTCCCCTGCTTGGAGGTCTTGGCAAGCAGTTCTAAATTAAAGTCATATCTCTATCAATTTACAAACGGACAGCAATATCTTGGAATCTCCGGAAGAAGGTCAGGGTAATTGCTTACTCTATGTATTAGCACCTTCGTCGCTTTCCTTTGAGTCAGGAGGATAAAGATAAAAATATAAAAAATGTCTTGGTGTCTGGTTTGCGGCCCAAAGCAAATTTTTTGCCATTCGTTTCCATAGATGGAGCTTATGTTGAATTGATTAACATTTCGATTTAGTACTGAGCATCTGATAAAACAAAAGTTCTTCAAAGGACTTCGCGGGCCGCGAGTTTGACATGCCTGCCCTAGTGCATACTTACATATTGGGAAATTGCAGTATTCCCATTCTACATCTGGGTCAGTTGTGTAACATCAAGGTTCCTGTTCATTGTTGGGATTTCGGCAAAAATTGCTAACTAAATCGGCGTCAGGGTATCGCTATGAAGTTCTGCAAATAAATTTGTTGGAATTAAGAGTCGATTACATTGGATCCTGAAAAGCAAAACAGAAACTTAACTGATCGCGTAACTTCAGCAATCAGACATGAACATGACTCAGTGTTGTAAACAATTTGTCTGTGATAATAAGGATATGGGTTTAATACTTGGTCCAAGCACATGCTGCACTCTCACCAAAACTCCACAGCTTCGTGTGGCTTAGTGGCGGACAGCTTTTAGACAGCAATGACTCGACATATTTCCTAATTACGTCAGAGTAACAAGTTCAATCAGCTTTTTATTGATACATGGTTAATACCGACGCAATGTTACTTCAGACGCAAGTTTGTTTTGAAAAACCATGAAAGAACGTCAGAAAGTGGGTAAACGTTTTTGAACACTTTTTTTTTAATTTTTTAAAATCCACATGGTGTGAAACAGTTATGTAGCTGAACAAATCTTGATATGGAAATGTTGTGAGAGGTCCATATATAACAATCAGAAACTGTTTTTTCTGTCCTTTAAATTTTATAGTTTCACGATAAACTATACAAGTTCAGTTTAAATCTTTATTTATCTGTATGAGCAAGGAACAATCGCACTAGCAAGAGAGACTTACTCATTGTGTCTGTGGGGAAACTGGGAGGACCATTGTTGGCAGGTACAGCCTGTGACTGTCTTCGATATCCACTCTCGATAGTTCTCCCCTTTGGCGCACAAATAACACAGAAAAGGATCTGAGAAATTTTTACAAAAATATTTTTTCAAACAATAAGAACAAAAAACTCTTTAATGAAACAATTTTCACCTTGATTCACGGGAGCTCAGGTATCTTGCGGCAATAAACCAGGACCAGTAGAGGAAGCAGTGATCATTTTGTCCGTTATGAGACCAGAATTCATTCCAAGTTTGTTGAGGCAAGCTCAACAATTTAATCCTGATTTTAATGGAACGTAAAGCAACTTAATTTAAATACACTGGCAAAGAAAAGTTTGAGCTTTTGATAGTTTTCAATAATCATTGTGTAGCCAAGTAAATTTTAAACACTGATGAACGAACGTTCGTACGAGAAAACGAGATCGACCACCTCTGTTATAACTCGACACAAGCGACTAAATGAGGGTGATAACAATCAAATTTTCCTAGTCACCAAACTAAATTAATCAACTCACAAGCGTAGCATCCGATGTATTCCAACCTAAGAGCTGCTGATTTGTCGTCGGGATCTTTCCACGTCACTGGATGGCATCTTACGTGGTGTGCTATGATTGGTCGTGGAAACAGGTTAGTTTAGTCGTTTTAGTATTTTGATTATTGTTCCCTTGAATCATCAAAAAACTTTGATGGTCATTTCTATCTACTTAAAAATATCTCATTTTCTTGCTCAAGTTTTTTGCTGTCCACACTGAGACACGATTTTTGATCTTTTTGTTTAAATGTTTTTAAAAAAGATCCTTACTATCGGATTTTCCTTTTGATCCGAAAGCCACTCCCAACCAGTCACATTTTTTACCGTATGGAGTGAGTCTTGACTAATGCTGATCTTGGACGTCAATTTCGTTTTTTCCTGAAAATTGTTTTGTTCCATGAGAATTCAGCCAAACTTAACACAAATTTTTTTCTACATGTATTTCATTTTGAAATCAACGTCAAAATAAATTGTAACAAACAATGGCAACTATGAATTTTTAAGTTTACTTTTTTCAATATTTTAATATAGTAAATCAACCATCACAACACATTCACTACTTCGTGAATATATAATCAGATAATCTAAAGCAGCGTTCCTCAATCCCCGGTCCACGTTGATTTTCAGTTGGTCCGCAAAGTATCTGAATTTTCGCAAGATATTGCAAAATTTTTATTGGCTCTCATTTTATGCTTGGCTAATTCCTAGCAGTTTTTGATAGAGATCGAGCCCTTCTTTAAACAAGAACGCTTAGAGACACCCTGAGACACTCTGTACCTGTCCAATGTGCCCATCTCCCTCTCAAACTTCTCCCTCCTCTTCCCAAGCTGTCTGTCTCCCTATCTTCATTTTCAAATACCTGCAAAACTCAAAAAACCTCATCTTCAAAAATGAACCCCCAAAACATCTTTCTACCATTAATAACTTCCCCGATCTTCCTAACCATGCCAAACTAACTATTACTTATCCACCCTCAGCGTCATCCCTACCTCCTCCTCAACCCCAACCCTCCACTTCTCCTCTCAAACAATCTTGTTTCCATCGTTATCCTCCCTCCCAAAACAGCCTACAAATTTTCCAATGGAATGCCAATGGAATTCGCCCCCATCGTACTGAACTTATACAATTTCTTTCACTAAATAAATATGATCTCATCTTTCTACAGGAGTCGCTCCTTTCTTCTGACTCCATTTTTCACGTCCTCGGTTATAAAACTCTTAAAAAGAATTGCTCTATGATGAGGAGAGGAACTACGGACTCTACGGAAAACCTAGAAAATCTAACCTAATCCCCCCTCTCCACCCAACACCTTTCCTTCCTTGATCCAAGCTCTAATTATTTAGCTATCACAGTTAAAATAAAAGGGGCCTCACCTATACATCTTCTCAATATCTATGTCACTTCTATCTGCTCTTTTTCTTGTAACTTCTGTCCTAACTCCTTTTCACCCTTCCTTTTACCTTCGTCCCCTACTACTTACATTTTCGACAATTTTACTCGCCATCACTCATACTGGGACTCACATCCCAGAGGACCAATTAAGCAAAGATTTGTTTGACTGGATCCTCTCCTTTGATCTCTTACCTCTCAACAACCCTGTCTATCACACCTTACTACACCGCCCCACTGGAAACGGCTCTTCTCCTGATCTCTCTTTAGTTTCTTCCCCCATGGCATCCTAATGTATACGGCAGACCCTTCCAGACCTCTTCCTATATCTATTACTATTCCTACTTTCCTTTAATCAACTCTATCTCCTGCTTTCCTTCATTTAATTGTAACATAGCCCGCTGAGATTATATTGATACTCAGTGCCCACCTTCCTCTAGCTTTAAAACATTTTCTTTATCAGCCACCTATATCTTCACCAAACTTTTCAATGATGCTGCTGCTTCTGCCATTCCCTTTGGCAACATCAACTTTTCTTTACTCCACTCCATCTCCGGCTCCTCTTCTTCATCTTCATCAGATTTTCCCAGCGTCATAAGTTGTCATACCTCTGTAAACTGGGCAAACCAATTTTTCACACATCTACAGTCCCACTTCTCCACACAAACCCCAAAACCCTTTTGTAGTACTAAAAAAACACATATGAATAAAATTAGATCTGCCCAATGTAATACCCTACACTCTTTTTCCTCTCTAGAACTTTCCTCAGCTATCTGTCAACTTTCAAACTCAACCTCATCAAGCCCTGATCAAATCACCTATTTGCTTCTAACCTTTTTTATATTTTTATTTTATCTTTTATTTATCCTCCTGACTCACAGGAAAACGACGGAGGCGCTAATACATAGGGTAAGCAGTTACCCTGACCTGCATCTGGAGATACCAAGATATTGCTGTCCGCTTGCAATTCAATAGAGATATGACTTTAATTTAAAACTGCTTGCCAGGACCACCAAGCAGGGGAATGTGTCGTAAACTGTATTTTCCAAGGACAGAACAGAATGGCGCAAGTGGGTTTTGAACCGAGACCGTGTTGGTCACAAGTCCAGCACTTTAACCACTCGACCACGCTGCCGACAAACCTTTCTCAGTCCGCATTACATTTCCTTCTACATATTTTATCCTATCCTGGTCGACTCATACCTTCTCATCAGCCTGGAAACAATCAATTATCATCCCCATCCTTAAACCCAGCAAACCCTCAGAATTACCTTCCTCCTATCACCTCATCTCTCTCACTTCTTGCACTTCCAAACTCTTCCAAAGAATGGTTCTTGGACGACTCAACTATTTTTTGGAATACCACAACATTCTTTCACCCATGCAAAATGGTTTTAGACCTGGTAGATCGACTGTAGATCAGGTTCTCCTCAACTTGCAGTCAATCGCGGATTCTTTTCCCAAATCAAAACCAGGTGCATGTACTGTCTTCAATACTGCAGATTTTGCAAAAGCTTTTGACTCAGTCTGGCACTCTGCTCTCCTCTTCAAACTCCTCTCTTTAGGTCTTCCACTCTGCTTTGTCAAATGAATACAATCTTATCTCTCAGATCGCCATTCGAAAGTCCTTATCTGTAATTTCTATAGTCATTCTTTCTGTCTTTGAGGAGTTCCCCAAGGATAAGTTCTTGGATCAGTCCTTTTCTTTCTCTTCATAAATGATCTTCCTACTTTTCTTCCCTCATCTGCTATGGTATCTGCTAAGCTCTCTATGCAGACAACCTTGCCATTTGAGCCTTTTCCCCAAATGTTAAATGTGCAACTTACACTGTCCAAGCTGCCCTCAACAGACTGATGAAATGGTCCTCTAAATGGCATCTACCTCTCAACTCACTCTCTCTTTCTATTCTTAACCCCCCCTTTACTTCAACTCAAACCCAATCTTTCTCGGTGTAACATTTGACCACACCCTTTTTTTTAAGCATCATGTCTTGTCCTTATGAATGTAAATGTAAGTGAGAGAAGTATCATGAAGATCTTTCTCCCACTTACATAACCTCACCCCTAACCTACAACTATCTTGCAAACTCTTAATCCCTTGTCCTCCTACACCTCCCTGGTCTACCCCTTCTTCTTACTGTATCTCACACCAACTCTCTTTTCCATGCTCTCATAATAACCCTCTCTCCTTTCACAATGCTGCTGCTACTTCCCACCTATCCTCCCTACCCCACAGCAACATCACTGCCTGGACTAATGGCTCGGCTTCTGTTGGGTTGGAGCAGAATGGTGCAGGGATCCACAGTAAGTGTACAAAGTGTCTCGCTGTTACCTATCTCTCCTTCTTGACTGGACTCTGGGCCACCAGCTTCAGTGCTGAGTCCTATGCCATTCTTCATGCTTTTGAGTGGTGTATCTCTCACTCCACGTCATGTGGGTTTGAATCTATCAACTTGTTCCCATTCCCAGAAATGGGTTGGGTAAACCCACCACCATCACCACCAGATGTTGCCAGCGATTAGCTCACCATAAACATTTGCTTTTGTTTGTGTTCATTTTGTAAACTAATCTCAACTTCAATTTTATTACGGACCAAGTGCAAATTATTCACTTACCGCTATTCCAATTCAAATAGTTGAATGGAATTCTGTCTACCCATCTCCATCCTCTGTCCATAACATCAATTTCGAATATGTTGGGGTTGATTGCACGCATCCAGAAGTTTTCCATAGTGGGTAAATTGACCATGACCACTGAGTAAATATTCATCACTTTAAGTAGCATAATCATTCCAAGAAATATGATCAAGGAGCTAATTCATTTCCTCTAATATCAAATGCATATTCTTCATGAAACATAATCAAATGCATATTGTTCATGAAACATAATGCATGATTGCAAAAGTTTTTAGTTGCATGAATGCATGATTGACTATTTGCATATGAACTTAGTGGTGAATACTATTTTCATATGCACTAGATTCAAATTTCTGTCAACTCATACTCACCATATAGGAATTCTTGCTCATGAGGGGAGTTGATAAAAATGAGGTCCCTTCCCATTGCTTGGCAGCTGTATTAACATCATCTTATTATTGGATTTGAAAGACATTAATCTGAAAAAGATTGTGATCTTCAAGAAGTATCACTGAAGATTGTTGAAAAGTTGAAAAGGAAATAATGATTTTGTAATAGAAGAAATATTTTTATATAAGATTGTAATATTAAGTTTTTAACAGATTGGTAATGTCAACAGCAGAAGACGCAGTGGTGAATATTGAGTAAGATGAGTGAGGCAGTTGCCTCAGGCCCCCCTTTTTCACACTTATCAAGGGCCCTTTTTGAAAATGCTAAGTGTACTTTTAATTTGTGGCATTTTACATGGTTCCCAAACCACAGAGTTTTAAAAGTTTGTTGTTTTCAGCACATAAAGGAAATTTATGTCACATAATATGGTACATAGGGTAATATTGGCAGAACACTTAAATTTCAAACAATATTGCATAAAATCTATTCAGTTTTTAAATGTGTAATAGGAAATATTGCACATCAACTGTGTAATGTGAACTATTCTTAATAGTCAAACTGTTAGAAAAGTTATCAAGTTATCTAGAAGTGATTAAAATTTAGCACCAACAACTCTACAGCTGAAAATATGCTTTACAAAAAACAGAAATTATATTTTAAATTTAATTTTTTAAAAATCTACTTGAAGTAATTATTATTTAAGGATAATCATTTCCTTTAATTGCAACAAAATAATAACATACAAAACTAAAAAATTTACAAAACACTAGTAATATAACAAATACATTTTTTTCTTATAATAGCAAATGTTTCATGCACTATAGAAACCATTTGAACAATAAATCCAATCTATGTATGTTTCATCATTAACCAAATTTAACTTAAAAACTTTCACAGTTGTAGATTGATTCAAATGCAATTTTTTTATTAACTTGACTTATAATGCTATTGATTGCAGTTTTTTGTACTGGGTTTAGCCAGTTTAAAAATAAAGATTTTGATAATTGGCATGCAAGGTAAGCTGTTAAAAACAACTGCATAATTAAAGTTAAAATTTTTGTATATTGTCATTCTGAAAAAAATTCAATTAAAAATTATTTAGGCCAAGTAATTTGACTTTATATGACAATTCTAAAAAGTAGTCAAACATAGAATAAGCTAAAATGGCTTCTTACATTTAAGTTAAATGTGATTACCAGAATACCATAAAACTCTTTTGACAATATTTCACAACAATTTGAGCTTTTTTACAATTTTAGTTAAAAGCAAGCATTATTGTACATTTACATTGCATACTTCTATCTTTTTAGCCTCAGATCATAGAAATATTTTAAACAAAATAAACCGAAAATTTTAAATAGGTGTTGGTTGCTTTATAATATATTAATACAACATCAAAGCATTATGTTTTTTGGTTAATACGTTGGTTTCATTCACTATTTGCTGAGTTTAGTTGTTTATCTTTTAAATTTTTGAGAATTCCTAAAACCTGTAAGGTTAGTGCTGGCAAGCAGTAAATGAGACCCAATAGTTTTTAACTCATTTTCTTTGAAGTTACTATAAAATACTAATATTTATAGAATTTACAAAAGTTCAATTAAGGAAAAAAATCAAACAGAAGTTGCATTAACTAAATAATAATTTTGTAAACTTATGTCTTTGAACAAACAATTGTTCTTACTGTTTACATTCTTACAGAACAGTATTTTAAGTCTTAGTTTGTTTTTATTTGTATACAAAAAAACAACTGATAATTGAAAACAAAACAGAGCAAATATTGCAAGTAGGAAGACTGCAACTAAATGATTTACATTACAACATACACAAAAATTGTGCATGGTCATCACACTTGTGTGGTTATTATTAACATTGAAAATTAAAAAAGCACACACATGCACAAAAAAAATAATAATATCCTTTTAAAAGTTACAAATACACTTCTACATGTCACAAGAGGGCATGGCTTGGTCAAGATTTGCTCTTTTACTTAAATATTTTAGTGAATTCTATAATGTATTTGTGTTTATTTTAGCACTTTTGTCTATTTTAATCAAGTCTTTTCAAGAAGTCACCATACACAAAATTTTTCAATAAAACTAACCTGGAATTCCCACTTCATCACCAGGATGAAATAAGAAATAAAGCAAAAGCAAAAGAATCTTTTCAAGAACCAATAATAACCACATGGGGATTTGGGTTAATTTACAAACAAAAATTACTCATGGTGACTTCTTAAACAGACCCTTTTAATTTACAATTAGCCAATATATACATGTACTTTCTAGTATGTAGCATAATTATTTATAAGTTTCAATTAAAAGTGTAACCTTAAAAAGCTTATTTTTTTAGAATTTAAGGTAGGTATTACAGTATTAAGCCTTTATAAAAGAAAACTTATCTTTACGTAATATCTTAATATTAATTGCTTTTTATTTTGTTAAATTTCAATTTTAATAATTCTTTTCAATGGTTTGTTGCTAGTGATATTATTTTCACTGTATTGTAGTTTTGTTTAGGCTACTTTGTTATAGAACTTGATGGTATTCTTTTTTTTTTTTGATTTTACATTAAATATTCCAAAAATGTCATCTTTGGCTTTGAAGGACTTGACTACACAATCTATGTTATTCAAGATAGTAAAACTATTTTCAACTTTTTATTTGATATAATTTACTAAAGTTTTTTTTTTGCTTTGTACCTTTATTATTAGTTATTATCTTTTTTTATAAATATTTATAAATGAAAAAAATTTACAAAGTTGTAAATTAATTTTAATACATTATACTAAAACGATAATATATTATATAAAACAATATTTTTTATATTAAGAAAAGAAAAAAATAACCTAAGTACATATACTTACATGCTAATTATTACAATTTTCAAATATTTCAGATAAAAGTTGTTTAAAATATTGGATTTTAAGCAGCATTAAACATTATTTGTAAATCTGAAACGCTTATGATAAACAATTTTACACTGCTAAAACAATTGCACAGCAATCATGTAACTAAGTCTTTACAAAAAGGATTTGATCAAAAACAAAGTCTACTGTACAGTTATATAGTTAGGCTATAAACTAAAGAAATATTATTATTTTCAGTGCTGTAAAATCTTGCCAGAAAAAAAACTTGATTTTAGTAAGCCTACTAAAATCCTTTATTACAATGTACTTGCTTTAGATATGGCATTTAGACTTTGATTAATGCTATTAACTTTAAAATAAAAGCATAAAAAAATGAATTGTTTATCATTCATTTTATGTAGCTTAATAAAGCAATCAATACAATATCCGTAAATGGTTTTGTTTATTCTTTTGCCAACAAGCCACAAAATGTTCTTTTATAAATAACTAGACTATTTGCTGTTGATACCGATAATAAATTGGCAAAAAAGCAATTTTTAACTATATATGCCTATCCCTGCTTATACTAATACATTTTAATATGAGCTGACTAAATAACACAAAATGGCGACACGGATGAGCAGTTTCATAACTTGAATTTTTAAAACTTTGGTTTTTTTAAAAGTAGATACGGTGACATACTCAGAAATTTGTCATGGGAGCAGGGGCTTATTAGCCCACCGGGAGTTCGGAAATTTTCCGGTGGGAGTGCACTTCTGTAGGCCGGTTTTGTAATCAGTCGTAACTTTTTTATATTATGAATAATATGAAGAAAAAGTTTATTTTGGAAAACAATAGTTAAAACTATGTCCTACTAAAGATTGATATAACCGAATTAGTCGGTTAAAATGATAGCCTTTACCGCCACTTATCTTTTTCAACTACAAGAGAAATTTGTGTTTGCAGGTCCGGTTTGTGACAATTAGCATTGCTACGTTGCTATCGACGTGATAATTAATGAATAATTTCGTGTTTTACTGTATAGTGCTTATACAGTGGCCTAGGTTTAGCAAAGTTAGAAATTCATTCCCTTAGTATCAGTATCAGTATCAGTATCTTTTATTTCAGTTCCTCCATAAAAAACATAGTGAAGTAGGAAATTTGTCAATAGTAGAAAGCAGAACAGAAAAAGGAAGAGGCAACAAAACGATGAACGTTATGGCATGCAGTCAAGATAAGAAAAAATTTTTAAGAACAAGTGTGCATGGTTGCAGCACCTTTTTAAGAGAAACCAAAAAATAAACAAAAAAAGAAATGAAATGAAAGAAGGAAAATGAAATAAAAAGAAAAAAACATCATCCGAGTCATATGTAGACGCTGTTGTGTCGGCGGAAAATATGGTGGGATACACAACAGGTCGCTGGCAAAAAAGGCCTGACAGGCAAAGAAACCCACCCAAAGAAATCCTGTCGCGGGTCAAAAAGACCATTTCACTCATATGACAAGGAAAAAAAAATTTAAGATTAAGAATTACAAACACACACACACACACACACACAAAAAACAAAAAAACAAACAGATAAATAAACGGAAAACACAAGATGCAATGCGCAAATATTTTAGAAATAATACAAAGTTTATAATAGAATAAAAGCGATATTTGAATCTGCTTGGTGATAAAGTCTTCTATTCATCGTAATGCAAGGAAAGTAGAAGTGGGTGCGTCATCTTAGAGGGTACGAATTTTCTGAAAAAAAGCAACAAAAGCAAGCACCAGGAAGCGAGAGTTTTTAAGTTTATAAAATATAAGAAAATGGATCTAAAATGTTAAGAATTTAAAAGGAATTGGTTTAATTTTTGTTTAAAAACATCGTTTGTTTTTGAGTCTCTAATTATAAGAGGAATATTATTCCAAACTTTTGGTCCAATAAATTTTAATGATTGTTGAATAACAGTAGATCGGCAAAAGCTGGTAACAACATTACTGCTGCTTCTGGTTTTCATATGAAACGATTTTTGGATAAATATTTTATCGAAAGATCGAGGTAGTAGGTTTTTATGATATTTGAACATAAGAGCAGTGGTGGATATTGGGTGAGGCGAATGAGGCAGTCGCCTCAGGCCCCCCCTCGAAAACAGCATATACAGTTTTGGATTCGCTCAGAGGACGATTCGGAGTGAAGACCTTTTTTTTTTTTTTTTTTTAGAGAACACTTTGATTTTGGGAGAAAAATATCCAAGCCCAGATCAGACCTCTTTTTTTCTCAGACAACATGAATTTTTGAAAATTCTTGCCTCGGGCCCCTAAATTGGAATATCCACCACTGCATAAGAGTACCAATTTCCGCTTTGTGCATATGTTTTATAGTAATTAAGTTGTGTTCCGACATCGTGTGACTAACATTTTCCCTGTGAGAAAGATTAAAAATTATTCTTATAAATTTGTTGCACAGTCTTTGTAATTTGTCAATTAATGTTTCATTTCCAAAGCACCAACTTGATATACAGTAGCGTATGTGGCTCATGAAGAGAGAATGATAGAGCATTAGCAATGTTTTTTCATTTAGATTAGGTTTTATTTTCACTATTACGCAAAAAATTTGTCTTAATTTTTTGTATATTAACATGATGTGTTCTTTCCACGACAAATGTTCATTAACAATAACACCTAGAAGTTTTATTGATGATACCTTTTCTATATTGCACCCTCTAAAGGTTAAAAATAGGTTAATTGGAGGTGTTTTTGAGTTAGGCGTTCTAAACAATATATATTTGGTCTTGTCAGAATTTAGAAAAAGTTTATTGGCAATTAGCCAGTTATCAATGTTAAGGAGTTCGTTGGTACCCTTTTTAAATAAGCATTTAGTATTTTTGTCAGACAGTAGGATAGTGGTATCATCTGCAAAAAACAGGCAAGAGCTCTGATTTAAGCAACGAGGAAAATCGTTTACATACTCGTAGATAATAAAGAGAAGTGGGCCGAGTACAGAGCCTTGAGGAACACCAGAAGTTAATTTGTTTATGGTAGTTGATCTAGCACTACAACACTCGGTCTGCTGAGTCCTTCCAATAAGGTAAGTTTCAAACCATTTTAAAACATTGCCTCGAACACCATAATGTTCAAGTTTGCTTAATAAGATATTATGATCGATGGTATCAAAAGCTTTGGATAAATCGAGGAAAATACCCAAAGTTGATTGTTTTTTTTCAAAAGCAGCAGTAATGTTTTCAATCAACAAAGTAATTACATGTGAAGTTGAATGTCCCTGTCTGAAACCAAATGATGATCTGAAAATAGGTTAAAGCGAGTAAAAAAAGAGTAAACTCGATTATACACAATTTTTTCAAGAATTTTTGAAAGGTTGGAGAGTAGGCTAATGGGACGATAGTTCGAAATATTGTTAGTACTACCTTTTTTTTTAAAAAGAGGAATAACTCTAGAGTGTTTGAAATATGAAGGAAATTTTCCCTGAGATAAAGATAAATTAAAGATGTAACTGAGAGCTGACAAAAAATTAGAAGGCAAGTACTTCAAGACAAATGAAGGAATATTATCCCAGCCAGCACTGAATTTGGAAATAGTTTTAGAGATAATAAGTGAGATTTCATAGGGTGTAGTAGGAAAAAAGAACATTGAGGAGGGATTTGGAGAGTTTAAATAATCAGAAAATTTAGTGTTGGCTGAAGGAAGCAATTTTACTAAGGATGATGAAATGTTGGAAAAGTAATTATTGAATATATTAGAAATCTCAACAGTATCGTCTACTAATTTTTTATTGTATTTGATATTAAACAAGTTAGATTTTGAAGTTTGGGATTTTCCAAGTAAATAATTTATGCATTGCCAAGTTTTTTTGATATTCGATTTATATTGATGAAATTTTGACTGATAATATTCAGTTTTTTTAAGATTTACCAGATGGAAATATAGATTTCTTGCTTTTTGATACTTTGATTTAATCTCTGTGCATCCAGTAGCCATAAGCTTTTTGTGTAGTCTGTCTTTTTTGTGAAGCAAGGAGCGGAGCTCTTTGCTGAACCATTTAGAACCAGGCGCTCTTTTTTTAGGTGGCTTTAACGGAAAAAATATTTCAAATTGATTATGTAATAATTCATTAAAAGTTGCATAAGATTTATCTAAATCAAGTTCTTGCAAAACAGGTGATAAGTCAACCTTTTTTAGAGTTAAATGAAATTTTTCAAGAGAATTAGGTGTAAAATATCTTAAAGCATGTTGCTTTTGAAGGATGGGTTCTCCTAATGCAGAGCATTGAACAACAGGGAAATGATCTGCAATATTGTGAACAATAATACCACTTTTCACTTCGGTATTAGTAATGTTTGTCCAAATGTGGTCAATGGCGGTGGAGCTGGTTTCACCCAATCGCGTCAGTTTATTTATGAGTGGATAACAGTTGAAACTGAACATGGTGTTGGTGAACAATTCTGTTTGTTGATCAGTTAAGTTTAATAAATCAATATTAAAATCACCCATAATAAAACATTTATGTTTGGTCTTGTTAATTGCGTTTAAAGTCTGATGAAGATAATCATTAAAAATATCAAAAGAGCGTTTCTAAGAAGAATCAAAAGAGCGTTTCTTAGAAAAGTGGTTTCTAACCTATTTCACTCGCGGCCTAACTGTTTGGAAATCTGTTACTATAAGATATAGATTAAGGCTAGGTTACAATAAAATATTTAGATGTGAGCCATAAACAAAACATCGACAACATTTCTTCAACATAGAGCTTCCTGCAAAATACGACACCGTTTTAGAAAAATTTTTACAACTATCTAAAGATTCTCCAAAATATTTAAGTCCTTTGATACAAAATGAGGTAATATCAGTACTAGCTGAAGAAGTTCTCCCTGATACAAAAATTAAGCGAAATACAAAGAGCTCCTTTTTTTGTTTTTCGCTCCGCGCCATAAACTGAAAACGCTCGAACAATCGAAGTTAATCGAGCAATTAACTAGATATTTTTTTGCGGGCCGCGGCTCGGGTTAGATGCCTCTGTTCTAAAGTCTAGACCTGTGTTTGTCAACATTTTTTTTGGTCATGCCCCGTCTAATCTCTTCTAAAATTCTGATGTTCTCCATTTGGTAATACATATTTAAAGGGGAGCAATAGAGTTTGTGCAGCAGACTAGTCAAGACAAGAAAAAGTCATCATTTTGAAACTGTCTCTGATTTTTTCATTTTACTGCAAAATGACTAATAAAGACTAAAAAGGTCATCGCTTTGAAACTATCTTTGATTTATCGAGTAGAGGACAGTTGGCACTAAAGAAGTCAGCTTTAATGCAGTCTGTCCTCTAATTCGATATATTTCCAGCATCTGGTCGTCGGCGTGCGTGATGTACAATGCTTCTACCAATGCAGCAATGTATCTGCTTGAAACCATTAACCTTTGATTTATCTCTAATTTCTTCATTTTTGGCCCAAAAGTCTTCAGCAAAAGCTTCTTCTCGGGCCCCTTTTATATAAAATCTTAAATCTCCATGCCTCAGAAAAATTTTGCCAGGCCCCACTTTAAAAACCACTGGTCTAGACCAGGGGCATTTAGCCAGTAAATTTTTCGAAATGTCGCCAACTAAATTAGGTGAGGTGTTTTCAAAATTTATTATTCAAAGCAAAGACCTAAAAAAGGTTTTCACTAGTAAAATTGGGCACAATTATTTTATTTCCTTGGCCCGCGAACATTTTTGATAAGCCGAATAGGCCCTTGGCTCAAAAAGTCTGGGTTAAACCAAATTCTATGATTTCTTTCCAAGGTGAACCCATAGTTTGAATTGCTTCAAAGGCACGACAAAAACGTAAAAAGTTTGAATACCATTAAAGTTTAGCTTTAGGTCTCGTTTCCACTACGAGCGTTGGCGATAGTATTCTTTGTTCAATTGATTTTTTTGCTTCTTTTCGCACTTAAGCGCTAGGAGAGAAGCAAAAAATTAATAAAACAAACTAAGGATATTCCACCAACGCTCGTAGTGAAAACTAACCCTTACTTCAAACATGGTTGCGCACGTACACACATATAAAACGATAAACGCGTAATGAATGGGAAATTGCAACGTTTAAAAGTGAACAACATGGCCGAAACGCAATTTCGCTTTAAAATCAAGTCAAGTACGTACATAGCGTGTTATTTTAATTTTTTGCTTCGCATACCGCTTAAGCGCGGAAAGAAGTAAAAAAATCAATAAAAGAAGCAAAGAATATTCCATTCCACGCTCGTAGTGAAAACGAGCTCTTATCGCGAACAAGCGTTTGTAACCTCCAGAAGACGTTTGATCTCAGATTAAATGCAAATTGCTAACGAATATATTTGACCACTTTACAAGTGGATTGATATAAGACCACGTTATGTCAAATCATTAACACAATATATACGATACAACGACAAACGACAATGATGCGACAACAATACAGTATATACGATCACGTTACAAGTAGATTGATTAACTCGATGCTTTATGTCAAATTATTAACACAACACGTTGGTGAAGCGAAATCCCCTAGCGCAGGGGTTTACAAGCGGGGAGGGAGTTACAAGGGGTTTACAAGCGGGGAGACATATCTTCAAAGTTGTTAAATAGGGAAACGAGCAAAAAATTTAGAGTTTATACTCTGGTGCAAGGAAAGGCTGGTTAGAAAACTTTATTTTTGTATTTAAATGCAGTCGAGTTGGTTCCTTTGATAATTTTTTAAAAAGAAATGGCGTCATTTTCGGGCCTTGCTTCTGATTCTATAAAGCTTATTTTTAAAGCAACCGTCGGTGAAGTAATGAACAGCAATCGCGTCGTATTATAATTATTATTGTAATTATCATTATTGAATTATCATGGAATTATCATAATCTTTTACACCCATAGAAATCAATTGATCACCTAAAGACAGTTTCCAGGTACGGGATGCGAACCCTCTTAGTTCGGCTTTCCTTTTTATGGGACAAATATTATCGGGGTCGTTACGATAAAAATTATGGCAATTTCGCGACTCAAAAAATAAATTTGTATAACTTAGCAGGAAAACAAAATTTCTTTTGCAGGTTATGTAACCGAGACTTATCCCATTATCGGTTATACCAAACTTTGAAACTATACGTCATTAGGTCAGAGGTCACCGGGTTTGTTTTTTTTAATTAACATTAACAATTTAGGACTAGGTTCTCTCGCTGTATGGCTGCACTATCTCGAAAAAATCAATTGAAAACCAAAAAAGGCTTTTCAGTTGAAGTGGTTTTCTTGAAGTGAATTAAAAATCGACAAACCAATCTTTGCTTCAATGGAATGAATGCAACGTCCAAGAATTTGGCTGAAAAATTGCGGCCGAATTTGGCGGGCCGCATAAATTAGCCTCACGGATCGCGTTCAAATATTTTTGAAACTGCTTTTAAATCCCTTTAAATCAGTTGGTAATTCTCTTTGATTGAAATCGATTCAAGATTAATCGAATTGTTAATCGATCCCGTTGCTTTTGCGTGAGCTGGAATTGCGTTGATTGTAATGAAAGTTGTGTTTGAGATCATGATTTGCTTTCAAAACCAAATTTGGTTTATCTGCTCGTTTTTTCAAGTGTAAGCCGTTAAATATACGGGCTTTCCATAGCGTCATCGTTCAAGTTTATTAATTAAATTTTGTGGCTATCTCTGGCACTAACATTATTTGAGTTACAAACGTTAATAATATTGATATATTTTCTTTATTGTTGTTTTTTCAAATTTGCAAGAATTTTATGCGAGGCATCTCAGTTTTTCATTGCTTCATTATGACGCAAATTCTCAGCAGTTTTACCATTTTGTCAGGGCAACGCTGTTTACCGCTTTATTAAATTAATGTTGTAGCGTGAGTGGTATTTGGTACAAAGTAAACCTTAAACTTCTTTTATTAAAAGGGGCACGAATTTCAAACACACAGATAAAACGGTATTAAATCCTGGAGCTTATTCAAATAGAATCTTCACTCAGCAGCGTTGCAGAACAATGAGTCTCAATTAAGTTAAGCTTCAGAGGTCGTTCTATCAATTCGGTTGTTAGTAATCAGTCTCGGTTGTTAGTAATCAGACCGGGGATTCGGACAGCGAGTATATATCGACGAAGTGATTTTATAGGTTTACTATTATCACGCCGGACCTTTTTCACAGGCAAAAATCGCGAGGCGATAGATCACATGGTCAGGCTATATTCTGTTCGTGGTGCGTTAATAGTGATTACACGAATGGCGGAATAATGATAATAATTACACAAATAGCATTGCTGGTGCGATCAGCCAACAATCAGTTGGGGGGACAACGGAAAGGTGGTACATAAACAAAATAC
Source organism: Diplosoma virens (assembly GCA_963680785.1). Taxonomy (NCBI): domain Eukaryota; kingdom Metazoa; phylum Chordata; class Ascidiacea; order Aplousobranchia; family Didemnidae; genus Diplosoma; species Diplosoma virens. The sequence goes on from CAVMFT010000138.1 coordinate 104,383, forward strand.
TAAGAAATGCAAAATTATTACATGACGGTTGTCATGGCAGTAGATAAACGTTGTGCAGCAAGCGGAAGAGCGCTGCGAGCTGAGTCTGCAGCGAGCGAAATATAACGTGTAAAAAAATACATTCGCGGAAAACTTTGCAATATTTAACAAATGCATGCACAAAAGACAATGGTGATGAAGAGAATAAATTTAAATTTTGGAGAAGACAAATTCTTGTTAATGAAGGAAAGACCAGTTTCCGCTCCCCGCCGAAAGGTGCCGGCGTGTCCAACGATAAACGGAATTCAATAACTATAACCGTCCTTTAAGGTCAGCAAAATCCCTCCAAGTTACAAACACCCTTGCTTAAATATGCGTAACTCTATGACGCCCGATACAGAAAATTATAGTTGCAACTTAAGAGAGGATTGAATTTATTATTTATCTGCGGTTTCACACACCCAGTTACTTAACACAATACAGCAAAAATTAATACAACGTTCACCGTTCTCTGAGTCAAATTCTAGTCACTGTGTGTCAAGAGCGATCTCTCACTCTATTTATAATAAACCCGAATTGGGCTACGTGGCTCAGACGACAAAATTAACAATAAAACTCAATTTTATGCTCTTATACAGGTTACTGCCAAAACGAGGTCACATTGGGATTAAGTAATTAGGACGATGCATTTAGGTTATTTAGAACGGATGCAGTTAATTTAAAATCTATAAATTGATTGATCTGTTAAAGGCATTAATTTTATCACATTTCCTCGCTGTTCGCAGCTGCGACTCGTTGCATTTCTAATAGGTCACAAAAAATTAATCTAATTTTCTAATAGGTCACAAAAAATTTACAAAGAAGCGATTTGCATTACGCAACAGACAGTTTGCAGCCATGAATTTGCTACAATATTATGCAAAATCGAGTTCATCTTTATAATCCCACCTTCTACAAATACTTTGACCAAAGGCCATTTTGGCTCATCGAAAACATTTGCCGGTTAAGTAAATAAAGCATTGCCCTTTGAATTTTAAAAGTGAAGCACTTTTTTTTCTTCACCAAGTTTTTCAATAAAAATTTTCTCCGATACGAAAAAAATTGCTGTTGTTGAAAAGTGCCTTTTCAACCGAAAAGTGTTGTGTGGTACTGTGTGGCACTACACCCAGTTGAAACACTACGTTTTTGACGTGTGCATCAACATCGATTTTATTGATTTAGTTTTTTTGCCCAAACTTTTGCGAAAAGAAACTTTGCTTTGCGAAGTGACAAGCAAAGTTTAACAGGTTCATGATTGGTCGTAACAATATCGTAATATATGACGTCATACATGAGGTTTTTGTCAATGATCTTTGATGAAAGAAAGCAATAGTTGTTTTTTATGTCAAATACATCAAACATTTTTCTGTTTGCTTAAACGTAGCAGTGATAAAAAAATTAATGGGAAAGGTTTTATGAAATCCGCGTTAGATTAAAATTAAAAAATTGGGAAAGTTTGCTGGCTGACAGTCTCAGGGTATTGATTTTGAACAAAGCTGCAGCAGATTAGTGAGTCTGCTACTTTCATTGATTTCTTAATATCATAATTTTGACAAGTCGCTTGAAAAAGAATAAAACTGCAAATTAAGGTTGAATGTAAACAGCCGGAAGAAAATCAGCGTTTTCGAACCAAAGAAAGCTCGACGTTGAATAAAAGTTTGTTTAAACTGGAACCGACATTTCGAGATCATTCCTTCTAAATGTGACGTAAATTTAGTTTTGCTGTCAGGTCGAAGTCAATTGTCGATTGTCAATTGCCATTAGTCAATTGTCAATTCCACGGCGATAGACACTAGTGTGCCGCAATAAGTACCATGGTGTGCCGCGAGGCGATGCTGTGAGACATTACATACATAATTACATGCTATGAGACATAATATGAAAAAGCACATACATAGTTAGTGCTTTTTCATTACAAAATTTTGTTCCTTAGTTGTTTGTGAGTTAAGGTAGTCAGGTGCATAGCCGTACCAGCCCAAAAAATTTTGGGGGGGCAATGAAGTTTTGCCCAAATTTTGTGACGTTTGCCCAAATCATGATTTTATAGTACATTTTGGATATGACAAAAAAATTGTCTGAGATTCTCAGACGAAAAACCAATTTTGTCCTAAAATCGTGGTGATCTCTAAAAAAAAAAAAAAAAAAAGGGTCTTCACCTAAATTTGGGTTATTATTTTTTGCAGTTCCTCATCGTCACCTCTCTAAATTTCCTGACTTTGCCCAAATTTTTCGTATCGCTGCCCGAAAAATTATGGTTTTGCCCAAATATTTTCTTCTCACTGCCCGAAAAATCTTAATTTTGCCCAAATCTTCAAAACTTGGGGGGGCAATTCCCCCCCTGCCCCCCCGGCAGGTACGGGTATGGTCAGGTGGTAAACAGCATTATTACTAATTAATATGATGGATGTGTCGCGAAAATTTAAATAGCTTAATAGTGTGCCGCCATATAAAAAAGGTCGGTAATTACTGTTCTAAAGCGATGATACAAAATGAAAATAGCATCTCAGATATAAGCTGATTTGATCCTCAATAGTCATAAAAACCTTATTTGCATAAACAACTTAAAGAGCTATATTGAAGCGTTTCTTTATGAAAGGATTTAACATCTGAGTCGTCTTCTTATATCTTACTGCAATTTGAAAAGCAATTGTCATTGAATGAATGGTGACTTTAACTTTTAAATTTAATTTCACCTAGTAAATTTGTTTCGACTCCTATCGTAAAGCTTACAAAGAAAGCCAAACTGCTGATTTTTATTCACTTTAAAAAAACCTAAAAAAAGCAAATATAAATAACAAATAACTAAACAAGAAATCAGTTTAATTAAAGCGCAGCGAGCTTTTTTTAAACACAATTGATAATAAACTGAAAATAAAACGACAAACAGAAAACTTCAATTAATTAGTGCTAGCTTCAAGGCGCGCGGTTTCCAAGACATTCGGATCAAGTAAAAATGGTACATTCTTTGGGCTAATAGTAAAGACCATACATTCCCCAAAAAAACTTTGTAAGGGTTATACATCGCCAAACTGACTAAATAAAGATAATACATCCTTAAATTAACACATCCTTTTCCAGATAGGATGTACCATCTTTACTTAATCCAAGCATTCAATTAATCAATCAATTATGAGATAAACATTTTATCACAACTCCCAATTAAGAAATGTTTTGGCGAAAATCAAAAAATTTCTCTCAATCTGCATTAGAAAATCAAAACAAAATGAAATTTTTGTGACAAAGCCTTTAAATAAATTTGCGTTACGTCATTATCGCAGTTTGTTGTTTATGCCTGGGTTACTTTTGTACAATTCAAATTAAATTTTTGGATTGCTACAATCTGCAGTTAACCATGAAGTAAACTCAAATTTTTTTCAAAGTAGAATCAAATCAAATAACCGACCTTTACCAGAACTGAATCCACAATTGTATTGGGAAGTTTTAAATCAGTTTTCATCTATTTCAGCAATCAGCACCCCAAATAAATAGATGAACTTTTTCTGGCGCTCGCGATGACGAATCTACGCTCAAGAGCAAATCAATTGATCTCGGGTTGAAATCAGTGGCGGCGTGGCCTGATCGACAGTTTATGGGTTCAACTCCCACCTCATGTTTTTGTTTCGACCAAATTCTACATCCAGGTTGTTTTTACTTTAACGAAATGCTACATCCGGGTTATTTTTTACTTTGATGAATTGCTAGATCCCGGCTGCCTCCATCAATTCCTACTGTCACAAATTTAATCGGGAATCCGAAAGGACCCGAAAAGTCTTTGGAAAAATTTCTTTTAATCAGATGCTCAACTTGAAATCAAATTAATAATAATTCAAAACTACATTTAGATAGTTAAAATGACAAGGTTTATTAGTTAGAGCTGATATTCTAGCCGAAATCAACCATTTCATTAAGTAAAGATCTTGTTTTGTGTTTCACTGTTATTTCAATGTATTAATAAAATTTAAAAGAATAACCGGGATTAAACGAAACAATTCAAGTGAAGGCTTTTTTTATTGGCCTTCATTTTTTTTGTAACCCGTCTCCGGCCAGCAGCAAATTTTCAGGCTAAAATTTCACCGATGCTGCTCAGACAGTGGCGCGAGTTAGACATGCCTGTCGTGCACGATATGTGAAATTTGCATGCCGTATGAAAACAAATCGTTCAAAATCTAGTGAAGAACAATAAAAAAAGTTTTTACTTTATTTATAGAAAGTTACATAGAAATTCGAGGCTTTTTCGTAATACGCCAAAATAAATCAGGTAAAGGAAAGCGTTGGAAACTTAGTGAAGACCAAAAAAGATCTGCACATTGGTCCAAGTGTGCCGCGAAGTTTGGAAAGGTGCCAAAATCTGCCGCCCGCGCAAAAAGTTTGAGAACCACTGACTTAAACACTTAGGCTGACTTTACACGATCAAGTTTCTTGTGTGCAAGTATTGCGCGAGCTTTTACATGGCGAGCATTTTTTCTGTCTGAACTTCTTGCAGAAAGAAATGTCTGCTGTTTTTGCGCAAGAAGCTTGCTGATGTATTTACACGATGTTCATCTAGCAATATTCCAGCAACATTGCGCACGTTTCGCATTGATTTCGTCACAATAGGTTTAAGTTTGGTTTTCAGGACGCAATACTGGAAAGTGCTTCCAGTACCAACTATTTTGATTTAAGATGTCTTCTTTTGGAATTTTTTCAGAGAACTCGCAAATAAAAGTTTTATTTTTTCGTAAGAATCGACGATGTTAAGTTTGGTTTGTCTATTTTTTTAATCCTTTTAGTTTTGCTAGAGCAGTGTTTCTCACATTTTTTTTGGTCTTTTGCAGTTTATATACTCTTTAAAACTTTTATGTAGTTCGCGACCCCCTTTGCACTTTCTTTTCTGTGGATATGATATGAAAAATATAGCATAAAATATTACTGCGGTTTCCTGAAAAGACTTGGCGGCCCCCAGTTTGAGAAGCGCTGAGTTGGCGACCCTCAGGCTAAGGTCAATTTATCCTCGACACAGGATTTAAACACGAGAAAAAATCTGTTTTCCTCAGAAAAGAGACTTCAATTTTGTCGTATTTAGTTTGATTGATGTCGCTTTTTATGTGTTTAGCAAATTTTGATTGAACAATTTTGTTGTCGGAACAAGCGAATCGTTTGGTTTCACTCCACGTGATCGGATTCGTACAAAGAACGCCGCCGAGGACCTTCTACGGCCCACATGAACTGAATATCTGCTGTTTCATTTAAAGATCAAACCAGCTTTCCGATCCAAATAGACACCCCTGATTAAGTTTCCTCAGTTGTCGGATAAATGGTCCGCCCGGATCATGGTGTACGGAGTTTATAGGAGTCGTCAAACTTGTGCAGTCAAATCCTATTAAAATGTTTCCGTCAACAGGTTGTTCTGGAATAAATTTTTAAATTGGTTTTAAGGAAAAAAAGTAATTTTCAAACATTTCTAAGTTCACGCCCTGTGATGCATGAGTTGATGTATGATCGAGCTCCTTAAAACTGAATGCTTGTTTGTTACGTCATTTAAACTGTAAAGAAATAATCGCACAATTTTCACTGCAATAACCATCACCAACCTGGTAAACTTCTGAGGCTTACGATCAAGATTTAACTTTGTTACTATAATCTAAAAAAAATTAAAATAAGTAAAAAATTATAAATTGAACTTTAATTTGAAAGGAAAAAAATATAAGTGAGGAAAAAATTATGAATTTTTTAAAATAGGAAGTAAATTCTTGCTCACCCCATATTTATAGTGACAGTGATAATTAAGCATAGCAGTTTACAATAAAAAGTTGAAAAAGCAACTCGACACGATTTAAGTAAGCCAAGGGTCGGCAACCTACGGCCCGCCATGCGAAATCGTCCGGCCCGAAACATACCAACTAGTTATTACAAGAATACGGCCCGCCAGTCCTTATTAAGTTTCAAACTGCAGTGTTACTACTGTTTGAAAAAAATTGTGGTACTTTTACACCATTAAACTAGTGCGAAGACGGTAAACTAGTATGAGATTGTCTGGTTCACACGATTTGACGATAAGAAGTAGATTGTTGCCTATACTGCCCTATATTTGTGCATGTGCAGACACGCGGATTAAATGCTTTGAGATAATTGTTTTGCTCTAAGTGATTAACTATTGTGACTTGTAAGTATTTATGATGGAATTCGTCCGCTGCATTGGAATCACAGTCACTGTAAAAACAAAGTCTTTATTTTTTATTTATTTATTGTTTAAGCATTATTTATGAATCTTTTTATGAAAAAGCGATAGTTTAGAAAAAAAATGCTAATATATTGTAGCCTAATAAGAATATTGAAAACAAGAAAAATCTTTGTTTTAGATCAGGGGTTGGCAAACTTTTCAAGATGGGGGCCGGATTTAGATTTTTTGGACCTCCCCGGGCCAAATTGTGAGAAAAAAAAGTCTTCGCTTCAAATAGATCTCTGATTTCGCTATTTTTTCTCCGAAAATTGTAGTGATCTCTAAAAAAAAGGTCTTCACTTCGATTCAATCCCTAATTTTGCTATTTGTCCCCCGAAATTATAGTGATCTCTAAAAAAAAAAGTGTTCACTTGGAATCGGTCTCCGAAATTCTTATTTTCTTCCCAAAATCAGGGTGTTCTCTAAAAAAAAAAGGTCTTACTTGGAATCGGTCTCGAAAATTTCTATTTTCGTCCCAAAATCATAGTGCCGCTGCTTGTGATCGACAAGGCTTGTACAAAATTGTTCCGCGGGCCCGTAGTTGGACCACGCTGTCCTACGAGATGAACAAGGTAAAAACGTGAAACTGTGCGTTTCCGATAAAATTCTATCCACCTGTGGCTAAAATCAGTGTATGCGTTTTAAAAAAGAGCTACGCGGGCCGGATGAAAACCCCGCAGTTTGCCGACCCCTGTTTTAGATCAAGGTCCAGTTTTTAATGTTTCATTCTTGTTTTTTCAATCAAATTTTACGTTTACTCTTGCTTTGACTGTTAATTAACAAATTTTCGCTATCAAAGCAAAACTTTTACGGTCGACTGAAATTATGGCTTATTAAAATGAGGAATAAATGTTCAATAACTCGTATATGATTTTGTTTTATATATCTATTTGTTTGAATATGTACATGTATATATACAGTATGTTGCAGGAGTAAATCTATCTTCCTTGTAGAGTGCTCAACAAAAATACCAGAGTAATTTATTACAAAAGTTATTCAATCACTGTTTAAACCACAACATTCTGTTTCATTCTTATTCAAATAGAATCTGTACCGACCTTCTATTTCAATAAAGATGAAATAGACTGTTGTGGTTTTTAGACTGTGATTGAATAAATTTTGTATTGTATACGTACGTATATTCCTATTTAAATCATACTAATTGATATTTAGCATTTAAATTCTTTTTTTGAAAAATTGTGCGAATTGGATGGTGGGTTTGCGTGATAACTTTACGAATTTTTAGGAGTTATTTGCGTTTGGATTCGGAAATCTTTTCGGCTCCTTTTTTTCCTGTATTCCCAGCTTTTCTGCAATGTCCCGAAGTTGTGTGCAAGTTCGTTTTATCGATCTTTTGATTCATTTAAAAAATTTTGTAAATTTATTAAAACTGTTCCTACTTTTACAGCTATGAAACTTAATTCTTGATTTTATAATACTTTATTGATGTTTCTTTGTTTATTGCTGAACAAAAAATAGCCATATGCTTTATATTTTTCAACATTGCTATGAAAATAGTTTTTAGCTTTTTATTCTATGTTTAAGGATTATTTTGTTTTGAATGATATTTTTTATTTTAGTTTGAAAGTGGGGGAAAAACTCAAATTGTCGGATGGGTCTCGTCTTTGATTATGCTCTTTGTTCTTCTGTATATTGCTACCTACCTTCAGTTTTTACCTAAGGTAAAAACTGTTTTTTTGTCTTGAGTAACAGTTACTTTTCTCTCTTTGCTCTGCAGCTTACAATGTTGGTATAAAAGATGCAGCATTATGGTTTGATCAGATCGTAATGAATAATAAAATTATTCTCTTGTTGCAAAATTTATGCTATAGCGTAAGGCCGTAAGCGATTAATGACGACTATGTTTTTTTCACTATTAGAAATCAGGTGATGTTTTCTAGGCCTGTCTATCGTCAATTGTTGTGGTAGGTGTCAGTGGTTTGCTGTGGAATATTTGTGACCTTAAAAGGTATTGGACCAATCACAAGTTAGATGCAATTACGTGGATGTGCACGTGCTTAGCAACGTTGCTTCTTGGGGTGGTAAGTCTTGTTCGTATTTTTAGCATTTGCAAAATTTAGTACTCTTTCAATAAAAAGATTTAATTTATCTTGCTGTGAAATTTTTCTGTGGATCGCATTGAACAGTTAATGACTGTGCCATAAAATGATCAATGCAATAAACTAGTCAGTTTAATAAACAGATCAGTGCAATAAACTAACTGATCTTTAAAAAGTGTGTTCACTTAAATGTGTTGTCATTATGTCCAAACATGAAAATTTAAGTACTTCCGTGTTTAATCCAATTATATCAGTTTTTATCACGCTCCAGCTCAAAATATCGTTAAATAATATTGTTGTTGTTGTTGTTGTTGTTGTTGCCCCTCCTCCAAGGATATCTTGGAGTAGCCATCTCTTCACCTTTCAAAGAAGCCAATCGAGATTCCCACTTTTTAATTACCTCTGCTGCTTCTAAAAGCTTTTTTCCACAAACTGATGGTGTTATGTTCTGTTGGTAGTTGACTACAGTTAAAGAAGTGTTAGTGTCATGTGTGTGTGTGTCAAGCAATGTGACATGTAAGTTTCAGAGTTTGCTGTATGTAAGTAAGCTTGCAAGAGTGGTGACTTGTTGGCTCTGAGCTGTGGCAGTTTTGTATGCATATGACTTGGTAATATTTTTTCTGATAAATGAATGTCATAGGGTTTGGTGTTGGTAACTTTGTTATTTTTTCTAGGACTGAAATTTTTTCTCTTGTGAGGTGATGGTAGTGTAAATATGTTTTACTACATTTCTCAGGTGTCATGGCTGGTTTTGATATAGTGATCTTAACGTGCTCATTGTTATGAAAGATTGTGGCTTTTCTTGGTTTCTGGGACAATCTGAGTATGTATTAAGGACATTTAAAGAGTGTGTTTTTGTTTGAATCAGTTGTTTAAGTTGAGTAGCATGAAGTATGAGATGGGTATCCATTGGAAGGACCTTGGTTTCGTCGTGTAGTTGTTGAGTGTTTTTGTCTCGTGTGCAACCAGTAGCAATTTGGAAAGCTGTGTTCTAAATGGTTTGCAGTTTCTTGATGTTGGTGTTTGATATGATGGGTCTCCATGTGGTGTTTGCATATTCCAAAATGGAGCGGATGATAGTTTGAATTGTAGAGACGATTAGTTCCTTTTGTTTACTCCATTTGGTAGAAGTGAGTGCTTTCAAAATGTTAAGCGTTTGTTTTGGGTCAAAGAGTGATTCTAAGAATTTTTGTGTGTTTTGTTTTTGGTAGTATTTGATTGTTTAATTTTAAATGATAGAATTGGGCCATATTCAACTGGGTATGTTAAACAGTGTGGTGGTAGTTTTGTCTGTGTTTATATCAAGATTATTAGCGATGGCCCATTTGTAGATTTTGTGAAAATATGGTTGAATTTGTTGCTGGGTCTTACGGTGTTTGGTGTGAAATGTTGTGATTTGTACATCTTTTGGGAGTGTGGAATGTCAGAGGTGTAAATGTTGAATAATATTGGAGACAGAACTCCACCTTGTGGTAGTCCAGTGTTGATTCGTTTGAGTTTTGAGAGTTTGCCGTTGTATTGAATACATGCTTGTCGTCCTTTTTTTGTAGTTTGCTATGAACTTGATGATGATGATGTTAGGAATGTTTGTTAGTGTGAGCTTGTGTATAAATTTGTGTATGTTTATTGTATCAAACGCTTTGCTCATGTGCAACGCTACTGCTACAGTACGTTGTGGAGGCCTTCAATTATTGAAGCCTCTTGTGAATTAGTGGCAGATGTTATGCAAAGCAATGTATGTTGAGTGTTTATGTTTGAGCCCATGGTGATGAGAAATTATTGGAATGTTTTCTGTTATGTGTGGTAATAGTGTTTTCTCTAGTGTTTTGGCAATTATTGATAGAAGTGATATGGGTCTTTATTATCGTTTTAATTGTATTTAAGAATTAGATATTTAGTAGGGGAAAGTTAAGAAAATAAATTTGGAAGGTAAACAAGTGTAAAATGGCCACGTAAACGGGACAGATTCGTGTAAAATAAAAATTTTTTCAGACCCTGGGCATGGCTTGCGGGGTCGGAGTGTTGTTCATCTGTCACCTGATCAGAAGCAGTCATGTGGAACCTCGACGTCTCGCGCGCATCAGAGACACCGAGTTGTACAAAGAGGAGGGAGTGTATCTAAAGGTGGGTGGTTTGAAGTCGTGTACCAAATATGTTCATCATTCTGTTGTAAAACATTTTATGGCGGGTATGACCAATCTTCTGAAATTAAGTGAAGTTCTCAATCGTTTTCTCAGCTTAGAGAAAGTGTAAGATCTGGGCATTCAAACAGTTTTTCATTTAAAATCGACCCAAAAGTTTCAAAGCTATTATTTTGATCAAGTAGGTTGCCACAAATCCGAGATTTTCTATTGCTTAATTATTTTTGTATGGTTACTGCAAATTTGGTTTGAGATTTTTTTGTTTTATATTTGATTTTCAGGAAACTTTGTTGGGTGATAATCTGACACTAGTTAAATTTCACGTTTCGCTAAACTTCTATAACAGCTCAGTTTTAAAAAACTCATTGGAAACTCTGAGTGGAATCAATCCTGTTTTGCAATCAGTTATTGTTCAACGCAAAGAAAAAGTAAATTAAAGTTCATTCTTGTTTAGCGAAGTTGTGTTTGCATGTTTTAGCGATTCTGCTTTCATCTGCAATTTTGTCCATTAGTTTCTATTATTTCCGATAAAACGTTTGCATTTCTTTGCGGCATTACTCTTCGTATTTTGTCTCGCTTGCTCATTAGGCAATTTAGATATTTTTGAAAATTAAATAGATTTTAATCCTTTTTACTAAAAATTATCGATCCTAACCAAACTTGTTAAAGGTCTTTTAATAAAAGTGTATTACCCTTTTCAGCAAAGTCAAATTGGCGATTTTATTTAACTGGTCAAATTGCGATACATAAATGTATCTAACATCTAACTTTTGAGTTTTAATTTTCATACATTTGATTTAGCAGCAGTTTGATGAATTGAAAAATGAATCTGTTTTCACAACGTTTGGTGAGTTGTTCTTATTAGTTTGTTTAATTTTGTTATTCTATTGTGTTAACCAGTTTATTCTGTTATTATAGCTTCAGCAATTAATCAAACAAATATAATTTTTTTAAAGTTGGTAAAGTGTTTTCTATAAAAATATTAAAGAATAAAACTCTATGACATATGGCTGTTAACTTTTTTTTTAATAGAAATGATTAATATATTATGGTGGGCCGTAATCTTTTTCGGTTTTCATATTAACTTTAACCTTTAACTGCAAATAATGGAACCAGTAATAATATATTGTGTAATTCACCGACCAAATTGTTTTTGTTTCGTGGTAGCCCGTTTCAATGTGCTTCGCTGTGATCTAATTTGTTTGCAGTTTGTTGATGCTTTCATGCTTGTGTTTTGCTGTTCCATTCGGAATACGCAATACAGTGTTTTCATATTCCAAAATAAGACGAGTGTATTCCAAAATAAGTATTCCAAAATATTTCAAAATAAGCGAGTAATTTCAGAATACAGTATTTCCGTATTCCAAAATAAGGCGAGCGTCAGCTTTAAATGTGTTGATGATTTGTTTTTTGCTTATCATATTTAGAAGAAATAAAAGTTTTGAATAGAAAAACTCCACCTTGTGTTGCACCAGTATGAAAAATAAGCCGAAGACTAACCCTGCAAGCTAATCAATAATTTATTAACATTTTCAAGGCAAATATTTGCGAGAAGATGGAGATGACAAGGAGGGTGTGATTTCAATTAATCATCGTCATGCGATCATTCTTGATTGCTCCGGAATATCAAGCATCGACTCTGTTGGTGCTGATATGTTGGTGAAGGTGAGAGAGTTGATTTACTTTTTGGTAATGTAACTTTAGAGTTGATTTACTTTTTGATTCTTTATGTTTGTGAAGGTGAGAGAGTCGACATGTTTGAAAAGTTGAAGGAGTTGAGATGTCGGTAAAGCTGAGAAAGTTCTGGAAAGTTCCGTTGCTACAGTCAAATCAATTACAAAACTTAACAACTTTTTTCTTAAAAAAAAATGCAATTCGTTTTAAAATCGTCAACTAGTTTTTGTTTTGTCTATAAAGATTGACACCCAAGTATTTTTTGTTTATTTTTGTAATTCTTTCTCAAAATAAATCAACATACTTTACAGCTGTTCATAAATAACGCACTATTTTAAACTGGTTCTAGTAGTTTTGTTTGGTAGTGTATTAATTATATTTTGTAATATCAGATGCATGTATATCAACATACAGTGAAAAGTGGGAGGAATGATTATGCCCTTCTGATCATAATTAAACGTATTAATATGTTGACTTGTTTGTGTGTTTCAGGTTATTTCTTCTTACAAACGAATCAACGTCGTATTCTTGTTGGCGGCTTGCTCGGGTAAATAGCTGCATAGTCCGCAATGATTTGTGTGATAAGAATTGCTTTTTGCTTCAGATTCTTTGCTTCGATGCCTTGATGACATTGATGATGTCACCGAGCTGTCTTACGTCACCGTAGACGGAGCAGTAAAAGCAATGACGAAACAAGACGAAATTGATCGTCTACAAAGTGAAGAGCAGTATCAAACAGTCTTTTAAAACTAGCGTGCTAGTGCAAAGAAAGATACTTTGTCTTTAACGAGGAACCGACGAACGCTCAGCGGATTCGCATGATCGGTGATAAGTGATGAATTTATTGGTTAAGTGTGATGTGTTAAGTTGCATTTTTCATCGTTTAAGTTTTTGTTTGAAAAAAATCGTTATTTTAGTCCTTAATTGTGACCCAGTAAAGCAGTGGTTTCTAACCTTATTTTTGTACATTCTTCTTTTGATCGTTTTCAAGCCGTAGCTCTCCTTGCACGTATCATCAAAGAATTAAGCTATAAACAGTGGTGGGATTCACCATTTTATAAACAGGTTTTCTTTCGTCTGAAACTTACTAACTACAGGTTCTCATTATACAGAGATATAGGGATACAGAGGTCACATTAAATTAAAAACGGGTTTGCTCAAAGTCATGACATTCCAGGAATGGAATTGTGCGAACTCTGAATCCTGTCACTGGCTATGAACTTAAAAAAAACAACCCAAAGAATAAACAGATTTATGAATGATTTTAAAAAGCAATGGTCGTTGGTGTTGTCCAAACCCGTTCTGCAAATGAGCCGTAAAGACTTTACGGAGACCCAAGGCAAACTCCCCACAATCTGGACTAAAAATCTAAAGGAGAGGAGGTTCTAATTTGGCGCAGCTAAGATCATCAAGATTAGTTCAGTGAAACAGAAAAATTATATATTGGTTTAGCACATGTGCGGAAGGAAATATTTCTCAGATTTCTGATTCTGTTCAAATAAAAAAGCATCACAAACAATGTTTCACGCCTCAAATAAATAAACGGGTTGGAAGGAGGATAAATCGGGGTAACTACTTGCCCATGTATTAGCGTCTCCGTCACTTTCCTGCGAGTCAGGAGGATAAATATAAAGAGAAAATGAATAGTTTAGGGAAATTTAGTGGAGTTTTACTGGAATGCTAATCGATATCAACACAGTTTTTTGGATAAGCTGAAAGAGTAGCCCATCTGAGATCAATAAAAGATAACTCATAAATTGTCGCCAGCGTGGTCAAGTGGTTAGAGTGCTGGAATTGTAATCGACATGATCTGGTTCAAAACCTACTCGCGCCATTCTGTTGTGTCCTTGGGAAAGACACTTTACGGCACTTTCCCCTGCTTGGTGGTCTTGGCAAGCAGTTCTAAATTAAAGTTATATCTCTATTAAATTAAAAGCGGACAGCAATAACTTGGTATCTCCTGAAGCAGGTCGGGGTAATTGCTTACCCTATGTATTAGCGCCTCCTTCGCTTTCCTGCGAGTCAGGAGGACAAATATGGAGATAAAAATAAAATTACATTAGGCCAGGAAACTTTCTACCTTTGTCATAGGTAACAAATGAGGCGCGGTAACAAACATTCAATGCATTTTGTACTCGTCGACAAACTTCATGCAAAGGCTCGTTTGCCAAAAACTTGCTAGCAATTTCAAGAACAAAGTTATCATGCCACTCGCACTTGTAAACTTTTTCATCGTAGCAATAGTAAAACGTACCAATAAAGTGCTTTGAGATCCATTATTGTAACAAATTAGTCGAAGTTATATTGGCTATATTACATCAAAATTCAGGCTATGCTATGTTAGATCAAACACTAACTTTAAACATCGTATAATTTATAAAAAACGGTTTATGACCATAACAGTCAATTTTCTAATTTTTCTCTAAGCTTTTACTTAGCATCAAAATTCAGCAGCAGTTGAAGGAAAACTCCGTTGTTTACACATGGAAACATCACTTATAAACAGTTAAAATAAGTGTAGGCTACTATACAACTAAACCTTTAACTTTAAAACATTGATCTATGTTAAGTAATACCAAAGCTTTAAATAACGTTGCAATTTAAAGACTCTTTTAAAAATGTCAGGCTTAAATTGAATTTAGCCAAGTTATAAAATTTATAAGATCAATTTGTCTGTTTTCCTGCCAAAAAACGAGTAGAAAAGAACAGTGGTTCAAAAAAATTTTTTACATCACATATTATTATTAATACGGGGGAGCATGAAAAAACAGAAAAACACAATCATTTTTAAAGATATAGGCCTACATTGATTTATATCATGTTCCCATATGAGAACTAAAATCCGTAATTGGCTAATTGGAACATAGGTAAAAACAGGTTTAAAGTATAATTGGTATATTTTTAAAGTATTCTCTTAGTCCAAGGATGTTCAACCTTTTTTATAATGTCTGTTTTGGATTTAGATTATTTATCGCGAATCTCTCTTTCCACGTAAAAACTTGATTGGCAAATACTCCTATTTTGTACTTGTAATCCTATAGATAATATATATAGGAATAAATCGCTGAAAATTGCTACTACGAAATTCATACAAAAACCAAATAAAAGGTACTCACAAAAGTTTAGGAATGTGCAGAGCCAAATAACTTAAGTTGACAATTGCGATTCCAAAATTCAAAACCAATTAGTTGCACTTCGGCCAAAAATATTTTTACCACTTACATGAAAATGAATGTTTTTTCTCTGGCGAACGTTATTTATATTTTGAAGATTTTTTCTTAATTAATATTTGAAATAAAAAAAAGTTAAAAGAAAAGAAAGTTCATAAGGGCCAAAAGGACAGATAAGTATCAAATAATTATGCGTTGAATAAAAAGAAAAGTTAATAAGGGCAAAAGAAGCTCAGATAAATGGCAAACTATTGTGTACTAAATAGAGTTAATATACCGTTGCGAATTGGTTGCGGTCGCAAGTCAAGCTATATAGAAATGCAATTTTAGATTGCTTCAAATGTCCTTGGTTTGAACCCAAAACAATGTCCCAAACTATAAATTTAAGTATAGCCTGTTATGACGGGCCGCAAAGATACATATATTTTAAAATTTCTTTTTTTACTAGCATGACCAAATGACGAGTATTAAAATATGACTTTAAAATTAATTTAACTAATTAGAAATCTAAGTAAAATGTAAAAATATCAAAATCATTACGTAATAAGCATTAAAAGTGTGTTTTGCTGGAGCTGCTTTGAAGCCTTGGTTATGTAACTTCCTTCTTCCAGATTGCACCAACTCAAAATTCCCAAGATCTGGAGAATAGCGCTTGTAGTCGCGATCCCAAAGCTGATAAAAACCGTAGGGGACCCAAAGAGTTATCAACCGATATCTCTGCTTTGTGTACCCTACAAGATCCTCGAAAGGCTATAATATACGGCCATGTCAAACCAATTATTGATCCATTGCTACAGGGGCGTGCAGAGGTCTGGTGATGCCCGGTGACAACTGCTTGACTGTGTGCCCTCTTTCTAACTCTAATATAGTACAGAGGAATGTGAGAAAGAAAAGCATTTAAAATTTGTTAAAACCGCAGTAAGTGTCGACAAACAAGTAAGATTTAAAAATATAAATTTAAAACTATTAAAAACTTATTATTGATTTTTGATTTTTTTCTATATAATTTGCCTATTTTAGTTGTTTTATTCTGTGTACATGAAGCATGTGATTACAGACATAATATGTCTATTACAGAGTAGCCTATTCTTCCACTTAAGAAAAATAAGATATTGTATCTATAAATGCAAATAAATATCTACGGTCCACCAAAAAAAGAAATCTCTTACGAGAAATGATAAGAGATAGAATTGTCCACATTTCTATTATAAATCTTAGGTAAAGTTGTGCAACCATGACGTTTGCTTCATTGCTGCCCTTTACGTTTTTCTGAACTATAAACGAATTTCTAAAAACATTAATCGGAGCAGCTGAAGAAGAATCTTTTTATATTCAACTAATCTAGCACATACGAAAAATTCAGAAACAAACTTATGTTTATTTCTTTTTCCCAAATGAGCTCTTTTATCGAAAAATGTTTGTACTATCTCATTTTTTACATCGACTGAAAAAAATTTTTTTCAACACTGATTAAAGCCAAGTTTGTTAGGCGTTTTTATTACATGAAAAGATCTTAAGCACGATTTATCAATTTTAACTTCGAAAATGATCTCTTACAACTTGCAATTGAAAATCCTATTGTGTGCAGTAACCTATATGCTACACATAAAATTGGGAAGACATCTCTTCCAAACTGAACTAAACACTCAAGAGAATGCTTAGTACTCGAGGGAACTGCACTTCCCCTAGCTCGAAGAAGCATACAAAAATCAATAATGTCGTTATATAACTCAATAGCTGCAGCATCAATTTACAAAATTTTTCATACATCAGTTCATTGGACTTCATTCAACCAGAGTCTATGACTCAATGCAGCAATGAATTGATGTGTTTACTTTGTTTTCCTATACGTTATAATGTCCGCAGTGACATCGAATTCTATGCAGTTACGAAAAAATTATTAAACAATTTGAGTTTGCAATGGTCCGCATAAAAACATCAATTGGGCCGCAGTCCGCAAGTTGGACATCCCTTTCCTAGCCTAATACATGACTGACCTTTGCTTTGGAGTTAAGATCTGAATATTGTTATTTGTTCAAGTAATTTTGGATCCTTAAAATTTCTATTTTTAATTGGATCCGTCAGTCCTCTTTTAAGTTTTAGTTTCACGCATGTTGTCAATGTTTACAATAGTTTTGGTAACTTTTACTGGTTAGTATTCTCATTCAGCAGATACTTTGTTTTGTTTTTTGTAAATAATGAGAGCCGTTACGTAATCAGGTTTAACATTTAATAAATTCCAACATGAATACATAGGGATATAGTAAAATAAAATAAGACATTTTTAGCTTTCCTCAAGCAGTTGTAAAATTGTGCAGTAAAGTAAGCTATAACTAGAGCTTAATAAAGTCGAAAATTTTCATAACTTTTTTTACATCTAGCTTAAGCTAAAATCGGTTTCAGTTGCTCAATAGTCTTTCAATCAGTTCAATAAATATTTACAACAACCTAATTTTAAAAAAAATTTTGTATTGCTGAAAGAAGTAACTGCTATCAAACGGTTGCGAATGGAAAATACTGTAAATTAAAAAATTACCAAAGATAGCTAAAACATTTATTATTGAAGTGTTAATAAGCGAAAAACGAATCAAAAACAGGCTTGCAAAAGTTTTGCCATTCCTTTAGTTCTGTCAGTTTAAACTGACGCTAGGAGCAGGAGGGTACAGTAAGACGTTAAATACGATTTCTTTTATCGAATGCGAAAACGTAATAGAATTATATTGCTTCATTGTGATATCACGGAATTGCTGTGGATTTTGAGTATTCGCAAATACTTTGTTAGTTTATCGGTAATTGAGAGCTGGTGTAGGATTAGTCGATAACCAATTAATAAGCCAAGTTTCTTGTTGTTTGCTTATCTAGATAGACAGCACGCTGAGAGCAACTCTTTCCAGGAAGGAGTGTAATATACACAAAGTTTCTTTCTATTTTGGTCCGATGCACTTCACAGGGACTATTGTTTTGGCGGGCAGCTTAAAAAGTTTAAATCTAGTTGAATCGTGTTAAAGTTAAAGTTGTTTAGAGATAAATAATTTAGGATTTAATTGTTTACTGGTGTCTGTTTGAAATCACTGAAAACTGAATAAATCGGTTGACCGAAAGTATTGAGTAACTTGAGTTGCTTTTTATGAGCGACAATCAATATTTACAACTGTTGATCCTAACATTCCTAGACTTTATCCATTGGGCTGCTATGACTAATCTGCTGCAGCAAAACAAAAAGAAGACCGTTTTTGACGCATTAGAAGTACTTGAAACTTTGGAGTCTGAGGAAAGCTTTGTTGCTGGTGAATCTGTGTCTATTGCAAATGTTATCATTTCCCCCCCGAAGGATGATAGTATGGATACCGACGAAGATGATGAAAATGATGTTAATTGTGTTCCGGACAACTTTTGCAGAAGGCAACTTCTTTCAGATGCTGAATTGGATTTGGAAGGAACAGGAGGCACAAAACTGATTGCTGATACCTTTTAAGCTTTAGCGAGCGGTCAGAGAAGGTTCAATTATATTCCAACATTTTAATTAATATTGATTCTAGAGTGTAATCTGTTATTTGAAAAAAGAAATTGTCTGTACTTGTTGTTGGCCTCACTGACAACCTAAGCTAATTTGACCGATTTAGTCAAAATTAAATTTTTATTAATAACCTGTCGTCAAAAATAAACTTGTTTTCGTCACCACGATCGTTTACTAGCTCAGAAAGTCTTTCTTTTGCTTGAATGAAGTCTTCTGGAGAGTTCGTTGGATAAATCTCTCCAATCCTACCTCCTCACTATAATTTACCAACTCACAACTTGAAATAAAATACAACCTTTATTCAAGTGCTATTAGTCAAAGTACAGGTCTACAGAGCGTAGAATTTTTGATGAAAATTATCCCCAATTCAACTAAAAATCAAAAGTAAAATACTGACTCCAAAGTACATTACTGGGAAATTTAAACGACCTGAATGCCCTATACAAAATAACATAACACGGCCTCTTGCGAATGACTCGATCTGCATCAGTTTTTATATCTTCTCTTCAATTTATAGAGGCTAACGGTAGACGTCACACTTAAACATGTGGCGAGTAACAATAAAGCATTTGTGACATATCACGTGGTTGTGGCGATTAACAACAAAGGAAAGAATAATGAAAATCTGACGTCCTTGCATTTCGCAATCTAGCACACAATAGTTGCCAACTAGTTTGCAAAGCACTACTAAAAACGTAAAGCGAATGCAATGGGACTTCGCCGGAAAAATAGCACAATTCTTAATTAATTTTTAAGGGTCTAAATAAGGATGTCCAACCTTTTTCCAATGTGGGCCATATTCCATATCGTGCCAAGGTCGGTGGGCCGCAAAAGCTGTTCACGCAAGAATCTTGCTCCGTTATCTTACTTTCTGTCCCAAAATTCAGGTGTTCTCTAAAAAAAAAGATCTTCTCCTAGATTCTCCTCTTATTTATCAATTTCCGCCCAAATGTCTTTTAGCAATCTCGCCGAACTCTTCTTCCTAACCTTTGTCGTGATTCATGTATGCTTAGTGCGTGTTTGCAGCGTGCTTGCCTTATGTTCGAGCCTACGCTTCTATTTTATCAATTGTACTCCGCTTCTCATAATGCTTATAATGTAAAAATTTGCAACAGTGTTTTTGTGTCCCACGCTCAATGATTAGGATATTCGGTGATGCTTGCTATATATACTGACGTGGCTGTATAACATTTTGAACAGACAACAAATTAAAAAAAACGTTAGGCCGCTGTTCTCGGACAGAGATGTGTTTTGCGATTAATTAAATAAATTTTGTTTAAATAAGTTGCTTGTAATATTGTGTTAGGGTTAGTTTCAAAACCAAACTCCTAATCCTAACACCTTCATTATAACAAGAAAACTGGAAATTGTCGCTAGGCCGCACCAGAACTTTAAGTGGGCCGCGGGTTGGACATCCCTGGTCTAAACAAAGATAAAGCTAATGAATTTTTTAGACGCAATAACTAATAATAAAATTAAATTTTCGCAAAGAAGGGCCGATTACGAAACAACCTCTTGTTTCTCATTCAATTGAATTTTTTCTTGTTTCTAGAATACTAGGTTACCTACTGCTGATTTTCAACCAAAAAAACGTATCCCTGTCTGAACACTATGGTGGTCCGCCAGCAACAAAAAAGGTTGCTTAGATACATATTTTAACAATGAATTAATAGCATTTGCAATACAATGATATCTTTATTTAGCTGTTTTATGTGGTCTTGCTGGAATGCTTGCATTATGTGATCTTTGTACAAAACGCTACATGTTTTTAAATTGCATAATTTTGTACTTCATGTTGGTATTCAATTTTATGATATGTTTTTTAGAGAAGAATGATAAAACTTTAGCTCCAAAACTGAAATAGAAGAAAGGTGACATGAATTTTCACGGAGTTCGTGATAGCTGGACCTTGAAACCAACTTCATTCATTTTTATTTTATTCTTGACCACCAACATGATCAGTAAATTTTACACATTTAAAGGTGGTCCGAGAGTCAAGAAAAGGTAGACGCAGGAAAACGTCAGACGTTAAAACATGCAATAAAACGGTACGGAAAAAAGTAAGAGAAAAGAAAAACTGGAGCATGCCTGCGTCACCAAAAGAATAAAAGAAAAAGAAAAGAAAAAAAAATTCAAATTAAATTGTACACAAGTGTAGACATCCGAGCCATATGAAGAGAATGTTGTATAATCATGGGTGGGAGAAACAACAAACTCTGTGACCAAAGGGGCAAGACCCAAAAGGGGGTCTGGCAGGCAAAGAAACCCACCAAAAGAAATCCTGCCGCGGGTCAAAAGGACCATTTCAATGTATATGGTCGGCAAAAAAATAAATCAAAAAAACGAAAAATAATTTTAAACTACTAATTTAAATTGCTGTTAAACTTTGGGATTGGAGTGTCATCTGTAATCATTGCTTGACCGATAGGTGACAACTGGTTGCTTGTTTTCATTTGAGCTATCTAACAAAAACAAAAGACAAAAACCAAAACCAAAAGACTTATTAAAAATAATTAGTTACTATTTAGCATTTAATTTTTAAAATATCGCTTAATATTTAAATTAGCTCCGACATTAATAAAAAAATAATCGATTACTCAGTGTATTTGCACGCAAATTTGTGAAGGTTTTTGCAAAAGGACCCCAAACTTTGTTTTTTATTTTTCAATGAGTTTGGAATTTTATGCCAAAACATAGGACCACGATAAGATATTGACTGTTGACACAAAGAATTAAAATACAACTTCGGTATATATTTAGATTTATTTCGAGTATTATAATTAGACGTTGCTTTTGTAAATACATCTAGAAATACAATTGGATTTTTACCAATGTTTTGTTTAAACATCAACACATTTATCTCTTTAAATAGCATTTGATTTATGTTTAATATCTCATATTTTGACATGATATCATTAACGTTGTAATTTCTTTTTAAACCAAACGTCATCCTAATAAACTTATTACATAACTGTTGTAATTTGTTGACTAAAGTTTTATTACTGTAGCACCAGTTTGTTATACAATATTGAAGATGGCTGTTAAAAAAAGAGTGATATAAAGTAAGAAGAGATTTTTGGTTTAAAAAAGACCTGATCCTTCTTGTTGCTCCGAGACAACCGCGAAGTTTAGACAATAAATATTTCATGTGTGGACACCAAGAAAGATATTCATCTATGTAGACACCAAGAAATTTTAAAGAGCTGACTTGTTCTATTTTATTATTTCTGATAAACAGATTTAGGTTTATATGTTGTGTGTTGGAATGTTTGGAACGAAACAGCATGCATTTTGTTTTTGATGTATTTATTGACAGTTTGTTGGCAATTAACCATTGATCAATGCGACTAAGCTCGTTATTGCCCTTTTTGAAGAGTTTGTGAATGTTTTTTTCTTTAATAAATACACTTGTGTCATCAGCAAACATAATTTGTTCACTATTTTTGTGGCATAATCTAAAATCATTAATGTACAGTAAGAAAAGCAAGGGACCCAGAATAGAACCTTGAGGTACTCCATGAGTTATTTTGAAGAAAGAACACCATTGCATACAACTTGTTGAGTTCTTCCAGCAAGATAACTCGTAAACCATTTCAGGGCAATTCCTCTAACACCAAAATGTTCAAGCTTAGATAGTAAAATAGCATGGTCGATAGTGTCAAAGGCTTTTGACAAGTCCAGAAATATACCTAGGGTAGATTGTTTAGATGCAAGTGATCGAGTAATTATATCCACCAGCATTGAAACTGCATGTGAAGTAGAGTGATTTTTCCTAAAACCAAATTGTTTATCATAAAAAAATTGTTGTTGGTTTAAAAAAGCATTTAGTCTCTTATACATAATTTTTTCCAAGATTTTTGAAAAGTTGGATAATAAACTGATTAGTCTATAGTTGTTAATTTCACAGGGATCACCTTTTTTAAAAACAGGACAGATTTTGGCAACTTTCAAGCACTCAATAAATTCACCATTGCTGATAGAAAGATTGAAAATATGACTAAGTGCTAATAATATATTATCTGGAGAAAATTTTAAGATTTTTGAGGGAACTTGATCAAATCCAGCACTGAAATTACATTTCATTTCTTTTAAAATATTAGTTATTTCTAGAGGACATGTGGGCTAGATAAATATAGAGTTTGGGGTTGAAGAAGGAAGAAAATCAGAATAATGAGCATTACATGTAGGAAGACAGTCAACCAATCTTTTTGATATATTAGAAAAATGATCATTAAAGTGGTTAGATATTAGAAGTGGGTCAGATATGTTATTACCATCTATTGTGAGGCACTTGGAGTTGAATTTTTTCTGCTTACCTAACAATGTGTTTATCAATTGCCAGGCGCGTTTAATATCATATTTACAACTATAAATTTATTTAAGTAAAATGCCTTTTTTTTAAGTTCTACTGTGTGAAAATAAAGGTTTCTTGCTTTGGCAAAAGTCTCTTTGGTTTCAGAGTTTTTTGTTTTAAAAATGCTTTGAATAGTTTTTCTTTTTTTAACAATAAATTCTTCAATTCTTTATCAAACCATTCTTTGTTCTGCTTTATTTTTTGTGGCTTTTGCAAGGGAAAAGATTTATCAAAAATTTTAAAGTATTTATCATAAAATATTTGGTAACAAACATTAGCATCAGATTCATTAAGAATAGATTTGAACTTGTTTTGAATTGCCACATGAAATAGTTAAAAAGTTCTTCACGACTAAAGAGATAAAAAGAATCTGTTTCGAATCAAATAAGTAAGCTCGACAAAAAGGCAACCACTCATTCATGATGACTATAAAAAAATTGAAATCATTCATTGCCATCCTTATGCTGAGCGGTTATAATCAATTGTTACGAAAAGAAATGTATTGGAAGAGGAGGAAGAACACCCAAAACCGAATGGTCACGGTGCAGATGACCAAGAATGAATCTCGAAAATGCAAGCAGTTTTTTCATCTTACTGATAATGAAAGCTTGGAAAAAACGGACAAATTAGCCAAAGTTAGACCTTTGTTTGATGCGGTAAACAAGCAATGTGTGGCTCACTATAAACCCGAGCAATATCTAAGCGTTGACGAATCTATGGTACCATAATTCGGGAAGCACGGCGCCAAACAATATATCCATGGAAAACCAATTAAGTTTGGCCACAAACTATGGGCAAAGCCGTTGGGATACTGTATTTAATTCCGTTTCCAGTTTTATTTCACCCCAGTTTTTCATCCACTTTTAAATTAAATGTGATCGGCGACAATCTTTGAATCGATTAATTATTTCTTATGTATTTGGTTATCAAAACTTCAACGTCATGTGACATTGCTTGATTAATAAATGTAAATTTAATCGAATAAAAAATGAAGCCCGTTTAGGATGATTGCCATTAAGACTTGAATTGATGTCTAAAAGTCTAGCTCACGTGCAGCAATCAAGCATTGAAACTTTTAAATACAAATCTGTTCGTACATACAGTGCCGGGAAAAAAAATCTTTACATCAATACGGCAAAAAAAACTTTACATAAAAAATATCAATATAAGCATGCATTTCGCTTGCTGTTTCTATGAAAAGCCTGACATCACAAAAAGCTTATAGTTTTGTCATAAGCGACTGTCTGGCTATCCATCAGTGAGCATTCTTTATTCTGCAGGCCACGTGGTCTTTTTCAGCTAGGTAAAGATCAGGCTGGAAAATCTAAAAAAAATTTTCATTTTCTTCAAATTTTAAAGTCCTATAAAATTTATATCTAAAACTAAAATGGGTCAAAAGAAGTTGCAAATGAAAGAAAAATCCCGTGCTTTAACGTTGTTAGAGAAGGGTGAGTCAGTGATTGATGTAGCAAGAGATATAAAGGTCTCAAGGGAGGCAATTTATCAATTGAAAAAGTCTGCAGCATCATTGTCACCTGGGATGGTACCAAAACGAAAGTCTGGCTCTGGAGCACCAAAGAAGACTTGTCCAAGAACAGATAAGCTTTTGAAACGCAAAGTGTTGTCGTATCCATCTATATCCGCTGTTGAGTTACAAAACATGTACTCTGAGCTCCTCTAGAACGTTTCGACCAGAACAATTCGACATTGACTTCAAAAAAATTTTGGTCTACCTTGTTGCCGTGCAGCCAAGAAGCCCATGCTCACTACGGCAATGAAGAAAAAAAGGCTCAGTTTTTGCAAAAAATATCAATATTGGACGGCTGCAGAATGCAGAAAAGTGATGTTCAGTGGCGAGAGAACTTTCAGGCTGGTAAAGGGAGTCCCAAAGATGGTGCGCCGCCCAAGTACCGTTTCTCGGTTTAACCCGAAATTTACAGTTAAAACTGTAAAGCACCCTGCTAGTGTAATGGTGTGGGGTGCTTTTAGTAGAAATATGGGCCGCGCAGGTTTGTACGTCCTTCCTAAAAATGTGACTATGAAAGGAAGCAATTATATTCAGGTTTAGAAAGGTCATATGCTCGCATTCTGGAGGATTCATCAGTATGACCATTTCATGCATGATGGGGCCTCAGCAAATAAGTCAAAATCTGTCTAAAAATTTCTGACAGAGTACAATATCAAAGTTTTGGAATGGCCTGGCAACTCGCCCGACCTTAACCTTATTCTCCTCAAGCTTTTTCGAGCTATTGACTCCTCAACGGCCGGGATTCAGAAGTCCACCAAATAAACGATTAATAATTCCAAAACTACTTAAGCTATCGTTATGAAATTTGAGCAGAGTAAAGATCATTTATTTAAATTTTGTTAGAGCAAAAAAGTTTTTTAAAATTCATTTGATAAAGTATGCAAAATTGCAATTTAGCAAGGTCACTTTAATTTTTACGTTTAGACACTCATTTAACTAGCGTGAAATGCGATTGTAACGGCTTTGCTGTTGTAACAGTCGTAAAAGCAAGAGATATAGGGGTCTCAAGGGAGGCAATTTATCAATTGAAAAAGTCTGCAGCATCATTGTCACCTGGGATGGTACCAAAACGAAAGTCTGGCTCTGGAGTACCAAAGAAGACTTGTCCAAGAACAGATAAGCTTTTGAAACGCAAAGTGTTGTCGTATCCATCTATATCCGCTGTTGAGTTACAAAACATGTACTCTGAGCTCCTCTAGAACGTTTCGACCAGAACAATTCGACATTGACTTCAAAAAGATCTTGGTCTACCTTGTTGCCGTGCAGCCAAGAAGCCCATGCTCACTACGGCAATGAAGAAAAAAAGGCTCAGTTTTTGCAAAAAATATCAATATTGGACGGCTGCAGAATGCAGAAAAGTGATGTTCAGTGGCGAGAGAACTTTCAGGCTGGTAAAGGGAGTCCCAAAGATGGTGCGCCGCCCAAGTACCGTTTCTCGGTTTAACCCGAAATTTACAGTTAAAACTGTAAAGCACCCTGCTAGTGTAATGGTGTGGGGTGCTTTTAGTGGAAATATGGGCCGCGCAGGTTTGTACGTCCTTCCTAAAAATGTGACTATGAAAGGAAGCAATTATATTCAGGTTTCGAAAGGTCATATGCTCGCATTCTGGAGGATTCATCAGTATGACCATTTCATGCATGATGGGGCCTCAGCAAATAAGTCAAAATCTGTCTAAAAATTTCTGACAGAGTACAATATCAAAGTTTTGGAATGGCCTGGCAACTCGCTCGACCTTAACCTTATTCTCCTCAAGCTTTTTCGAGCTATTGACTCCTCAACGGCCGGGATTCAGAAGCCCACCAAATAAACGATTAATAATTCCAAAACTACTTAAGCTATCGTTATGAAATTTGAGCAGAGTAAAGATCATTTATTTAAATTTTGTTAGAGCAAAAAAGTTTTTTAAAATTCATTTGATAAAGTATGCAAAATTGCAATTTAGCAAGGTCACTTCAATTTTTACGTTTAGACACTCGTTTAACTAGCGTGAAATGCGATTGTAACGGCTTCGCTGTTGTAGCAGTCGTAAACTTAATTAAAAATTGGACGTAAAGAGTGACGTCAACGCGCACAACAATTACAAACAATGAAGAAACCAAGGAAGTTTGTTTCATTGTTTGAATGGTTGAATTATGAAAAATATTTTAGACCAGTTTTATTTACTTGCTCACATGTTTTTTTCCACATGTTTTTGTGGTTGCTAATAGTTATTGCTGCTTTGTTTCAAAAAGAATAAAAAAAAAGAAAATGAATTTTTTTTACGCAAAAGTATTTCAAATTGGCTATGTTTTGATATTTAGCAGTGTTAAAATATCAACTTACAGATATTATAAAACCAACAAAACTTTATCTTTTATATATCATTGTTTACATGCACATCGTATTTCACCGCCGCAAAAAGAGTTTTTCAATAATTGAAATGAAATTACGCCATTGCATTACTTTAAAAAAACACTGAGAAAACAATATTACTCTATATAACTGTTACTGTTAGTCGTGGAACATATCTCGGCATCGATCAAAGCATGAAGCCAGTGCTGCAAACATGTGAAAGAGCCGCATGTTTGACACTGATTTCGTGATTTGTTTATCTTTTGTTTTTGCGTTTTCTGGCCTGGTCCAAATTCATTATCATAGCAGAGACAACAACGTTTCCTAAAATTAGACTTTGAAGCATGATTTCGAGGTGTAAATGTTGCAACACTTAAGTCACTCCCACGGAAATGACTTTCTCAAAATCAATTTAATTTTTTGTTGAACATCAAACTGTGAGCCAGTCAAAGGCCTTCTTTCAACGTGCGGTTGAATTATTGCTGGCGAGAGGTTGCAAGTGTCGTTTTGATGGGAACGGATCAGGATCGTATATGTTCGTTTCTTATTACATTTTGTTGTTCTATTTGAAAAACATTTCATGCCACTTTTTCAACTAGAAAGTCTTTATCAGCAACTCTGAATTACAGTTTACAAAAACTAGATTGCCCAATAAAAAATTTCTTCAACAGCTATATTCTAACATTTGTGAAGATTCAAGATTCACATTTGTTTACTTTGTTGCTAAACATTTGCAAATATTCGCATAACATGTAATTAAGATTAAATGTAGAACAACGTGACAGGGAAATAACCATAATGTGTCTTAGTCAAGCAGTTACTTTTATTGTGTCATTCAAAATGACAAAAAAATTATAATAAAACAATCGTTCGAAAAACAAGCAGCGAAAAGGCAAAAAAGTAATTAACAAGTGGAAACCTAAAAGCAAAACTAGAAAATAAGCAAATCTCGGTAACAAAAGTAGATAAATACATTTTTTTTATTTTGCAATAGGAAAAATATTGCATAAAATACGGGATAAAATAACACATTTTGGCTCCAATATATTTAATTAAAAAATGCTTTTTTTGTTTTACACTATGAAAAATTAGTTAATCACCTTCAAAAAATATTGATCACCACAAGGCCTCTAGAAGATAACTTTGAGAAAGAGATGTCAAGTTGTAAAAAGCCGTTTTTCATCATTACATAAAACAGGGATATTTTATGCCGAAATTTTTGTAGCATGTAAAAGTATCCACTTCAAGTAAAACATATAAACAGGACTGGCCCCTGATCCTTATTTTTTTTACTGAAATTTGCTATTGTATTGCCTGGATTAAATGCTGTTGGCAATGTACCAAGCCACAACCGTTTATTTTTTATCCAAAACTGTCCGACCTCGTGCTCCTTGATGAAACGTTATCCCTTGTTTGCGCAAGGCGCTGCATTTGCAATGAGAGAAAGGAACGAGACCATTTTTCTATGCACAAATGGAAACGCACAACTACTGTACAGTCCGCAGGCGGAATGGGCCAACTGGCCGCAGCCAACTGAACGCAACCAGACTAGTTAAGAACAACTAGAGGCAATCGACTGGTTAGTTAAGCTGCCCTTAGTCGGCTGCTTCCAGTTGTCTTTAACCCGATGCGCTTAATTCAGTAAAATTGTTCAAGTTGTTGCGCAGCAGACACAAGCAAGCGTTTAGACCTTTGTGTTTATCCACAGGCATTTGATAACAGATAAATAAACTATAGTCAGGATCTAGAGCAGTGCTCTGCAACTCATATGCTGCGGAAAAACGAGAAACATACTCTTTGAAATAGAGATAAAGTTATATTTCTCTGAAGTAGCAACCTAAAAACTAAAAAATTCACATTACACAATAAAATGTATTTTGTAATGTCAAGACCTTTTCTTGGTCTTTACTAAATTTCGAACGCTTTTTTTCATATGAAGCTTTATTTAGTGATCATAAAAACTCTCTGCTAATAAATTGAAAAGTTTTTTTCGATCAATTTTCAACCAGGCTCGATTGTGCACGATATGCGCAAATTGGAAACTTCAGATGAAAAAAAAAGTCATTACTTTATTTTTTGAGTTTAGATTAAGTGTTTAGGTTTTTTATGACGGTCAAATAAAACTTTAGATAGCGGAAAGCGTTCAAAATTTAGCTCTTAACCTGGTACAGGTGTTCTGCTAATTTTTGAAATCTTTCAAAGTGTGCCGCATGTTCGAAAAAGTAGCGGAGGCACAGGTCTAGAGTACCACCTTTAGCCAAAACAAGTGCCGCTACTAGTTTTCAAAGCTCAGATGGCTGGATGTTTGAAAAAACTGTTAAGTGGTCCGTTGGAGAGGGACGGAGGCATCAGTGATTACGCGTAAAGCCTCATTCAAGACACTATATATAAACCAAGTACTACGAGAACAAACAAGACTCTAATACGCGGATGTTTTGGCACCAGCACCCGTTCTGAGGTCCCACGTTACCTTAGCAGTGGGACAGGCGAAGTTTTTTGCGCAATGCCAAACGGTGGTGACAAAGCTTGAGAAATTAGTATAGTTTTACTTGAAGATAAATCGGAACTAAATACAATGGTGAATCTTGATTACTGCTAACTTTTAGCTCACAGTTTTTCTTAATCTGGATATTGTGAAAAGCAGATTATATATCTAGATGTTAAAAAAGTCGTGATTGTTTTTGGAGGAACACTGTTTCTCTGAATCCCGAGGTTATTTTGCTTACTGTCTCCGTTAGAGTGAAATCTTCGTTGTGAACTAGTTTTATAATCATTCGTAGCACACATTTATCTAGCAGAAACCTCAGCAGCTTGCAGTTAAAGTCAAATTTGAATGAAATAACAGCGTCATATGCAGCTGTCAAATCGACAAATAGCACTGGAATTCTTCTTAGTCTCGAAAAAATTGTCAATTATTAACAGAACGACTTGATCCACGGTTGACGTTTTGCATTAAAACCATCAATTGACTTGTTGCGGACGTAGGTAAGCGTATCAAATTTTTTCCAGTGGACGTAATGTTGATAAATTTTTCAATAACTTTTTGGGTCTTCTATGGACTTCTTTGTCCTTCGAATTGCGAGTACAAGCGCTCTACCGTAGATTTTTGAAATTGGAGTTGAAGCAATTAGGAAAAGAGAAAGTTATGTAATCAAAAATTCAAAAGCAGCTCTAACATGGATTATAAGCTCTATGCACATAAAATTAGGGCCCGGAGTTTTATCTGGTTTTACATAGAAAAACCCTTGTAAATAGCCCAGGTCATCCATAGCTAAGATATCTAAGTTGATTTTATTCAGAGGTTTCCAGTTAGTGGGTGATTTTAAAACTAAAAAGATGTCGGAATATAATAGGACAATCATATTTGACCAGAAGTCATATTCAATTTTTTTCTAAATGACATTTGGAGTTCAAACATAAAATTTATTGCAAAAGGAAAATGAAGACCATAAATGGTCTTTGTGTTTACATAAAAAGTTCTTTTTGAATTTCAAGAATGAAGTTTTTTTGATCTTTATTTAACTTTCAAAATAAATTTGTCAAACAGTTTGCAATAAGTAAGGACCGTTTTTTTAAACTTTGGCACGAAAATTTTTTGGGTGGAAAAAATTCATTTGTGTAAATTTCAGACTTTAGAACTGTTATGGATTTATACAAGTTGGAAACCCTGTTTCATTGAAATTCAATTGTATTAAACGTCTTGTTTTATTCTATGTTTTCTGTTTGCAAAACCAACATCTAAAACAGGGTTCTTCAACGGGGGCGATTAGGGGCGATTTAAACAATATGAAAAATTGGGGGGCGATTTTAAACAATTGGGGGGCGATTTCACAATTACAAATATTGTTATAAAACGATAACTAAAAATGGATACGTTGAAAACGTTCTCGCTGATTTCATTATTTCTTTTGTTATTGTTCTTCACTTCTTCAAACAGTTTTGGGTTCTCCTCATGCTCATGTATGCACAATTGCACATGCACACACATGCAATGACGTACACCTATGCAAGTGAAAAAAACGTTATGACCGAACAACGAATGAAATGGTAGTTGACACGAGTTTCCAGATATGCCAAAATTTTTATTTGATTGCGCAGTCAAGCAAGACTTTTTTCATAAGTGATCATAAGTCATAGACTTTACACATCGCTAAACACCAACTGTTACGTGAACTGGCAATTTGATTGGCCTTTCGGAAATCGCTACGACAAATCTTAATTCGTCCTATAAATTTGGCTACGTCACTGTTATGGGATCGCGCGATGGTCACAAGACCGCACGAGGCACACATGACCAAAAATCATGGGACCTCATGTGACTCATCGCTATAAAGGCCAGAATTGAAACCGGTGTCTTACTTTGGTCGTGGCTAGGAGCGACGAGGTAACGCGTGATAAGTAATCCAGAATATGTAAAATAAGTAAAATAATTATTAATTAATAAATTAACGTGTCACATGCGATGAGCAGTTTTTTCTGCTCATCGCATGTGACGTTTCTGTCTTCAGAGAGAGATAGCGATCTACAGCACTTGCTTTCATACAATCTTTTTCAGTAGTCCAGGGAAGGACAGAATTTTTAACAGTAGGCTTTCAAGAAAATGATCGTAATTTCTAAAAATTTAGGATTGTCATTATATTATTTTATGTGCCGCAGGCTACTTTCAGTTTCTTTTTAAGAGTAAATTTTATATGGTAATCGACTAATCGTATTGAAAGAGTAATGGCTTCTAATTCCAAAAAAAAGTGTCGTACATATCTTGTGGATTATATCAGGTTTGGCTTTGTGCCATGCCCATCCAATATTCAACTTCCAATGTGTCTCTTGTGCAAGAAAATTCTTACAAATGAGGCAATGAAACCGTCAAGGCTGAAAGATCACCTAACCAGGCTTCATCCTGATAAAGCAGACAAATCTATTGAATTTTTTCAAGCATTGAAAGAGCATGAAGCTCAAAGTTCTATAAACAAGGCCTATGCTAAAAATGCTTGCCCAAATGTCAAAGGACTTATAGCCTCGTACAAGATTGCTTTTTTGATTGCGAAAAAGGGTTTACCATTCAACGTTGGGGAAAGTTTGGTAGCACCTGCTGTGAAAGAAATTATTTCTACTGTAATGGAGAAAGATCCCACACCTGTACTACGAGCTGTTCCACTGAGTGATACCACAGTAACCCGACGAATTAACGAAATGGGTACGAATATTGAAGATCAACTCTGTGAAATCTTACGAAACACTTCTTTCAGCTTACAATTAGACGAAACTACCACATCAGACAATAACGCTTTATTAATGGTTTACGTCCGTTACATAACTGATGGAAATATTATGGAGGAGCTTCTATTTTGCAAGTGTTTGGAAACAGACACTAAAGGTCTAACAATATTTCAGACTTTGTCAGACTACTTGCGAAACAAATCCATCCCCCTTACCAACATAATAGCATGTGCTACTGATGGAGCTCCAGCCATGGTAGGCAGGTATCGCGGGTTTGCTTCATTACTCAAAGAAAAAATACCCAATCTATTTACTGTGCACTGTGTACTTCACCGTCAGCATTTGGTAGCAAAGCGTCTTTCTCCACGTCTGCAAGAATGTTTGGGAGTTGCTATCAAAGCAGTTAACAAGATAAAAGCCAACGCTAAAAATGACCGATTGTTTCGACAGCTATGCGAGGTAAACGATGAAGAGTTCGAGCATCTCCTTCTCCATACGGAAGTTCGTTGGCTGTCGAAAGGCATATTTCTGGCAAGGTATTGCAAACTTAAAAACAGCGTGGTGGAGTTCCTTGGTGAAGATTCTGACCTTGCCAAAGATGTAATTGCCTGCCATCAAGATAACAGTTATCTAGCTGATTTTTATGAAAAAATTAATACAGCAACGGACAAATTCCAAGGTAAAAAGATTACTTTGGTTCAAAGCAAAACTATAATACGTGGCCTAATCAACAAACTTGAGCTCTACCAGCAAAGTTTGAGCAGAAGAAAGTTCGATCACTTCTCTCGTCTGTCAAAAATGTCTGATAGTGTCACTGACGAACATTTGCTTGTTTACGTTGAACACCTGAAAGCTGTGATAGAAGACATGAAGGTTCGCTTTAAAGATCTGCTTGACCTTGAAGTTTTTCCGTGGCTAGTGGAACCATTCGCCACTAACATCAATGACTGCGATTCCACCATGCAAGAAATGCTGATAGACCTGCAAAGTGACAAAGAAGCGCGCGCAATCTTCAGGGCACATGGATGGGCAGCCTTCTGGATTAAGTGGAAAAACCGATTTCCGCAACTGTGGGAGAAAGTAGAGCTCTTTATTTTGGCCTTTCCAACCACATATATTGCTGAACAAGGATTTAGTGAAGTGCTCTACATGCGAAATAAATATCACAATAGACTCGACATGAATGCGACTGGGGGAGATTCAATTCGACTGAAGCTGACTAGCTTGATGCCAGCTTTTTCTAATCTTGCCGAGCAACATCAGCCGCAAGGGTCGCATTAGTTTCATGAACTGTTGCATTTTAATAAATTGCCATTGCTTTTATTTGTGTTTTCCTTTTAAAAGCTTCTTAGATATATTTCGGGAAAACTTTCAAATGAAAGTACAGTAATCGTTTTTATGGGGGGCGATTCGGACCAACATTTTTTGAAAAGGGGCGATTTCATAAAAAAGGTTGAAGACCCCTGATCTAAAAGCTATAAACTTTTTTACAAAACTTTACTTCGGATTTTTTATTGTAAAGAAAATTTTAACATAAAAACGCCCTGTTACTTCAAATGCAATGTGAAATATAAATAAAAAGTTAATTATAGAAAGTCAGGTGTTGGTTAATTACTTCCTTACGGAGAGCGGCTATAGGCGCCATTTATTTTAGTGCCAAAATAACGGAGAGTGGCCATAGCCGCAAAATTTCCATGACAATTTTACGGGAAGATGCTAAAACCGCAACTGCTTACAACCCTTCTATTTGTTGATTAAAACCTTTCCCAGCTTATGGAAATACCTCTAGTTCGTAAAATCGCTTAGGTTTGTGTAAATCGCTCCAGTTTGTATAAATACCGTAAGGAAGTGGTTAATTGTCTGAAGGCGTCAGCATAAGAGCTAAGATGTGAACCAGTTAATTTAATTTTTTTTCCCACGAATGAATAGTTATAAGAAAGTTTTTAAAAAATGCTTAATGTAAAGATTGAATTTTGTCCGCTTGATTGGTATTCAAGCAGCCCAACAGCAATTGTGTTATACAAAGAATGTATATGTGTAAAATGTTTCCAAGCAATCGCCAAAAGCTCAAAAAAAGAAAATGCAATTTACATGAAATAAGTTCTGCATCGCCTGAGGCACTTTGACGTCGGGAAACGACGTAATTTGCTTTGTCACGCAAAACCAATTCTTGGTAAAATTCATGTCACCTAATAAAAGCGTAAAATTGAAATTCCACGCTTTGCTTGCGAAAACCAGCAAAAATTCACAAATTTGCTAAAAAGCATCTATTTTACCCGTTAATCCTTGTTCGGGGGCACCTGAAAATAGTACCATCTTATTCAGCATTTCAAATCAGGAAAAAGTCAAGAAATTCCAGAAATTTATCTTCAAAGATGAAGTAATTACAAACGTTTTTGCAAGGGCCGAGTTTCAAAAGCCCGGCCGTTGAGGAGAAAAGAGTTAATCTAATCGAAAATGCCTGGAATTATCTAAAGAACAAACTTCAAGAGACCCGACCAAGCAACATTGATGACTTGAAAAAGGAACTAAAAAAGCTTTGGATAACTCTGGACTCCTCTTATTTTGCTTCTCTCGCAGATTCCAAAGAACGTACAATGTAATTAAGGGTTCTTAGTGTTAAAATCAATTTTTTTTCTGGCAAGATTTTACAGTACTGAAAATAATTGAATTTTTGTTTTAATTAATAGCCTAACTGTATGATTGTACAACACACATTGTTTTTAATCTTTTTTAATACATATTTTATAGGAATTATAATTTCAAGTAATAAAGGCATATCATTCCATTTCCAATAATTTAGCTATTTCTGGTGACTGCCCCCATGCAGTTGAACAAGGATTGGTGCTATTCCTGGGAATAATTTGAGGCTGATTTCTTAAACTTTTTGATTAGTTCTTTTTGATATGAACCTAGAAATCACTGATCATTAGCTATTGTTTCTTGGGTACCAAATCATGACTACTGCCCAACAGATTTTGTTCAGTATTATAATATACTTTTAATGGTTGCAACATAGCTTTTTTCATTGATAAAAATTATTAAGTTTTAATATAAAACAATTTGATGTAAAAAAATCATAAATTGTTTTTGTGGTTGCCAATGTTGTCTGTACTTTAATTCTTTAAACTAAATAAAAATTGTTAATTTTAGCCATTATAGAGTTGTTATTGCTTTATTAAATAATTACAGAAGATATAAATATAATATTTTAACTTGTTTAATTGCATTATACATTTTGTGCAATTTTGTAATCTGATTGAAACATCAATATCAGAAATATTCAGCACTTGCATGCCTTTCACATGCAGCAAATCTTTTGATGATGAATACAAATGCAGGTTTGTACATTGTACATCACATCCTGGTTGTTTTCTTCATTATTTTAAAATGTGTTCAGTGGCTAAAAAAACAATAGTTTTATGTTCTCTTTTAGAGTCCACTTGTTCTTCTTATCCTATTGCTTCATTTGCATCCTGTTTGCCACATTTAACTTTATAAATTTACTTTAACATTATTATATAACAGTTTAAGATATTATTCAGATATTGCTTTCATAACTGCATCCATTCAGTCGGCAACGTGGTCAAATGGTAAAAGCACCGGACTAATGATCAGCATGGTCTCGGTTTAAAACCCACTTGTGCCATTCTGTTGTGTCCTTGGGAAAGACACTTTATGGCACTTTCCCCTGCTTGGTGGTCTTGACAAGCAGTTCTAAATTGCAGTCATATCTCTACTACCAGTAAATTACTAGTGGACAGCAATATCTTGGCATCTCTGGAAGCAGGTTGGGGTAATTGCTTACCCTATGAATAGCGCCTTTGTCACTTTCCTGCAAGTCAGGACGATAAATATAGAGATAAAAATAAAAAAAAAAATAATAACATACAGTTATTTTTTCTTTTTTATTGCTGGTGTTGTTATCAATTATAAATTCTCATATCGCATAAGTGTGTTGGATCCAGGGATATATAGAACACTAGGATCGCTTACTTAAATTAGCTGCTGACAACAGTGGTGCTAAGCAAAAAGTAACATTATGTACATTTTTTTCTAATGTAAATGGTGTTGAAGCACAAAAACAATATTCATTATGAAAGTGGAGCCTACTGCTTGGTTAACCAGGTTTCATATGCCTTGGTTCAATTCTTGGGTTGTCTTTAGTGAATGCAGCTAGTTTTTAAAGAAAATATGTGAATTTGTTCACGTTTATGGTAATTTTTTGCATTACTACTTTTATGTTTACTATAAAATATCAACAACCAAAGTAAGATAATAATTAACAAAATTTCTTCAGTATTCTACAATAATTAATACAACACAAAGTGAAATTTAATGATATCGACATACACCAGTGCAGGCGTCACCAACATGGTACCCATGGGCATCAAGTTGCCCTCGATAACCACATGCAGGCTGGTTATAAAAATAATATAACTCCTAATTCTATTTGAATAAGCTATTCAGTTATCTACATTCTATTTGAATAAGGTATAGAAAACCGACTATTCTGTGTGTAATTTGTAATTGTGTAATTATATTTGAAAAAAGAAACTGCATTCTGATTAAACAATGAATACTAGAACAAAACAAAATTTGACAATTGATACTATAAAAGAAATGATAGATGATCTAAAAGAAAATATGATGAGCAAAATGGAATATATGGTCAATGATGTTAAAAACTCAATTGAATTCATGTCTAAAAAGTTTGATGAGGTCATGAAAGAGGTCAGCTATGTAAAAGAAGAGAACAAAAAACTGAAAAAGGAAATATTTGAGATTAAAAAGCAGAGTCACAATCAAGAAGAAAAAGTGATTGACCTAGAGAAGGCACATGCAAACACTGAAAGTATGCTTGACCAACTTGAGCAATACACAAGAAGATCAAATTTAGAATTTCATGGAGTACCATTTTTAAAAAATGAAAATACAACTTTTTTAATTAAAAAACTTGTTAAAAAAATGAATATTGAGCTAGAAGACAATCATATTTCAATCTCACACAGATTATCTTCAAGGCTCAAGCAAACCAGCACCTCAGATGAAAATATCAAGCCTCCTCCAATTATTGTAAAATTCACATCACAAAAAAAAAGAAATGAAATTTACTATAAAAGAAAAAACATACCACAAATATCTGATTTTGAAATTCCACAAATGAAAGAATTATACATTAATGAAAACTTAACAAATGTTAGAAGATCTTTATTATATGAAGCAAGAAAATTAAAGAAGATTCAAGGTTACAATTTTGTTTGGACACATATGGGAGATATTTTGGCTAGAAAAAATGAAAAATCAAAGGTACTTAAGATATGTACACCAGCTGACTTAAAAAAAATGTGTTGATGATTGTGACCTGATTTTTTTTTTTTCTTTGTTAGTAAGATAACTGATATAAAAATGTGTTTTTCCCTTAACAATTTTTTTGAAAACTCCTATTTGCAACAATATAATAGTACCAATAACAATAATAAAAAATTAACTAAAAATTATTTTACTACTCAAGAGATATCAAATATATTGGCAATGAACAATAAGAATGATTTATCTATTTTTCACCTAAATACAAGAAGTTTGGCTAAAAAAAAAGAAAATATAGAAGAATTTGTAAATCTAATAAATTGCAAACCAGAAATAATTGCAATATCTAAAACCAAAATTAATTCCAATTCAACTGTTAATTTTTCAATACCTCAATATTTTTTCTTGCATGTTGATTCTAAAACCAATGCTGGTGGTGTGGCACTATATATAAAAGAAAATATTAGGTTTAAAGTAAGAAATGATTTAAATGTACAAGTTGATAAATGTGAAAATTTGTGGATAGAAATTGAGCAAAAACCTCATTTCAAAAAATTAATTGTTGGTGTTATTTATAGGCATCCAACATATGATTTTAAGACCTTTGAAAACAAACTCATAGATTTATTAATATCATTTGAAGACAAAAAATGTAAATATGTAATTATTGGTGATATAAATATAAATTTAATGATGTCTGATAGCAATCCTAAAATTTGTCATTATATTAGAAGTTTGGAATCTGTTGGATGCAATATGCATATAAATACCCCAACAAGATTTGCTGAAAATAAAAATCCTTCAATATTAGATCACATCTATTCTAACAGCAATAATATTTGTAATAGTGGTATTTGTTTGTATGATATTAGTTACCATTTACCAATCTTTTTAGTTAAAAAAAATTTCAATCAACCAACTAACTCAGAAAATGCTGCATATGTTAGGTGCATGAAATCTTTTGAACCACTGAATTTTGTTGAAGATCTAGACAACAATCTTCAAGATGTTCGTCTTAAGACAAGCCTAAGTAATACAAAAGTTGATGATAATATAGTTGAGTTTGTCACTACTTTTCAATCCGTACTAAATAAACATGCTCCTTTTATAAAATTGTCCAGAAAAAAAAAAAATTATCACAAAAACCCTGGATTAGTAAAGGCTTACTTGTCTCAATAAAAAAGAAAAACAGACTGTTCAAAGCATGTTACAAATGCAATGATAAATCAAAGGTAGAATTCTATAAAAAATACAGAAACATGTTAACTCATTTAATGAAATTAGCAAAACAAGAATATTATAGTAATTTATTTAAAAAGTATAATAATAACAGTGCTAAAACGTGGAAAACAATTAATGATCTTGTCAATTTTAAAAAAATACCTTGTAAAGGCAGTATATCATCCAACTCCTTTAAAATAAATGGCAAAGAATATAACACCTACTCAGAAGACTTTGCTAATCTATTAAACAATCATTTTTCAAGTATAGGGACCGAAATGGCCAACCAGATACCACCCTCTGATATTTCTTACACAAGCTATATTAAAACTTCATGTGTCTCATCAATGGTTTTAAGAGAAATTAATGAAGATGAAGTAGCTGAAGAAATAAACAATTTAAAAATGAAATCAGCTTGTGGCTTATTGCAAATCAGCACTAAATTTATAAAAATGAGTAAAAATGTCATAAGTTTGCTTCTTGCCCAAATTTTTACTAAATGTATTGAACAAGAAACATTTCCAAAAATTTTTAAACAATCCCAAGTAATTCCAATACCAAAAGTATCTAATCCGCAAGAACTAGCTGACTTCAGACCAATTTCTCTTCTTCCTGCTTTAGCTAAAATTTTGGAAAAAATATTATATAAAAAAATGATCAAATTTCTTGACAAAAACAAAATATTAACAAACCATTTAAGTACTTCAAGTACTTTAAGAATATTATATTTTTCATTAATTCAATCGCACTTACAATATTCTATTTTAAACTGGGGACGGGCTAACAAAACACTATTGATGACCATAGAAACATTGCAAAACAGAATTATAAGGACTTCTTTATTTAAGAACATTAAGACCCCAATTAACATGCTATACAAAGAATTTAATGTGCTAAAACTATTTGATTTTTTTCAACTAGAAGTTGTTAAATTTATGTTTAAATTTGAAAATCATATGTTACCTTATTGTTTTTATAACTATTATGATAAAATAAACAGTGTGCATCAACATTTAACAAGATATAGCACTGATGGAAATTTTTTTCTGCATTCTGTAACAAAACAATCTGGTAAACAAAGGCTACAATACATTGGAGCAAAATTGTGGTCTACTGTACCCAGTGATATAAAAAAATTATCTTTTAATTCTTTCATTAAAAATTACAAAATATTTCTTTCAAAAGCCTATGAAAAATACTGATAAGCAAAGTAGTTATTTTAAAAAAATGGTGTTATGAATAATACATATATACGTATCAGTTTTCTTAATGTTATGTATTGTTTTTATTTTATTTTATTTTATTTTTTTGTTTCATGAGATATTTTTGCTATGCTGTTTCTTCAAAATCCACCAATTATATATATTTTTAATAACGTATGTATACTGTATTTTTCCTATCACAATTGTATTGCATTAATTACTTGTATTGCATGCCCTCTGTATTATTAATAGAACTGTTTTTGTTATTTTCAATTAACTTGATATAATGTAAAAAAAGGAAATATATGTTTCTTTTTTATTTTTTCTACATTGTTTGCTTAAAATCATATTTATTGTGTATTCTTTTTTTTTTTTTTACCTTTAATTCTTCTTTGTGGAATTTTTCACCTTTATGTAGGCTACTAATACTGTAAATCAGTTTATTTTAATGAATTATATTACTTGTTTTTAGATTTATGTGTTGCGTTTTTTTTTTTTTTTTTTTTTTTTTGTTTTGTTTATTTTTTGTTTTTCTCTTTATAAATTTCTCGGTGTGCTTTGTTCCAGCTGTAATTTGTTTTGATATCTGTTGTATGTCATTGCATATTGGTGTGTACTATTTGTTTGTTTCTACTGAATGGTAGCCTAACTGAACATTAAATAATTAAAGTATTTTGAGGTGCTAGCTGACTTTGGTGACCTTGATGGTCTTTCGCTGGCATCTAGTCATAGCGACCAAATGTTGTTGTAGTGCATTTACAGTTGTTTTTTTTTTGTTTTGCTTGACTTTTCATGTCTTGGTCGTTGACAAAAAAAATAAAATCCTTATCCTTATCCTAAGTGACCTGAGTCTAAAATGTATTTTTTTCTGCTGATATTTTTTAATTACACTTGTACCCAAAAAGTAGCCCTTGGTTCAAAAAGGTTGGTGACCCCTGCACTAGTGCATGAGTGTAGATTTAGAGGTAAGTTTTCTAACACCGCAACTCATTTTCGCTGAAGTTTTGTCATATTTATTTACTCGCTTTAGTTCGTTTTTTGCAAAGCAGTTGAAAAGGGATTGCAATATTGCCTTAAAATTGCAATTGTCCTTCATTGCAAGTTTGATTCAACAGAAATTCATGCTCGTCAGCATTCTGCTTCACTACTTCTTTGAGCAAAGAAACAAATGCTACTTGTTGATTGTTCAAACAAAGGAATTGGTTTCAAATACTGTCATTGCTGCACAGCTTCGAATAGATCTGCACTCCCAAAGCACAAATAGCAAAACAATATTGTTTTAGAGCAGACAAACAAACCACCACAGTCTGCCATGGCTAGTAGCAAGTCTTTTACTTCGAAAACAT
This sequence comes from Diplosoma virens, assembly GCA_963680785.1. Classification (NCBI taxonomy): domain Eukaryota; kingdom Metazoa; phylum Chordata; class Ascidiacea; order Aplousobranchia; family Didemnidae; genus Diplosoma; species Diplosoma virens. The sequence continues at coordinate 145,672 of CAVMFT010000138.1, forward strand.
CACCTAAAGAAGGGATGTTTTTTCGATCAATCAGCAAGTCTTTACATGCAGTACACTTTCTTCTTCAAGATATACATCTTCCTATGTAACCCACAACATAATACATGACAGCTGCATCATCACCACTGATTTTACTGACTTAGGCTTGCATAACCCAGTCCTTCAACCAAGTAGGTCTTCTGTGCTGTCACCACAATCCTCTTTGAAAATTGACTGCTTGGTGTTTAAATCAGCCAGTTTGTGCAGTGAATTTTGCTGAAGAAGGCTCAAGTGTCGTATCTTCTCAGCTTGAAAAAGCTGCAGTATGGACATATAAAAGTTGCCTCCATTAACCTGGTGGTAGCAGCCAAACCCTTTAATTGGATCACTGGTAAGTTTTTCTGGAAGAACATATTCAAAACCATGTTTGCAAATGAAGTGAGAATTGAGTGCAATTATTGCCTTTATTGATTGAATACAAGCAATAAAAGTTTCACTTGTCAACCCGGATTGTCCTGCAGCCTTCCATTGTTCAAATATTGCTAGTGCATTTTGCAAAAACTGCATAGTGCAATTGTATGTTCCATCTTCAATCAAAGCCAGCAGTGTGCACATCTCATCATTTTTTCTGAAGCCTGAAACGAGTGCCAAATATTAATCTTTAAAACATGCTAATAATGGTAGTTTGAGTGGTACCATACTTTTATCTGCAGATAAGCTTAATTTTTAAGACATATAGTGGCTAAGAAATATGCAGTATGTAATAGATTTATTTACTTTTAATCATCATTGAAACCAGAGCATAACAAGTTTTAATTTGTGACTTCAAACATGGTCTGTCATACTTACAGTATATATGGTGTGAAAAATGTACATTAAAAAAGTTTTTTTCTGACCAATTGCAAAAGCAAAAGTACAACAGCACGGATTCTTATAAAAAAAAAAGCAAAACTACCGCTATTGTGAAAACTTAAGGTGATGGTGAAGAGCACTGAACAACCCTAAGGTTTACTAGTCAAGATGCTTTCCAAGTAAATTACAATTACCAATAACAATTGCGTTAGTGCGATTAATAGAAAAAAATAACAGCAAAAATAAAAAGAAGAAATTTTTGACGAAATAAAAGTTTATAAAACAACAGCGGAAAAAAAAATTTTTTTCAATCTCACTTGATTATGCATATTAACATCAAGTTACGCCAAAGCATTTTTTATTTTTATTTATATAAAAGTACAAAACTGCGGTTACATTGTAGGTATAGCAAAAGACTATTTATATTTAATATGATTTACAAAATAAGTAATCTATTCAATTACATAACATATGCTAAAATGTTGGGAGATAATATCAATTTGAAAACTTAATATTGATCAATAAAACTTTTTTTTATTTGTTTTGTAAATGCATTCCAATGTAAGTTTTTCAACTCTGGTTTTAGTTTTGACCAAATCTTTGTACCTTTGTACGAAATTGAGTTTTGAGTACATGTTTTTGACATTCTCAGTAAAAAAAACGTAGAGTGAGATACTTGTCTTGTATTGTAAGAGTGAATTTCTGTAATTTTTTTAAAAAAACTGTTAAAAATTTTTGGTGTTTTTTTATTATAATATAGATACATGAATTTTTCCAGTTCTGCTTTATATAGATCTTCTAATTTTAGTAGGTTTAGTTTTTTATAAAGACTTGACATGGGAGTGTAGAAGTTACTTGAGCACTTCCCTTTTTAAATATAGGGATTACCTCAGCAATCTTTAAACATTTGGGAAATTCACCTTCAAGTAAACATTGATTAAACAATTTGCTGAGAATGGGTGCTATTATAACACCGCTTATTTTGATAAAATAGGTCTCAATATCTTTACTTCGTATTGCTTTTTTATTAATTAATGAAGTTATTACATTTGCTATTTCTTCTGGGGTTGTAGGAGACATAAAAAGAGAGTTTTTAGAATAGGTAGAAGGTGGCGGTTTATATGTTGAGTGAATTGGTGGAATAGCTTTAGCCATGTTTTTTCCAATGTCTACAAAATATTTGTTTAGTAATTGTGCAACATCTTTTGGTTCTTCAACAAAATCACCGTTTTCTTTCATTAATCTGTTTATGGTTATGTTCCTTTTAGGTTTCAAATCAGCCAGCTCATGAATTGCATCCCAAATTTTTGCTGGATTATTTTTGTTACTTGAAAAGTATTTATTATAGTGCATTTGTTTAGCGCCTTGAATTGTTCTATTCAATGCATTGCAGTAAGCTTTATATTTGTGAAAAGATTGTTGATTAAAATTTTTATGCAAGTCTTTAAACATATTGTTTTTCTTCTTAATTGATTTAAGTAGAGTTTTGTTTAGCCAAGGTTTAACCTTTAATTTCTTTTCTTTTCTAGTACATTTTTTTAGGGGTGCATGAGTATTAACAATGTCAGCAAATATATTAAGAAAATTTTCAAAGCTCTTATCTACACTAAAATCTTCAAAACTAGTTTTGTTCAGTTTTAAATTAAGATCATCGAGAAACAAATCCAGTTGAAAACATTTCATATCTCGTTTAAAAAAATTTGGGGATGTTTTAGGAGTTTTTGCTTTTGTTTTCGGTATTAAGGCAAATGTGGGCAAATGGTCCGCTAGCTCCAGCCTAGCAATTCCACCATTGACATTGATTTGTTCACTGTTAACGTATATATGATCAAGAAGGGTTTCTGCCTGGGCTGTTATTCGAGTCGGCTGGTTTATAATACATTTAGTAGAACAACTAAGCAAGCAATTGGCATATTTTTTTAGAGAATTGTTAAAAGTGTATTGCATTAGATCAGCGCTTCTTAACCTATTTTCCTTCATTACCCACTTCACTACTTAATAAATCTATATTCCCCACTACCTTTCATACTTTTAAGACTCAATGAAAAATCAAAACGCACTCTGATGACCTGTTGTGATATATCCAACAGCACAACGGTATGTAACGAAAAGAACAATTTATTGAGAAAAATAACAACCTATTTATTAACTTCGGTTCAAATTTGTCAATGTGATTTTTGTTGCTGCTTTTCAGCGACGATCAACTTAATGTCAGGTTTTAGTTTTGAGATTGCACAACGCAAATCTGATTCCAGATTTAACATTGAGTTTCGTGCTTTTGTTTTTATGGTGACAACATTCGAAAAAGCTGATTCGCAAAGGTATGTCGATGAGAAAGCAGTCAGCAATGATAATGGTTTTGCTGCAACTTTTGGGTATATATTCATCATAATTGCCCAAAATTTACCCAATGTATTATCTTCAAATGAAGCTTTGGCAGCTGAATCATGAATCATTTCCAAAAACTGTTCTTGTGTGTTTTCTTCATCATCTTGAACACCTGCAACAGGGAATCGAAATGGATTCCTAGTTAATGCCATTGTAGGAGTGTCATCTTCAATGGATGGAAAATACCGATGAAATTCACAAGTAAGCTTGTCCAAATGTTCAACAACATCACTTTGAATAACGGAACTAATACCAGTCATTCCAAACATTTTATGTAACGTCGGAAATGACGCGACACTGCCACCACTCTGTATTTTCCCTTTCCACAATTCCAGCTTTGCAATAAATGCAGCTATCTTGTCCCGTTGCACAATTATGTTTGAATCCATTCCTTGTAACTTGCGATTCAGTTCATTCAAATGACCAAATATGTCTGCAAGATACGCCAATCTCTTCTGAAATATACTGTCAGTAATAATTGACTTCAATTCTCTTTTCTTTTGAATTTCAAGAAATTCAATAACCTCTTGAAGTAAAAGCACAAGGCGATTTAACATGTTGCCTTTGGAAAGCCAGCGAACAGAAGTGTGATACACCAAATTTTGATGTTCTGATTCCATATCCTGACACAATCTTCGGAAGAGCCGGGAATTCAATGCACTCGCTTTTATGTAGTTTAAGATCTTTATTGCAGAATCCAATGTTTGCTTGAGTTCTTCAGGCATTGTTCTTGACGCCAATGCCTCTCGATGTATGATACAGTGCGTGGCAATAATATTTGGATTCTTCCTTTTCACCAGTTCAACAAAACCAGACCGCGCACCCAACATAGCAGGTGCCCCATCAGTACACACACCAACGAGTTTATTCCAATCCAACTTTTCAGTCTCAAAAAATTCTTCCACCAGTTTGAACACATCGCTCGCCTTTGTGGTAGTTTCCAATGGCCGACAAAAAAGAAAGTCTTCCTCAATGGCTTGATTGTGAACATACCGAACAAACACCATCAGTTGAGATAGATTTGCAACGTCAACCGACTCATCGAGTTGAATTGCAAACACAGGTGAAGCTTTAATATTAGCGATGAGTTTAGATTTGATATTGCATGCCATATCATCAATGCGTGACTTAATAGTGTCATTGGACAAGGATACTTGCTTAATCTTGGAAACGGCATTTGAGTCGAGCAAAATAGTAGCACACTCTACGAGACACGGTTTTATCAGTGTCTCGGCGATGTTATAAGGCTTTTTGGCTTTTGCAACTTGTAAAGAAACTGCATAAGATGCTGTCAGCATTGCCTTTGAAGTGGTTTGAAACTGACCGGTAGTATCCAATCTCATTTTCTTCACTTGATGTGCTTTTAGTTCAAAGTAGCTCCGGTTCTTTTCAGCTAACTGTGAGTGGACTTTAACTTGATGTTGTTTCAGTTGATAGGGCTTCATGGAGGCATTTGAAAAAGTTTTAAGGCATATAACACATTGTGGTAACTGCTCATTACCTTTATCCACAAATATGAATCCATAATTCAGGTAATCATCGTCATATTTTCGTTTAACTTTAGTCATAATGCTAAACTAATCTAGACTACAGAATCTTTCTAGAAATCTAAACAACTTCTAGATTAGAAATCTAGAATTTACCAGATAAGTAATAAAAGTTATTGCCTTAAGCATGAAGATTCGAAAATTTAACTGTTAGGCTAGTTATAAACTAGCATTAGGCAACTAACCTGGTTCACTTCCTGTATCAATATCAGCTGATAACATTTTTAAGACTTGTTAAGAATATAATAAGCCTTATCCATTTCCAAACAGCAACTTCAACCGCAGATATTAGCAATAACTTCAATGGCAACATATAGAACACAATACAGCTCATTAGAAAGCTGCTTTCCTAACTAACAAAATGATATGTAACTTGGGGAATTCCCGCTTTCGATACTTAAGCAGTATCCATTGATATTTGGAAGGGAGGCCGCGCTCAAAAGGTTAAGTTTTCGAAACTTCATGCATATGGATTTCCTAAAATCGTACTGGCTCTCACATTCCTGTTTAAAGTTTTTCACTGCCCATGTCCTTCGTTTTCCGAAACCTCAAATTACCCACCTGAAATCCTCAAATTCCCCACTAGTGGGTAATTACCCACTGGTTAAGAACCTCTGCATTAGATTAATGTTAAAATCACCCACTATGCAGAAGTTCAACTTTTTTGAATTAAAAGCTTGGAAAAGATTATGTATGTTTACTGAAAACTTTTCAATGTTTATAGCTTTGTTATCAGGATGTCTATATATCACACCAATTAAATATGGTTTTTTATTTATAGTTAATTCTATCCAAAGGTCTTCAACATTATCAAGGTTTAAAGAAGTCTTATTACTCTGAACATATTTTAATGATTCTTCTATGTAAAAGCCACGCCACCGGCGCACGTTTTGCTGTCATGGTGTATGAAATTATATCCATAGATATTTATGTTGGCTGATATTCTGTTTTGATTAAGTTTTGTTTCGGTTATGGCAATTGCACTTAGTTTCGTTTTTAAATCACATATACATTCATTTAATTTATCGATATTTTTTGCCAAGCTTCTTACATTAAAATGCATTACTATCAGATTTTTTTTGCTAGGGTCATCAAAGAAATTATTTAAAGAAGCTTGATTATAGTATTTACAATTTTTAAACAATTCAGTATAGTTAATATCAGTTGAATTACAGTTTTGATTTAAAAAAGAGACTTCTCCATTTTTTTGTTTATGATTACTTTCTTCGTTAGTCAAACTACAGTTTTTATCAAAATTTTCGTTTTTGGATCTGCATTTTCTATGTATTGAATTGTTTAAAGCTTCATTAGTACAGTCAATATAATGAATATCGGTGTTATTACTTAAAGAGCCCATTTTTAAGCAATAAATTAATTATATACATATTAATAATAAACTACTTACAATTTATTAATATCAGATTCATTATTTATAATAATTGAATCGTATTCCTGACTTTTGCGAATGTAAATTTTACCATTGTTGGTCCAGATGTAATAATAGCCCAATTCTCTTGCTCTTTGCTTCGTTTGCCAAACAAGTTCTTTTTTTGCATTTGTTAAATTTTCATTGATGAAGAAGCGGGTCATTTGTTGCACAGAAAAATTGTTAATGGATTTGGCTGCACTTCGGCTTTGATAAATTTTGTTACGTATTCTTTGATTCGTAAAGCGAACAATTACATTCGGTGGCTTTTCAGGCTTTGCATTTTGAGAAGCTTTTAATCGATGCGCAATAGAAATATCTTCATCTTTGATCGAGACTCCAATTTTTTCAGCCAGATCAGAAACAATTTGATTTAAGTTTTCATTTTTTTCATAAGGAATGCCAACAAATTCAAGATTTTGTCTTCTTCCATATTGTTCCAAGTTATCAAATTTTTCCCTTTCATGATTGGCATTATTTTTTAATTCAATTAAATTTTTTTTCAGATTACATAGTTCTTTTTCTATAGTTGACTTCTTTATTCCCAAGTTTTCTTTAAGTTAGGGTGATATTTTTTTATTCTCCACCATATCAAAACAGCAAGTACTTTACAAAAATTTTGTATTAAAAAACAAAAATTTAAACAGTATTATCATGATGGCATTATCATGAATCGCTGTTTAACAATTCTACTAATCTATTATTCAGGCTACTACCTTCGTAAAGCCGATATGTGATGTATTATCCTGAACAATAGAATGGTAGAATTTATTAAACAGCGGTAAATCTTCTTGTGCCTGTGTTTAATAACACAACAACTTTTCTCCACACACGGTATTTTCATCCAAATTAGGATGATTAATAAAAATAATAAAAGAATAAATTTTCGCCCCACTTTGCACACCTGTTGCTTAAAATTTTAACATTATCGTTTCATAAAGAAGTAACTATACAGTGGAAGATGGTGAAACCATTAAAATTGTTCTTGCTAGGGTTAGATACAACTGCTTCTGATAAGAATTCGATTGGCGCCGCGAAATTTATTCGAAGCAGCTCAAAGTTTTTTCCTTTTTGTTTGACTAAGGTTTGGCGTCTGGTTTGGCGTCGGCAATTGATGGAATTGGAATAATGTCAGCGACTAGTGATGTGCAAGTTTGTAAAGGTGGAAAAATTTTTAATTCAACAAGCTTTCTATTTCTATATTTGAAATACGCATATTCTATGTTTTTTATTTGATACGAGAAAAATTAAAAATTAATCTTTTTAATTAACAACGCCAAAAGCTTTGATACTATCGTAACCAACTATGAACTTACCAATACTAAGTTTATGGTTTAGGGAGAGAGTATACTTTTTTATCTATAACATACATATTTTCACTTAGCACGACTAATCCAATCATAACAAAAATAAAAATAACAAAATAAAATAACACGAACGTTTTCGGTTTACATTACCCTTCATCAGAAAAATAAAACGAAAAAGATTGCAATCAAAATTTAAAAAACCAGAAGTCAAAGACGTTATGACGTAAATTGTTCACCAAAATTATTTCCCCAAAAAAATATTTTGTAGCGAATATGAATAATTAGAAGCTGCGTCAGCAAATATCTAATTTAGGAGTTTTGAACTTTTATAAAAAGTAAAATCCTTTTTCTTGTTCACTTTTATTTTTTTTTGGTTTTATGGCAAGCAAGAAATTTACTATAAAAAGATGAGTATAGGGAATCACTCCTAACTCTGCCACTGCTTTAATGAATATAACCAAAATCACTTTTGGCCTGCAATATATTCAATTGATCGAGAAAATGCACACACAGGGGTAATTTGACCTCTTACCATCGAGGCAAATGACACATTACTGTGCAAAAGTACAAAGACTCATTCGATTTTGACCAATATCACATTGGTACTTCGCTGTTTACGACCGCATTGCGCTAATTTTCAACAGCCAGGACAATTACTGGTGAAAATTGACTTGGTAAAGTGCAAACAATAATCAAGCTAGCTAATTTGAGAAAAAAAAAAAAAAAATTTTATCTAGACACAAATATTTGAAGATTGAAAGCATAGTTTGGGGGCCTCAATTTGTAAAAAAGGTAATCCTAATTAAGAACAGAAAATACTATTGGGTAGCAAAATCCTCCGCCAGACAGCTGTTTCGACTATTGAAGTCTCGTCAGTGACGGTTTGATTTTTGCAAATGTTAAAAAAAAAAAAAAAAAAAAAAAAACTGAAAGGCAAAATGACTGAAGTGACAATTTGATTTTTACAGAATTTCAAAATTCAAAAAGATTAAAGCATCGAGAGAAGTCTTTTGTAAATTGGAATCCTAACATCAAAGTTAAGAGCTAAAATTAAATAGAAAATCCGAATAATATAAAACCAAAAGTAATAAAATGCGAAAGAAATTGACAAGAATATTAAAGCACTAAGAGAACTCCTTTTCAACTCTTTTGGAAATTTGGAATTCTAACTATCAAAATCAAAAGCCAGAATTAGTTAGAAGAATTTCGGACGCCAGCGAAGTAACTGAATGACGTCGCCTATGTAGCCTACATCGAAATATCAACAAATTTGTCCTAAAATATTTTGATGTTATTTGAAAAGATTCTTGAAAATGGAAACTATTAAGACTAAAAATAATAATACGGGGAGCTTCTGGAAAACTTCGAAAGAGACTAACTATTAAATAATGACTAGAAAACTTCAAAAAGAAATAAACTGTTAAGAAATGACTAAAAAAGCCATAAAATTGGATTATTGACAAGTTATCAAGCATAACACCTTCATCGCCCTTTATATACAGTTTCAAAGTGACACTGTATGTGAATTTTAAAGATCTTTGGTTTTATGGCAAGCAAGAAATTTACTATAAAAAGATGAGTATAGGGAATCACTCCTAACTCTGCCACTGCTTTAATGGTCTCTCCACTCCTAACTCTATCACTACATAGGCGACGTCATTCAGTTACTTCGCTGGCGTCCGAAATTCTTCTAACTAATTCTGGCTTTTGATTTTGATAGTTAGACTGCTTTAATGGTCTCTCCACTCCTAACTCTACCACTACATAGGCGACGTCATTCAGTTACTTCGCTGGCGTCCGAAATTCTAACTAATTCTGGCTTTTGATTTTGATAGTTAGAATTCCAAATTTCCAAAAGAGTTGAAAAGGAGTTCTCTTAGTGCTTTAATATTCTTGTCAATTTCTTTGGCATTTTATTACTTTTGGTTTTATATTATTCGGATTTTCTATTTAATTTTAGCTCTTAACTTTGATGTTAGGATTCCAATTTACAAAAGACTTCTCTCGATGCTTTAATCTTTTTGAATTTTGAAATTCTGTAAAAATCAAATTGTCACTTCAGTCATTTTGCCTTTCAGTTTTTTTTTTTTTTTTTTTAACATTTGCAAAAATCAAACCGTCACTGACGAGACTTCAATAGTCGAAACAGCTGTCTGGCGGAGGATTTTGCTACCCAATAGTATTTTCTGTTCTTAATTAGGATTACCTTTTTTACAAATTGAGGCCCCCAAACTATGCTTTCAATCTTCAAATATTTGTGTCTAGATAAAATTTTTTTTTTTTTTTTCTCAAATTAGCTAGCTTGATTATTGTTTGCACTTTACCAAGTCAATTTTCACCAGTAATTGTCCTGGCTGTTGAAAATTAGCGCAATGCGGTCGTAAACAGCGAAGTACCAATGTGATATTGGTCAAAATCGAATGAGTCTTTGTACTTTTGCACAGTAATGTGTCATTTGCCTCGATGGTAAGAGGTCAAATTACCCCTGTGTGTGCATTTTCTCGATCAATTGAATATATTGCAGGCCAAAAGTGATTTTGGTTATATTCATTAAAGCAGTGGCAGAGTTAGGAGTGATTCCCTATACTCATCTTTTTATACTTTTATTTTTAGTGCGCAAAAACAAGAATTTACTGCAAAATTTGTTTTGTTGCACTGTTCATGTTGCGCATTTTAAAGGCTTGGACTTTTAAATATTAGTATCTAGAAACTACTATTTTGAAGTTCATACTTAGAGGGAACATTGTTGGCCACTGTGTTTTATTTACTTGTTTCATCAATCTCCCTGTCGTAAATAAAAAATCTTTAAATAAAGAGACAAATAAAAAAAATTGAACCAGATTATAAAAAAAATTGCTTGTAGAAAGTTGGTTTGTAAATTAAAAATTGAAAGTTGGTTATCAAAAGAAACGACGGTAATTCTTTCGTTTTGGTTTGTAAAATGTTATTGGATTGTCATTGAATATTTCACCTTGAGACCTTGTCAAATTATTGTTTGGACAGTAAAAATTTGATTCTTTGACATTGCGATTGTACGATTACTTGCTATGTTTTATAACTAGATTGTTTTAGGGTTTGATTTCGCTATTCGGGAGTGTGACCTTTAGGCATTTTTCGGTTTCTTTAGTGATCGTTATTTCTTTGTTCTTTGTTTACTTAATTTCGTTGCCGTAGCGACTGGCGACCAATAAAGAAACTCGCCTGTTTCAATGTTGGGTGGATCTTTACAAATAATGATGATGAGCTTTTAAGCAGGTGTTACTGTGAAACATGACACTCTGTTAAACAAACCATGACAATGGCGAGCATTTCTCTAGCTGAAGGCTGATCGAAGATTACTTGCGACAGTGAAAAACGCCACAATTTGGTACAAAACTAAGTCGCTTACTCTATTTTGTTTAATTTGTAGTAGAGGTAGTTTAGAGCAGATAATAAAATGAAAGGTTAAAAATATCATACATAATAATATGAATGATTAAAAATTTTATCAGATTATAGAGACATGAACTAAATACAGGATTATATTTATAAATTGCTTGTTATATCTTGATAAAAATTGCAATTGCACGACATTGCATCTACCAGCTGTACTCTTACTCATAATGGGTATTTTGACTTCATGCAGTTATAAAGGTAATGCAGTTATAAAGACTCAATTTTCATTTTTTTCTATGCAATTCACTATTTTAAGACTATTGTCGTAAGCATTTATTTTTGAAAATGACAAATGAATACCTTTTTTTGATCTTCATTAACCTTGTGTTACAATTTGTGTTATAAAATTATATTATAAACTTACCTTGTGTTATAAAAACATACCAAGCTACACCTCATTTTAATGACAAACTTATTATTTTTGTGTTAAAACCCAACTACTATCATAGTACAACACACAATACGTCAATTCAAATTGTTACTAACGTGTTAGGTGTGTTTTTAAACTGTTTTACAAACTGAAGTTCGACAAAAAACCTTAAAAATTAGTCGCGTAGAAATGCGTAGCTTGGTAAATAAAAACATACTAAGCTACACCTCAGTTTAATGACAAACTTATTATTTTTGTGTTAAAACCCAACTACTAACATAGTACAACACATAAAACGTCAATTTAAACTGTTACTAACGTGTTAGGTGTGCTTTTAAACTGTTTTACAAACTGAAGTTCGACAGGAAAACCTTAAAAATTAGTCGCGTAGAAATGCGTAGCTTGGTAAATATAAACATACCAAGCTACACCTCAGTTTAATGACAAACTTATTATTTTTGTGTCAAAACCCAACTACTATCATAGCAGAACACACAAAACGTTAATTTAGTTTATTGCTATAAGTTTAGGGTAGTTCTCAATTAGTTTACAAACTTTGTGACAGCGAATAAGTTTACATAATTAAAACCATTATTCAACTTTTGTGTTAGAATTAATTACAATAAGTTTACAAAAGGTTTTAAATTAGTTGTTTTGGAAAACTTTTTGTTCTATTTGCTTTTGCTCTGGTACGTTGAAATGGCTTTTTTCTAGATTGGTTGCCAGGAATAATGGTCGATTTTCCGTCGGTCGAACATTTCCTTCCCTTTTTCCAGAAAATAATTCAGTTTAAGTTGTTGCTGTGTTGTTAACATTTTCTCCCACTGATTTTTGGTTACAACATATTGATTCCAATTTGGAGCAAGAACAAAATCACCTACTCCGAATAATGCCCGTTTGATGTTCTCCAGTTGACTGGAAACCAGTTTGCTAAAGTTACTAATTAGTTGCATCAATGATACTTTTTTCCACTCAAGAGCATGCTTGATGGCATGATTAATGCATTCAGCGTTGTTGTTGGTCCAATTTTTTATTCCGGTTTTAATACTGGGTTTGACCACACCCTCCAATAAAGCTGGGTACAAAGTAGAGTTGCAGTAATTTTTAAAATCATTGCTCGATTCTACAGTACTTAAAAATGCTTCCCATGCGATAAGAAAAGACTTTAAATCGTTGTGAGTTAACAAGCCATTGCTTCCCGAAATTTTCTCAGCTATTTTTTTGTTGTCAAAATTCACCTGATTAACGCTTCTTATCTTTTCTTTCACATTATCTTTTATATGTTTGGTGCATAAAAAATGTGAAGCTCCATAAAAGGTTTGTTTGATTGAATTAACAATGCTTTTTTTTGCATCAGACCCAAACACCATTTTTGATATATGAGCGGGTTCAGTTATTTTAAGCGCTAGTTGTAGTGCTGAAAACAGTTTTGAAAACACTTCTGCGTTTGAAGATGAATGAATTGCCATTGGACCATATAAAATAGGTGGACAACAAGTACTTTTTCGCCAAATTCCAGGATGTTTAAAAGAAAGAATTGTTAAAAAAGCTTTTGAAAGATTACAAGTCTTATCTACGCCAATTACAGTGGGCACGGGTTGGTTCCACCAAACGTTTCGAATCATTGAAATCATTTCATCGCTGTAAAGGATTATGATGCATCCATGTTTGCCAAATTGCACGAGTCGTCTAATAAAAGAAGAATCTAAAGTTGATGCAGTCATTACTTCTTGAACTTCGTCCACAAAAGTTTTAGGACATGCTCCAAAAACAGATCTTTTCTTACTTTTCTCAACCGCTTTACATTTTGTTTTTTATTTCTGACCCTCGCAATTTCATATTCACTGATCAAATTCTGAAAAACAGTTTCTGCAGTTTCTTTCATAGCTTCCTGTATGCTTTCTAAAATATGCTTATGGGTTCTTAAGTAAGGGGGTGCAACAACAGGGAGGTTTTTTACTTCTTTTACATTTCCATGAGGAAGTGTAGGATCCACATATTCTCCGATATATTCGACTAATGCAACTTCAGGTTTCGACAGCAAAAAAACTAATTCGACGTTCACAGTTTTTATTTGCTTTTAATTTAGTGTTATAGCGATACAATCCAACTAATTCTTGTTTAGTTGGTTGTTTTTTTAAGGGGTTATACACCGGGTGACTTTTTGTTTCCTCAGATCTTTTATAAGTGCAATAAACTCCTTTTTTATTTTCTAACCGCAGACGAGAACCATTATTTTTTTTAACATAGTACGTATGTTTCGCACTGCCTCCAACCTATGCTCCACAATCATCAACAAAGACATTTTTCTTTCCATGTATAAATTGATTTTTAAACAAAAAATATTTATAACATTTGTTACCGTTGGAAATGAATTGCAATGTCTCACCCCTAAAATTCTCTAATTTATCCAAAAGCTCTTCTGTAGTAAAAAAGCGTCGCGGTAAAGGCCCGCTATTATCCGATGTTTCAATGTGTATTTTTTCAAATTTACAAAAGTTTTCATCATTGACGGTTTTTGGTTGCGTTGGTAGTGCAGTGCAAGGTGAACAGTGATCACTTTCTGTTTCTGAATCACATAAAAGCGATGTTTCTCTCAAGCCAAACATATCGTTTCCAGTCTTTATTCTTTTACAGGTTTTTATTTTCCAACTAACTGGGCGCTTTGATAAAGATTCAACTTTATCAGATAAATCACTATCACCAAGTATAGAAGTGCTTTCGATATCGTATAAATAGTCTGTTTGTTGTAGATTTTTATTTTTTCTTAAAGGCTGGTTTGTAAATTGATGGTAAAGTTGGAGCGATACAAGTGGTACCAAGTGATTAGGCCACCAATTGTCACGTTTGGAAAAATAGTGAAGACTCGTGCTTGTCCACATAATATGAAGCGGTTGTCTTTTTGATACTGTACATATACTAGGATTAAAAACAGTATTTAAAATGTTGTAGCACACTTTACTGCCTTTTACATTGACAGGAGGATAAACCGATACTGTCGGAACTTTTATTACGTTGGCCATTGCCAAAATTTTTCAAGGCCCTGCCCATCCATCTTTTTGCGCGCACCACAACGTAGCTTCTTTAAAAAAATTGCTTGTGAGTGGGCCACCAGCAACTTTTGTGAGTCCGTCTGCTAGAGGATGATATATATATATATCTTTGTTTGTTTAAAAGCATTTCTGTACAGCACGCAATTCTGAGCTCTAAAACAAGGCTTTCATTGCCCGAAAGAGCAATTGAAATGGCATTGTAATAGCAGCTACCGTCAGCAGTAGCTTGAAGCGCCACTTTTTCTTTCGCTAAATGATAAGTTTCCTTGATATTCTCCCCTCCTTGTTCTTTCGTAATTTGACTACATAACTCATCATTAAAAACGACTTCAGCAAAATTGATTTGTTCATAGCCAGTTTTCCGAAAAGTCAGCAACGTAAGTTTTTCATAACGATCTATGTCTTTTCTTGCAATCTAAAAATATCGCAACTGTCAACATTATACTGAGTATAAAGCAAACATTGTTAAAATGTGCATATCTGACAGGGCAATTTAAAAACAGTAAATTGAAGTCCAAAATAAGGATTCTTCTTGCGGACCCCCGGTCAAGACCCCGTGGCCTCCTTGGCGGGCGTCAAAACCCTTTTAAGAACTTCTGTTCTAGCAATTGAAAACATAGTTGCTTTTGTTTCGATTTTTTTAGTCAAGCGACGGTTTAGCATCTAAACCAAGGATTCTCAACCTTTTTAGCACCGTGTCCCAAAAAACTTTAAACGTAATTGTCCCGGCCCATTGTGTCTGGTCTTCAGCAGTGGCGCGGAAAAACATTTTATCAGGGGGCAAAATTTAAGGTTTCAAGGCAAAAAAAGGTTTTACAGGAATTGATTTAACACAGTTTTCATTTCGTATCGCGACCGCTTTTAGCGCCAAAATGTAGTGCTGACAAAAAAAGGTTATCATTTTCAATCTGTGTCCATAATCTCCATTTTTTTCCCAAATTTGAGGTGAACGCAAAAAAAAGTTCCTCATTTTTATTCCGTACTGAATTTTATCAAATTGTTTCTTCACCCCAAAACACAGCCTCCGGATACATGATTTAAATACTTTTTCACAACATTTCTGTGAGGCCCATCTAAACAACTGGCTGTAGGCTACCACTGTGTCTTGATCCACCGGTTTAGAACCCCTGATCCAAGCATTGTTCTCATTACAGATCAGACTACTTTTTTGCGTCGATAAGCGATCTGCAACGAGTTAGTTATTCGTATTTTCCTCCAAGATTAAGTTGTTCACTTTGGCTTAGAAAGAGTGTGATAAGCCTAGATAACACCCTGTTTCATTGTTTTGAAAAACAAAAAAAAAGCAAGTCATTAAAATACAAGAAATTTTGGAACGACAAACTTTTCGTCGCAAAACTGTTAACGAAAATAGGCTAGGCAAAACTGTACAGTTCAATCAGTGGTACTGTGAATAAAGAATTATTTTAAAACCACATAAGCAACTTACTTTGGTTAAAGTATAGATAAATTGAATGGGATTTTTTATATTTTTCAGACAGCTCGGACAGAAAAAAGATTCGTTTTGAGAACTTTTTATTTGAAGTTCCTCCGTTGACACATTAGTGCATTCGGCATGGCACCACTGTTCGCACAATTTGCATTCAATACAATTGGTAAAATATTTCTTTTAGCAAACATGGCAAAGAAACGCATTTCTTTCTTGCTTATGCATATTTTTACTTTTTACGTGGAACACTTTTTTGCCATTTTCAAATTCTACCGGAGGTTTTTCTTATACTTAAAACAGCTAAAAAAAGAAATCTTTTTTGATAATTAAATTAACCGTTTAAATATTACAATGAGTGACGTGCCTAATTCAATACACATTTGTTTATTTGTAAGTAATTAGCAATGAAAAGTTTAAACCAAAGTAGAAAATAATCAAAGGTAATTTGAGGAACAGTAAAAACTTATATTCTTTGTGGATTTTGCAATATAAAAACTTTCAAATTGAATACGGGATACAATTTCATACTTTGATAGCAACAAAGAGCAAGCAAAAAAGAACGATAATAATTTATGCCAATAATAAGTAAAAAAATAACTTAGCTTTCGGTTTATTCGACTTAAGCAAAACACAACTGTTTCATGTTTTTGCCGCTATTACTGCCTATCCATTACACTTTTCTTAAGCATTTATGTGAACGTGATCTGTACCAGTGCTTCTCAACCTTTTTTTTTCCGCGGCCCACATTTTGGCAAGGATTTGCTTTGGGGCTTACTTTTACCGAGGATTCAATTCAGAACTCAGTAAGAGACATAATTGCGAACAGCAAAATTACAAAAAACAACGAAAATGGAAGTGATTTTTTTTATGTGAAACTTGAGCTTGCTTATTGGATATGATAAGATCGAATCGAGGCTTGATAGAAGACAAGCTCACGCGCGAAGTAGCATCCAGATTTTCTGTGTTAAAACGATTTCATTCCTTCGATTTCGTATAAGTTACAGTTGAAAAGCCAGATTCACATAGATAAGTGGTGGTGAATGGCAATAGAAATCCGATAGCGCGCTTTCGTAATGAAAAATATTCCTTGCTTCCTTGAATCCAGAATGAAAGAAGATCTAACTTCTTAACATCGAAGTTTAAGACCGCTGTCTTCGGAAAGTTCAATAAGTTTATTTTCAAGTTTTAGGGGCAAGGCCACATGTTCTGTTGCAGAACTCAAAGTAAATGGATTCAGAACCCATAAATTTCTAGTTCATATATCCTCAAGAAAATAAGAATCAAATTGAGTCAGATGCTGAATTATTTGTTCACATATATCCACATGAGGAAAAGTTGATATTTTCACAGTGGAGTGGAAACATCTCATACCGCAAATTGTTAACTCTTTTTTTCTAAAGATCAGTCTTTTTCTTAAATCCCTCAATTTTATCAGCAACCAGAAACAATGCGCTACTTCTACTTTGCATTGACAGATTGAGTTGATTTAACTGGTCAAATATATCTGAAAGGTAAGCCAGTTTTGCACAAGAACAATCGTCAACGTGATGATCAGCTAGAGGTGAGCGCTGATCGTAAAGAAAAGTGTAAGCTTCATGTCTCATTTCAAAGAGACGTAAAAAAACACGTCTTAATAGCCACCTAACCTCATAGTGGTACAGGAGCTGCAAGTGATCTAAATTGGGTCTGTCACACAGGGCTGCGAAACATTGCGAGTATTTTAAGTATTTATAATTTCTCACTACAACTATCCTACATTTTTCAGAACTTTCTCCTTCATCTCCCTTTTTTTCAAAACGCGATTTATTTTACCAAACGTTTACAAAACACAGCTAAAAAATCTAAGTATAATAGCTAGCTGCTAAATAATATAATAAATATCGTAATATTTCTATGCTTTATGGCGAACTAATAACTAGAATTTGTCGAGAAATGATTCGTTGCTATCACACTTATGACGTAATAATCAAGTTTTTTTTTTTTTGATTAATCATTCACTTTTTGCAAGACTACGCAGACTACCACTGGTATTGTCAAATTTTTTAAAACTACTTAAAAAATTGAGGAGCAAATCGGTTGGAATTTCTGCTTAATCTAAGAACAAAAACAATTGCCGAAGAGCCTAGCATCCTTTATGCATTTCGCTTTAGCTCAATCACAATTGCCACCCGTTGCGGTCAGGTGGCCACAGCTCTATGTAAGAAATTGACATGTGCGCAATATCAAAAGACTAACGGCAATTAGGGAGCTGAATAAACGCACCGAAAAACCGACAAGCAATTTATTCTGCTTCTTTTGCCGATAGCCTTTTGATATTGCGCATGTGTTAATTTCTTACCTAGAGCTTTGGCCACCTGACCGCAATGGGTGGCAATTGTAATCATACACATGTATTTTTGTGTGTGCTACATTTTATTTCATTGTACTGAAAAGCTTGGTAGGTTTTTATTTACCAAGCTACGCATTTCTACGCGACTAATTCGTAAGGTTTTTCTGTCGAACTTCAGTTGGTAAAACAGTTTAAAAACACATTTAACATGTTAGTAACAATTTAAATTGACGTTTTGTGTGTTGTACTATGATAGTAGTTGGGTTTTGACCCAAAAATAATATTTTTGCTAACATGTTAATTTAGTTTAAGTAAATTAGTTTAAAAACACATTCAACAGGTTAGTAACAATTTAAATTTACGTTTTGTGTGTTCTACTATGATAGTAGTTGGGTTTTTTAACACAAAAATATTATTTCTACTAATATTTTTACTAACATGTTAACGAAGATAATATTTTTACTAACATGTTTTGACAAAAAAATAATGACACAAAATAAGTTTGTCATTAAACTGAGGTGTAGCTTGGTATGTTTTTCTTTACCAAGCTACACATTTCTACGCGACTAATTTTTAAGGTTTTTCAAACTTCAGTTTGTAAAACAGTTTAAAAACACATTTAACACGATAGTAACAGTTTAATTTGACATTTTGTGTGTTCTACTATAATAGTAGTTGGGTTTTAACACAAAAATAATAAGTTTGCTGTTGAACTGAGGTGTAGCTCAGGTGTAGCTTGTGTAGCTTGGTCGTAGCTTGGCGTAGCTTGCATGTAGCTTGGTGTAGGACGGTGTAGCTTGGGTTTTAGTAATACCCATTTTTATATTTCATATAAGTATAGTTAAGTTTTACTTTCACTTTTACTGTTTTTTTAAAATAAATTCTTTGGTTTTAAAAATACTTGAAAGACTAAGCTCAAAATTTTTATTACAAAATTTTGCTGCATTTTAGAGTTTAGGTAATTGAATTTTATTTGATTAATAGGATTTTGAGTACTACAGAAAGTTCTTGACAATGGTGAACACTTGCATGTGTGCCAGCTTGCAATTTTGGTATAGGTCCAACAAGAATGGAAAAAAAGTTGCATTAGTTCTTTTTTTTTGTAAAATCTGAGCTTTGTAATAAATGGTATAGGGCTATTCCAAGGCAAAAGTGGAAAGTATCAAATTCTTAAAAAGTTTATTGAAAGCACTTTCATGAAAGTGATTTAAACTAACTCAGCTGATACTTGCAGTACCAGACGTAAATCTCGAAAGACCTTAAAACTGCAGAGTGCTTCAGAAATCTAATGCTGTACCTAAAATTTTTCCTTGTTTGCCAAAATACTTTCATTCATCTTTACCAATAATGCATGTAACCTCCTCTACCAGTTCCTCTTCCAGACATATAAAAGATAACATTATTCTACAAAAGCGAAATAGTGATTTTCTCATTCGAGACTCTTTTCACCCTTTACAAGCAAAATGAAAAAAGCAGTTCTTCCCTTCGGATACACAAGTCTTTATTCAGCCCCATCTGTCCAGTTCTATTTTGTCAAAAATCATGATAATTGCAAAGTAGCTCCATAACTTGCAGTGTCTAAAATAATCTTAAGTGAGCAACAAATCAAAACTTTTGTTATACCAAAAGATCAATATATGCATTTACTTTCATAAGGTTCACTGCAGACAGTAACTGAAGTGTCTAATAGTTTTGGTTGGTGCAAATATTCTTAAAGAATTTGATGCTCTTTCTTTATTAGAAACAAGTGTTAAGAATGGAGCTGAAGAAAATGGTGTACTTTGACTGAATGATGCATTCGCTGGTGTTTCTTTGGATGATATGATATGTGCTGATGCCAATTTAACATACTATGTAAATGGCTATGTTGGCAGAAGCATATCTTTCTGCTGCAACTGCTCTTCCTGCAAAGAGTTGCTCATTGCAGATGATGATTCCTTTTCAATCCACCACTAACTGCCAGATGAGTACAAACAGTTGTTCAAAAACATGTCGAAGGCCTGTCGCAACCATCCAAATTTATTTACACTGTGATAATATTAGCTAATACACATAGATAGATAATAAGCTGGCATTGCAATATTACATGGTCATTCTATCCACTATAGAACTGGCAAAAACGAAGTTTTTATTCATGAGCAATCCAACATAATTTTAGATAAAACCACATCCCACAGCTTGGACCAATCCATAAAATAAAATTATACAGAGATAGATGGTGAAACTATTAAAATTGGAGTTGCTCGATGCAAGTGCTTTTTGCTAGTTGCTAATTCTATAGAGGCTGCTAACTTTTAAAAGCAACTTTGGATGAACGATTCAAGTTGTTTTTTTTTTTGTCCAAATTAAAGTCGGTTGCTGTCACGTTTGAATGCGGCTCAGCGACTGGTGCAATGAAGTCAGAGTTTGAAGTTTGAAGTGTTTTATATGCTTATTGTTGGATAGGAGAAGCTGGTCCAAGCTAATTGCTTCTGAGGACCACTCTTTAAAATTATGTTAGCTTCTAGGTTTTAATTAATTAGAAACTATCTCACAAGATAAAATTTCATTGTTAAAATCTTTTTTCTTGTCTTTACCAACTTTGGTTTTTTATTCTCGGGCAATATGAACTTCAAAGTGAAGTTTCGTTCAAATAGTTGATATTTAAAAGTTTCTTTGGGAGTATTTATTCTGAATTAGAAGGTTTGTTTTTTGGTCTTCAACTTAAAGTTTTGTGTTTTCCTCCACAGTTTTCCTGGGACTCGTAACGCAAGGTTGGTGAAGATAAAAAAAAACCTTTATTTGTCATTTTCGAAAACAAATGCTTAAGACGATAATCTTAAAATAGTTAATTGCGTAGAAAAAATGAAAATTGAGTCGCCATAATACCAGAAATTTTGAAACAATGGGTCATTGCATTTCAAGGGGTATGGTGCACTATCCTTGATATATGATATTTACAGTTCTTCTGCAGGCTTGGGTTTGTACCAACCTGAATCAATGGGTTTGTACCACGCTAAATAAAACCAGTCTTAATTTTTAACGTTTTAGATTAGGATACACATCAAATTGTATTCTAATTTCACTCTACCTTTATAACCGCATGAGGCCAAAATACCCTTTATTAGTAAAAATACAAGTGGTAGATGCCAACATAATTCCTTATCAGCAAATGTCGTGCAATTGCATTTTTTGAATTAAAATTTTTTTTTTTTTTTATCAAGATACAACAAGCAATTTATAGTTTTAATCCTGTATTTAGTTCATGTCTCTATAATCTGATAAAATTTTTAAGCATTCATTTTATTATGTATAATATTTCTAGCCATTCATTTTATTATCTGCGCTGAACTACTTCTACCACAAATTAAACAAAACAGAGAAAGCAACTTAGTTTTATACCGAATTGTGGCGTTTCTCATTGTCGCGAGTGATCTTCAATGAGCCTTCAGCTAGAGAAACGCTCGCCATTGTCATAGTTTGTTTCACAGTAACACCTGCTTAAAAACTCGTCATCATTATTTGTAAAGATCAACCCTATATCAAAGACAGGCGAGTTTCTTTATTGGTCGCCAGTCGCTACGGCGACGAAATTACATGTAAGTAAACAAAGAACAAAGAAATAACGATCAATAAAGAAACCGAAAAATGCCTAAGGAAGATCACACTCCCGAACAGCAAAATCAAACCCTAAAACAATCTAGTTATAAAACATAGCAAGTAATCGTACAATCGCAATGTCAAAGAATTAAATTTTTACTGTCCGAATAATAATTTGACAAGGTCTCAAGGTGAAATATTCAATGACAATCCAATAACATTTTACAAACTAAAAGGAAAGAATTACAGTCGTTTCTTTTGATAACCAACTTTCAATTTTAAATTTACAAACCAACTTTCTACGAGTAATTTTTTTAATAATCTGGTTTAACCTTTCTTTATTTATTTCTTAATTTAAGATTCTTTATTTGCGACAGGGAGATTGATGAAACAAGTAAAGAAAACACAGCGGCCAACAATGTTCCCTCTAAGCATAGACTTCAAAATAATAGTTTCTAGATACTAATATTTAAAAGTCCAAGCCTCTAAAATGCGCAACATGCACAGTGCAGCAAAACAAATTTTGCAGTAAAATCTTGTTTTTGCTCACTAAAAACAAAAGTGAACAACAAGAAAAAGGTTTTTACTTTTTAAAAAAAGTTAAAAACTCCTAAATTAGATATTTAGTTTAAGATCTACTATATAAAGTTTAAGATCTACTATATAACTATTGTACCAGGGTAGTTAGCATCAGCGCACCACGTTTACTTCAGATCAGGTCAGCTCGTGATGAGAGCTAAAGAACTGTACACACAAATCATCCGATTAGTGGTAAATCGTTTAGATAGTCATCCGATTCAAGGTAGTGGTAGATCATATTTCTTGGGTAGATCACGTACTAAACCGGCACTGATACAACTGCTTCTGTTAAAAATTCGATTGGCGCCGCGAAATTTATTCGAAGCAGCTCAAAGTTTTTTTCTTTTGTTTTGCCTAAGGTTTGGCGTCGGTTCAAAGCGGCGACTGATGGAATGATGTCAGCGACTGATGACGTGCAAGTTTGTAAAGGTGAAAAAATTTTAAATTCAACAAGCTTTCTATTTCTATTATTTCAAATAGGCGTATTCTATGTTTTTTATTTGATACGAAAAAAATTAAAAGTTAATCTTTTCAATTAACAACGCCAAAAGCTTTGATACTATCGTAACCAACTATGAACTTGCCAATAC